>JBBPBQ010000001.1:10770097-10807361 GCA_037974755.1 Cicer yamashitae
AAAAAAAAAAATAATAACAAAGAATATTTTAAAAAAATAAAAATGTTAATTTATACATTAAATATTTTCAAAGTGATATACAATTTGTGTTCATTTTTCTCTTATTAGTGTCCGGGTACATATTATATTCCTCTAATATAAAAGAAAGTATTTATTTATATAAATTGTTCATGAAAATAAAAACACTCATTTCAAAATATTAAACTTATAGATTTGATGAAGGATAAATCAGAGCATAGTTTCAATTAATGGAAAAAATAATCAAAATCAAGTAGTGATGTCTTATCATTCGTAACATTATTTAGTACTTTTGTGGTAAAAGATAGTATTTTGAGTTTATTCATTATATACACTATCTAAAAAGATGATTAAATCAAAATATTTTTGAAAGAAACACGTGGCATAACACATCTAACTATAAGAGTTAGTTATCGAAAGTTTAAGTGGAAATGAGACATGAAACATAAAATATAATAAATAGTAGTTCATTCAATTAGTCAAAAATGAATAAAGAATTAATAGTACTCAAGATAAAAAGTAAAACAAAAATAAAAATAATGATCGTATAATAATCAATGCTTACAAATATATCTCAAATCAATGCTTGCAAAGTATATATTCTATTTTTTATAGGAAGAAAATATTCTATCATGATTGAATGTTTAAAACAAAACAAAATATATACATACAACCACTCACCTTTTTTTAATAATATTTTTAGAATGAAAATCACTCATATTTTATTTTAATCTTTTTATTTGTGTATACAAACAATCACTCATCTTTCTTTAATCATATTTTTTAGAGTGAAAATCACTCATTTGATTACAAACTTTTCAATTGTTTTCACTTCATATATTCTTTTGTTATACAACCACTATTATTATAAACTAAGAAATTTACAAATATTGAAACTTTTTTTTCGATATGATTGATACATTTATACACCACAAATATCACCTTCAAACCTTTTATTAAATTTATATTGAATTTTTTTTTTTTACAAATAACACACGCGCAGCGCGCGAGTTATATTATAGTAATATATTAAAATAGACTCTCAAATACTATTCTGACACATCATCCAATATTGTGTCATTTCATTCAAATATTGCCACCTAAACAAAAATCTCATGTGGCACGTCTAAAAGTTACTCTTTTAGTATCCTTTTTCATCTTCCTTATTATTTCACTTCCAATTTGGTTTAGCCCACATTTTACTATTATTACTATTTAACATCTAATATTATCTATAACTATTCATGTGTCATGGATTACAAATTAAAATACAACGACACTCATTGCTCCTCCATCATTATCGCTAACAAATTTTCTACAGTTTTAACTTCAATTAATATATTGGTCCTTTTAAACGCTTCTCAAGAAATATATAAATGACAACAATTTGTGGAAGTATTATATATCATATATTGCTTATGTTTATTTGGAAATTTGAAGACAATGACATATACACTTTGGTCTCTATGCAACTTTTCTATAATAATATGTGTTAGATTGATTGACGATAATTTTGTAATTGTTTGCATTTAATTTGGGCTTTTTTATTGTTCTACCACCAAAACAAAAATAAAGTACCAAACTACCACTAACAAAAATAAAAATGGATTTAGTAGGCACATACATAGCACTACTAATAAAAATGATTTTATAAATAATAAAATAAATTTTATAATTAATAAAAAAGTACATTGAGGAATCGGTATATAGGAAACTGATTTCTCTTCATTCATTTAAAATAAAAATAAAAAATTAAGTTGAGAAAGTGGTGGGGGAGGAATCGACTTCTCAATGGAAGTGTAGAAAATTGAAAAAAGATGACAGTTTTGTATTTAATTAGGAATTAGTGGTAGTTTGGTACTTTATTTTTGTTTTGATGGTAGAACAAAAAAAAAAAGCCAATTTGTGGTTCTTTTTATGTTCATTTTACGTGCTTTTAGATAAGCAAAACATATGAGAATTTTTTCATTTTTTAAGTTTACATCTTTGAGTTTTAATTCTATTTATAATTATAATATGTTTTGATATGTTTATGGTCAACTCTTGTGTGGGTAGATATTTGGTGTAAATACATCAATATTTTTGATCAAATTTTGCTTATATTTCATTACGGAGTATGTTATGTGTCATCCAATATATTTTTCAGATATACGCCGAAATAGATTTTTAATGAGAATACACCTTCTAAATTTCAGTGATATATTGGATAAATTATGAAATATTATATAATAACAACTATACTATCTTTCTCACCTCATCTTTAGACACATGAAGTCAAATAGTGTAACACATATCTCTCTATGTGTAGTACACAACTCTCTAAGTTATGTGATACACTTTTAATGAAAAAATAGTACATTTTTAACGAGATCTATAAAATATTTTATAGTTATCTTTTAAAGTATTTATACTCCATTTTTGATATAAATTTTAATAAAACAGCCCCACAAACTAGGATAATGTCATCTCACTATTAATTTTTCTATACAAGTTTTTTTGACACATCTATGCTATTCTACTCCTTCAAACATTCTCTATTAGTGGGTGATCAATCTCTCTACAATTAGTGTCTTATTAAAAACAAAATTGAAACTCCAATATTTACCTTACGGTTATATTTTGGTCAATAATTATTTTTTCTTCTTGTAACCATTTTCACACACCTTATGCAATTAGCTTTCTGTCCCCCACTGCCACAAGAAAACCTTTCGGATACGTATTGAGTTTTCACAATCTCACTTTATCAACTCAAAAGGAAATATCTTTGCAGCCCAATTATTTTCAAAGAAGTAGATAGAGTTGAAAAATTCTTCTTCGGTACAAATAATTTTTGAGTAAGTGGTATTATGTAACATATTCTACCTATTTGCTCATTTCTATCAAAATCTTGATTGTTGTTTGTTAGAGTATTATTTTCGCATGTATATTTAATCTCATCTATGACATGAAAGTATAGTGGCTCTCCAAAAGACAAATAGGATTGTTCATATTCAGCTTCATAGTAGTGTATTATTGTGTCTTCGGGAGATATAGAACTATGTGTCGTTTAATAAAAATAAGAATAATGTTTAATATTTAGATTCCGAAATTATTTGTTTTTTTTTTTTACATAGATGTTTTATGTTGTCAAAGTTTTTAAAAATACTACCTATTTGAAGTTTCTACCTCTATTTTACTTCTATTAAACCGTACATCACGAGTTGTTTGTGAAAATTTTCAAGTCAGGTTGTATAGAAGTCTCATACTCAAGACATTGAAATTTAGATTTGTCATTTCTTTCACAGGATTAGAATTAAATGAATATCAAATGACAAAATCATATACATATTTTTCTAACAATTTTTTAACAATAAATTTAGATTTGTTCTTCTACTTTTTCTTATAATATATTTTCTATAAAGAGAGCAACTAGAGTAAAATTAAAATGTTAGTTGCAACCAGTTTTACTCTGATTAAAACAATACTCATTTTGTCTTGCCATTTTTAATTCTACTTTTCGCTTTGTATTCTCCATTTTGTGTTCCCATCTGAATGTGACAACTTAGATCAATTTCATGCGGAATCATTTTAAAATTATAATTACATGACAACACGAGTAAAAACTTCACTATGGGTTTATTTGAAAAAATCATTATTTTTAGTTTTATGCATCCTAACCACACATTTGAGAGAGTGATTTATTTTTTGGTTGAACATTTGAGAGAGCGATGAATGTTTAACAATTAGTATTTCTTTAAAATAATGTGTAACTAGATTGTGACCCGCGCGTTGCGCTACTGTTAATTAATTTATATTTTAAAGTGATATATTATGTATATTGTGAAGTTAATTATGTTGAGTAAAATAATTGAAAAATTGTTTTTAAATAAGAAATATAGGGAGAAGACATTTTAAACATTTATAGTTTGTAAAATCTAAGTTTTCCAAATATATGTGATTAATTTGAGGGGACGATGTTAACTCTTTATTGGAAGATGTTATCTTTTGTATTAGTTGGGTTGGAATGAATCATGGTCTCCCTAGAATTTGTATAATGAGTAGTGCAATATGTCCCAAGTAATAGTAAAATTTGAATTTGCAATATATGTCAAAATGTGTTTATAACATTTTATCTATTTGATAGGCTCTTATAGAAGTTGATGTATAGAGTATTGTTTAAATTATAGAATTAATGGTTAAATATGTTTTAGTTCATAAAAGATCCCCAATTCTTATAAAATAGTTAGGACTAAAAATGGACAAATTTTTTTATAGTGACTAAAAAGCATTTGATGATTGAGGTTAGTGTATGCTAATAATATTTGGAATAATGTGACCAACAAAGTGCATGACATTAGATGACAAAACATGTATTTATAGGGGTGCTGGTTAAAGATAACAATAGCTAGAAATTGGATTGTATTCAACGCAGGTGAATCTAGTGGTTTTTTTTGTTTTTTCATCTTATGTGACCTACGTTGACACGTTTTGAAAAAAAAATAGATATCTCAAACGGTGATTCTTTCAAGTTGTGATTTGTTACATTATTTTAAAGAATAAGTGTCTTGACAAAAGTTTTCAATAACTCATATTGCTAACTCTATTAATCATTTGTATTGTAAGAGTTGAGATATTATTTTTAACCCTCCAAAAATACATATTTAGAAGTATGAGACTTCTATAAGAATAAAAATTCTATATGTACTTGTATTTACAACAAAGATGGTATTCCTTCTCAAATGAAGAAATTTCTATCTCTTAAACATGGTTTGTAAAAGTTTTGAATTGAATATAAAATACGTGACAACTAATCACAAGTAATAAAATTGTGACAAAATGTAAAGAACACGTGCATTGAATTGAAATGTCTTTTGATGTACCAAAAGCATGTATTATATTTTTTTTTCTAACAAAAAAAGTATATATTGTTAAATTCTCATTCAAGAGAGCACATGCTTCAAAATAAAATGATACTAGAATATAACCCGCGCGTTGCGCGTGTGTAATTTGTAAGATTTTCTTTAAAGTAATTTTTTAAAAATGTTTGAAGATGATATTTAAGGTGTATAAATGTATCAATTTGATCCAAAAAAAGTTTCAATATTTGTAAGTTTCTTAGTTTATAAGAATAGTGGTTGTATAACAAAAAAATAAATGGAAACAATTGAAAAGTTTGTAATAAAATGAGCGATTTTGACTCTAAAAAATATGATTAAAAAAAGATGAGTGATTGTTTGTATACAAAATTAAAAAGATTAAAATAAAATATGAGTGATTTTCACTCTAAAAATATTATTAAAAAAAGATGAGTGATTGTTTCTGTACATTTTATTTTGTTTTAAACATTCAATCATTATTGAATACTTTCTTCCTATAAAAAATCGAATATATATATATATATATATATGATGCAAGCATTGATTTAAGATATATTTGTAAGCATTGGTTTTTATATGATCATTATTTTTATTTTTGTTTTACTTTTTATCTTGGGTACTATTATTTCTTTATTCTTTTTTGACTAATTGAATGAACTACTATTTCTTATATTTTATGTTTCATGTCGCATTTTCACTTAAACGTTCGATAACTAATTCTTAGTTAGAGGGTTATGCCACATGTTTCTTTCAAATATATTTTGATTTAATTATTGTTTTGCAGTGTACATATAATGAACAAACTCAAAATACTATTTTTTACCATCGAAAACACGAAATAATGGTGGAAATAATAAGACATCACTATTTGATTTTGATTATTTTTGCCGTTAATAGAAACTATGCTCTGATTTATCCTTTCTCAAATCTATAAGTTTAGTATTTTGAAATTAGTGTTTTTATTTTCATGAACAATTTATATAGACAAATACTTTATTTTTTATTAGAGAAATATAATATGTTGTGTCCGAGCACTAATAAGAGAAAAATGAACTCAAATTGTATATTACTTTTGAAAATATTTATTGTATAACTTAATATTTTTATTTATTAAAAACTATCATTTGCTGTTTTTTTTTTTTGCAAAGACTTACTAATTTAAATGATTGTGATTATTATGTTTTTATATATTTTGTGGTAATTTATGGTTGTTACATTTCGATTATTAAAATATAATTAAAAAATTGTGATATATTTATATGCATTGAATTAAAAAAGTAAAAGACAATTAAATCAAGTTTGTAATGGGAGTTATATTTTTTATTGTGGATTTTTTAATTATAGAGATATAGACAAAAAATTAGTAGAATGATGAATAAAAAAATGAATGAATTCTAGAGGTGCCACATCATACTATTGAGTGATGTGGCAAAATTAATGTTACATGGCATAGATGTGATGTGTCAACCTAATATTTGAAGTGTTTCTTTTAATATATTATAAGATAAGATTGTCACAAAAAACATAGGACATGCTAAAATAGTATTTTGTTTACACGCATGTTATTAGTGTATTAGTTCAAAGATTTTGACCCAACAAAATAATTAGTAAGCCAAAGGCCTTTTGTTCTTAGCAAACACATCCAATAATAAAAGGCATATATAAATAGTTGAAATATATTTTAGCAGTAAGCAAGAGAGACATACGTACTCTCAATTCAAAAGAAGTTGAAGTCTTTTGCAGTAAGAAACTTCTCATGTCATTAGGTTGAATATCATATCTTTGCTGAAAAGATATATACAATTGCTAGCAAATAAGTAAATGGCAGGTAGAGCCGAAAATGAATATCTCTACTGTCGTTCCTTTCAAGTTGTGATATGTTACATTATTTCAAAGAATGACTGTCACGGCAAAGGTTTTACATATCTCATATTGCTAACGCTATTAATCAATTGTATTATAAGAGTTGAGATATTATTTTAACTATGAAAAATACATATTTAGAAGTATGAGACTTTTATAGGAATAAAAATTCTATATGTACTTGTATTTACAACAAAGATGATATTCCTTCTCAAATGAAAGATGGTAAAAATTCTTCTCGAAAATGGGAAATTGATTAATCCACACCAAAAAGTGTATTGAGTAGTAATGTGAGCTTAATTTGGAAGATTTTGGGCAAACGTTATGAAATTATAATGTGACGTTATGAAATAATAATGTGGGATTAATTTGAAAGATTGTGAGTAGGCATTATGAAATAATATATAAATAGGAGACATATTATAAGATAGTAGTTGTTGTATAGAATTGGTGGAAAATAAAAGGTAGCAAAAGAAGATTGACACATCAGATTTTTGTTGAAGTGGTATAAATTCGATTTCGTGGCATTCGACCTGATGACATGTCAACATATGGTGTTGGAGTTCTGTTTTAATATATTACTAGATTAGAAAGATGTAACACATATTGATTAACATATTAATTTTAACAGATTATTTGATCCATCGTATAGACCATTAATGGTTAATGGTTAATATACTATTAACTTTATACTTATTACTACATTTTAATGCATATATACTTTTTATATAATACTCTTTTCATTCTATTTTCTCATAATCTTTAATGAGTGAAATGTATATAAGACATTAAAATATAAATCGGTTGATCAAACCTTTAAATATTTTTTTAACAGTTTTAAATTTTATTCATTCATTAAAATATAACTAAAATTTTAAGATAATAATTCAGTGGGTAAAATTTAATATATGAATTAGTTACAATTATGTTTTCAAAAGTATTCTACATATTCTCAAATGTGTATTTATATACCCTATATAAATAAACTTACTTAAAAAAAATGCTCTACAAACAAAATCAATAAGTTATATTATTTTTAAAATTTTAAAATCTTATTCACAATAATACTAATATGTTAAAGTCTATATATATTTTAGTTTTAATTATTACAAAGAATATTAAAACCATTTGACATGATTATGTGTATCATACATGAATATTGGACGATTTGATTAAATTTATTTTTCTTTAATTTACATTTAAAAAATTTACTAATTTTATTGGTTTAGTATAAAAATTAGGATTTCAAATCGAGTGTTTAATTATTCCATCATTTATATGTGTAACTGTACTATTTATTTTAAACTTATATTTTTAAATATATTTATTCATTGATTATTTTTTAACAATTAACGTAATTTGTATGTGTGGATAAAATTTCTTAAATATAAATTATATGTTTTATTTTTCTTTCTAAAATGAATGAGAATAATATATATATATATATATATATATATATATATATATATATATATATCTAAAATTTAATTTACAAAATAATTTATTCCGTGTTTTGCACCGCATAAGTTCACAAACATTTCAAATGCATAGTAAACTAAAGCCATTCTATTTCTCAACCGTAGTTTTAAATCATTGCCGATTTATTTGTCTGTTAACAATATAAATTATTTAAAAATTAATTTCATTTTAACAATATAAATAAATAGATTATTTGATCTTAAATGATTTTAGTTCTTTTCTCTCTCTATTTTTATGTTATTGGTCTTTTTATTTTATTAATAATATTTTTAGGGTGACTAAATATTTATAGGTAAATAGAGATGTCAATACATTTGAGATGTCAATTAATCAAGATGGTGTCTTTACACTTTCATATTTGCTTTAAAAAATGTTATTCGATCCCGACTCTCTAATTTCATGTTTACAATACATTTGATTATATCACATTAAAAAACAATATAAAATTATTAGTTACAAATGTTTAAAGATTCTTCAACAAAAATAATTATGGTTAATTCTTCATCTAAAATCGTTGAGGAACAACAATGGTGCAAGTAAACCAAAATTTAAAGTATGTAAATAAATAAATAAATGATGTCTATGAAAAAAAGTCATTTTCATTTCATGTTGACATATTTAAAATTTTAATATTCTCCTAAATTTTTAAGATTACAAATAATTGTATCGTTAGTTATACAAAACTTTTATTATATCTTTATTTTATCTATTTTTGTATTGAAAAATAATTATATATTTTAATAAAAAATTTATATATACACATATAAAAATATATTAACACCTATCATGCAACGCGAGTCACAATCTAGTTTTCATTGAAATGGACTATCCTATTTAACTATACACATGATTAGTCTGATGTTAACCAATTTTTTACATAAAATAATTTTCATGGTTAATTTGTAAAATTGAAAATGTCAAAAAGTACATAAATTTAAAAAATATAATGCTTCCATACTAATATAAATCATATAAAATGAAGAACATATTATAGTTAAATATACAACTTTTATGATAAAGAAGTGTTGAACTTTAACAAATATATCATTGGAATGAACACTTCAAAGAAAACAAAAAGCTTGAATAAACCAATTCTAAGTAGAAAAAAATGTTAAAGATAAAGAGTGAATAAGTTACAAAATCTTATCAATGGTGTCATATTTTAATATATGTTGCGTGAATTGTATTAATCAACAAGGTTTTATATTTTCCTTTGAAATAAAGCAAAATTAGCCTATATATAATTGTTCAAAAATATATTTACCTCTTAACATATAAATGTTTTAGTATATTCTACTCTAAAACAAAAACATTACTTTTAATTTATATATTATTATTTTATATTCAATAATATATTAAATTCTAACGCCCAACGCTTGGGTTAACATTTAGGGTACAATAAATTTAGAAATCCTTCTATTTAAGTATAAACTTTCTGATATTTTCAGCCTTGATGAAAGTTACATGTTTGCTAGCCATTCTTCATTTTTCTGTTAATTAATCAACGAGTCATATTCAGAACAAAATGAGTTTAACAACATCCAACACTAATTGACTCAACAACATGCATAGATTGATCTACCAGTAAACTAAAATCTTCTTCCTCTTTTGAAATGTACAACTACACTAGTATATTTTATTTTAAAATATATTAAAAAAATAGTATTAATATTAATAAATAAAAGAAGTGATTTGTCACACACGTCAATTATCGAATCACTTTTTCAATATTCTTAAAGTAGCTTTTGCTTAGTGGTATGCATTCTTCGCAGCATGACTTTTTCACATCAACAAAATAATAAAAACAAAAGTTTAAAAATTGTGTGGTGATCTGTTAGAAATCTATCCTATATTGGAATCCTCTCATTTGCTTTATTATTTAAGTGGAACGACTTTTACATGCCTTATAAATCTAAAGTTATTTATAAAGACGCAAAAGTGAGTATGCAACTTTTTCTTTTCTTTCAATCAATTCTTTTGTCGAATCCTTTCTTAATTATTCTGTTTTCCAATACTCCTAAAAGTAAAACTTCAATTATTCATTCACAACACAACAATGTCTTGTTATTGAGCCTTATCTCTTTACTATACGAATTCCAAACTATCCTTCAATTAAATCTTCATACCTCTCAATTTAGTTACAACTTCCTTCCTTTTGCTATTTCACATTCACAGTAACAATACAAGATGGCTGCAACTTTGGTTGGAGGGGCTTTTCTCTCTGCATCTGTTCAAACCTTAGTTTAGAAACTTGCCTCAACTGAATTTCGTGATTACATCAAAAACACCAAGCTCAATGACTCGCTGTTGGCAGAGTTGGAAACAACACTGCTCGCTCTTCAAGCTGTGCTGGATGATGCAGAGATGAAGCAGATCATCAACCGTGCTGTCAAAAAATGGTTAGATCAATTGAAAGATGCAACCTTTGATGCTGAGGATTTGCTCAACCAAATCAATTATGACGACCTGCGGTGCAAGATAGAGGGCAGACAAGCTGAAAACATTACTAATCAGGTACGGAACCTCCTTTCATCTCCATTTAAAAACATCTATGGAGAGATCAACTCACAAATGAAGATTATGTGTCAAAGGCTGCAACTTTTTGCTCAGCAGAGAGACATCCTTGGCTTGCAAACTGTGAGCGGGAGAGTTTCTCGTAGAACTCCTTCAAGTTCAATGGTAAATGAATCTGTTATGGTTGGAAGGAAGGATGATAAAGAGAAACTAATTAGTATGTTGTTATCAGACAGTGACACAAGTAGTAATAATATTGGTGTTGTGGCAATTTGGGGCATGGGGGTGTTGGCAAAACAACCCTTGCCCAACTTCTTTACAATGATAAAAAAGTACAAGAACATTTTGATCTGAAAGTCTGGGTTTGTGTGTCAGAGGATTTCAATATTTTGAGAGTAACTAAATCCCTTCTTGAGTCTATCACTTCAGAACGTGGTGAAAGCAATAATCTTGATTTTCTTCGAGTTGAATTAAATAAAAACTTGAGGGATAAAAGATTTTTGTTGGTGCTGGACGACCTTTGGAATGACAATTATAATGATTGGGATGAACTAGTAACTCCTTTGATTAATGGAAAAATTGGAAGTAGGGTCATCATCACAACACGCCAACAAAAAGTTGCTGAGGTTGCACGCACATTTCCCATTCATAAAGTAGAGACGCTATCAGATGATGATTGTTGCTCTTTACTCTCAAAGCATGCATTCAGAAGTGAAGACTGTCAAGGCAACAAATGCCCAAATCTAGAAGCAATTGGCAAGAAGATTGCAAAAAAGTGTGGTAGATTGCCCATGGCTGCTAAAACACTCGGAGGACTTTTGCGTTCAAAGGTAGATGCAAAAGAGTGGGTTACAATTCTAAACAGTGACATATGGAACTTACCAAATGATAATATTTTGCCTGCTTTGCTTTTGAGTTATCAAGATCTCTCCTCTCATTTGAAAAGATGTTTTGCCTATTGCTCAATTTTTCCGAAAGATTTTCCAATTGATAGGAAGCAATTGGTTTTGTTGTGGATGGCAGAAGGCTTCCTAGAGCATTCTCAAGAAAATAAAGCACCTGAAGAAGTAGGTGACAACTATGTTATTGAATTGTTGTCCAGATCCTTAATTCAAGTACAACAATCAAACGAAGATTTTGGAAGACAAAAGTTTGTTATGCACGACCTTGTCAATGATTTAGCCTTAGTGGTATCTGGAAAAAGTTGTTTCAGGCTTGAATGTGATGGTAACATCTCTAAAAATGTTCGTCATTTGTCATATAATCAAGAATAGTACGACTTTTTCAAAAAGTTTGAAGTTCTCGACAATTTCAAATGCTTGCGAAGCTTCCTACCCATTAACCTTCTCAATTATTATCCTCATTTATACTTATCTAGAAAGGTTGTTGAAGATTTGCTACCCAAACTCATAAGGTTACGTGTGCTGTCCTTAAATAATTATTCAAACATAACCACGCTACCAGAATCAATTGGCAATATGGTGCAGTTGCAATATCTAGATCTCCCATTCACTGGAATCAAAAGCTTGCCTAATGCAATTTGTAACCTTTACAATTTGCAAACCTTGAATTTAATGCGGTGCAAGAATCTCACTGAGTTGCCACTATGTTTCGGACAGTTAATTAACTTACGTCACCTGGATATTAGTGGGACATACATAAAGGAGGTGCCAAAGCAAATTGTTGGACTAGAAAACCTTCGGTCATTAACTGTTTTTGTAGTTGGAAAGCAAGAAATTGGGTTAAGTGTCAAAGATCTTGGGAAGTTTCCTAACCTACAAGGAAAACTTTGCATCAAGAACCTGCATAATGTCATCGATGCCGTTGAGGCTAGTGATGCCAACATGAGAAGCAAAAATCATATTGAGGAGTTAAAGTTACAATGGAGCAAGCAGACCGAAGACTCGGGAATGGATAAAAATGTGCTTGATATGTTGAAACCGTCACTAAATCTCAATAAATTGAGCATTGACCTGTATGGAGGAACAAGCTTTCCAAGTTGGTTGGGAGATTCTTCGTTTTCTAACATGGTGTCCTTATACATCTCTAATTGTGAATATTGCATAACAGTTCCACCACTAGGACAACTACCTTCTCTCAAGGACTTGACTATTGGTGGTATGAAAATGGAAACAATTGGGATAGAATTCTATGGGATGACACTAGAACCTTCCATTTCTTCATTCCAACCATTTCAATCTCTCGAAACATTGGATTTTTTTTGCATGCCGAATTGGAAGGAATGGATACACTATGAAAGTGGTGAACATGCTTTCCCTCGTCTTAGAACTTTGTCGTTAAGGCAATGTCCTAAACTAACGGGACATTTGCCTACACATCTTTCTTCAATAGATGAAATTAGCATAAGTAGTTGTGATAGTCTCTTGACAACACCGCATACTACTTTACATTGGGTCTGCTCATTAAAAACAATAGTTATTCAAAAATATTCAAATTCTCGAAAGTTTTCTAAATGGACCCAATTGTTGTTACCTGTGAGTGAAAGGACCCAATTGTTGTTACTTGAGAGTGATTCTCCATGTCTGCTACAAAGTTTATCCATTCATTTCTATGATACACTATTTTCATTACCTAAAATGATTATGAACAACAATTGTCTTCAATCCTTGGAACTCCGTGATGTTCCGTCTCTTGCTGCTTTTCCAACAGATGGTCTACCCACTTCATTGCAATCACTTACTATTTATGATTGTCAGAATTTAGCATTCTTGCCTCTTGAAACATGGGGCAATTACACATCGCTTGTGTCTTTGGATTTAAACAATAGTTGTAATGCACTTACCTCCTTCGCATTGGATGGTTTCCCAACACTCCAAAATCTTTACATTTGTGATTGTACAAATTTGGAATCCATTTTTATTTCAAAAACATCTTTGCTTCTTCCATCATCCCTCCAATCATTTGTGGTAAATAAATGTGACGTACTTAGATCAGTGACTCTACGGATGGAAACTCTGACCTCTCTTGAATATCTGAATCTCTCAAATCTTCTAAAACTATCTTTACCATTGTGTGAAGGAAGTTGCCTACCTCCCAAATTACGAACTATTTGTATTGAATAAGTGAGAATAACAACACCTATATTTGAATGGGGTCTCCAACGCCTTACTGCTTTTTCAAGGTTGAGTATTGGAGGTGATGATGATATTGTTAACACCTTGTTGAAGGAGCGATTGTTGCCTATTTCCCTTGTGTCTCTATATATCCGTAATCTCTCTGAAATGATATCGTTTGAAGGAAATGGACTTCGACACCTTTCCTCTTTAGAAACACTTTGCTTTAAAGATTGTCCAATGCTTGAGTATTTGTCAGAAGACTCGTTGCCTTCCTCTCTTAAGATACTGAGAATCGCGAAATGCCCTTTATTAGAAGCAAGGTATAAAAGTCAAAGGTGGGAGCATCTGTCCATCCCAGTCTTAGAAATAAATGATGAAGTGATAATATGAGCCATGGGAAGAGACAGGAAAAATTGCCATCAAGTTTCAGGTATGATTTTCTTTTATGCCTCTATCCACAGAATTGTTCAATTTTATTTGTGTGATTGTTTGTATAAGCTAATAGATCTATAAAATAATCAAATTTACGGTCAAGGAACTACTGAGATTTTTATATATATTTTTTAGGAGAGATTTATATATTGTTGATATAATAATAACTAACAAATTGTGTTAATACATTTAATTATTTGATGTAATCGTTGTAGCACCCTTAATTATTTGATAAAAAAAAAACAAGCGTTCAACATTCCTTGTATTAGAAGAATCTTTGAGAAGAATTTGATTAATTAGATCTCCAATATGAATAAGATGAACGATTTTCTTACAGCAAAAAGTGTCATAATAAGATAGAATACAATTTCATAAGAACTAAAGATTTGGTAAAAAAAAAAAAAAAAACTAAAGATGCTAGCAGAAGATCATAAAACCATGAGATTAATTCTACATACTACATGCCTCACTAGCACAACTCAAGCCAGGGTTTAAATTGTGGCAGTTGCAATTACGACTGTTGCGATTCGTATTACAATCATTGTGGCGTGATACTTTTTATTAGCATAAAAAATTCTAATTTGTTACTTATTTTATAATACACATATCTCCTATTTCTTCTTTAAAATCTCATATCTATCTTATTATCAGCTGTTCATCACTTCAAAATATCTTTAATCCTTTAAAATACCCTTTAAATCTATGATATAAACACAAAGGAAGATAGACAAATATTTTGTGTGAGGACTATCTGTGATTTAAAATCATAGTGCAATTGCATACTGATGCAGTTGCGGACACTACCGTACCATTGAAATATTGCGGCCGCATCACATGAAGTGGTCCTCAATTTGAAGTCTAAGACTTTGTTCCACAATTCTGAACAAGTAAATGAAAACTAAAAGGTTCACTGCTTTGTTAGTTTGTGCTATATGAAGCATAAATAAATGCAACAAGTAGAAGTAGATAATTAAGAATCCACATTGATTCTTTGTTCTAAATAATGGTAACTTGTGTTTGAGTAAAATATATTTATCCTTAGGTAATATCTTCAATTTCTATTTTATGTAACTTGCCCTCTGTATCAGATTTGATGTTCCCTCGGTTTCAATTTTTTAAAATCATATTATTGATTCTAATAGAGATTTGGTTCTGAGACATGAATGCTAGAAGCCATTGTTCATTTTGATTCTTTTGTTGTTAACAGGTGTGTCATTGGTAAGACATGGAAAGTGCATATACAGAGATTTGGTTCATCTTTTCATTTCTCTTCAAGAAGCAACACTCACTGATTGATTTGAGTTGGAAGCATCTTTTCATTTCTCTTAAAGATAAATAGCAGATATTGTTTGCTGTTGGAGTACAATTAGTGTCATTTGCTGTTTTTAATCCTTTCTTCTTTTACTTATTTTTGAATTAAGACACTATTTGTGAATTGTTGCTGTTTTGTACTTCAATTCTTGTATGTATTTTAATTTACATTGGATTCAAAAAAAATTGTTTGACCTTGATAGTTTTTCTTCGACTCCACTAAGCATTTTAGATCAAAGACTAACTTTTAATCTAATGATAACAAAATACGTGACACAAAACTTAGCAAGATAAGTTGTGGAGAATGTAAGTATTAATCATGACAGATATACATAATGTAAGCATCTTGTTTCATATTTTTTATTCAATAATTTTTTGTTAGTATTAATTATGTTTTTAGATTATATAAAATTTCAAATTTTTTTTTTGTAATTATAAATTTCTTTTTTCGATTTTTGCTCCCCACAATATTTTCGTCAGTTGTTTTAGTCTCTATAAAATCAAAATAAATTGAGACTTTAGTGGAATGCTATAAAACTTTGCAAATATATTATGTGTTATGATATAATTCTCTTCAAAAAATGAGCTCAAAAATCTATATATAGGATAAGATTTCTATAGTTTTTTTCTTAAGCTTTTGGAGTTTAAAAATTCATATTCCATTTATCATTTATTAAAAAAATTTAAATTTTTGTGGAAATGTTTATAATGTTTTAAATATACCCATAAAAATTATGCAAAACTTTAAAGGGTACACATGAGTAACTTAACAATAGGGACGAAAACTAGTAATGAAAAATGTTATAAGAGCTAAGCAAGTAATTGAATTTCAGTGATCAATGAGCTTAAGTAAATGATGAATTGTTTAGGAAACCCAAATTTGAATCCTTGCTAGAAGAATAATGATATGCGAAACTCTACTTACCTCTCCACCGAATTTCAGAATACTAGAGTTCATTTCTGTTGGCAACTAGAGGGTTGAGAAGTAAAAAAACTAATATATTTTTTTTGTAGATGACTCGTTTACCTTCACAGGTGGTCCATTGTAAATTAGTGCTAAAAAATTACTCAAAACTAGAATATAACCCGCACATTACGCGTGTATAATTTGTAAAAATGTATCAATGTGATCAGAAAAAATGTTTCAATCTTTTTAAGTTTCTTAGTTTATAAGAATAGAAACTATTGAAAATTTTATAATAAAATGAATGATTTTCACTCTAAAAAATATGATTAAAAAAAAGATGAGTTAGTGTTTGTATACACAATTAAAAAGATTAAAATAAAATGAGTAATTTTCACTCTAAAAATATTATTAAAAAAAGACAAGTGATTGTTTGTATACCTTTTGTTTTGTTTTAAACATTCAATAATCTATAGAATACTTTCTTCCTATATTCTTTTTTTGACTAATTGAATGAACTATTATTTCTTATATTTTATGTTTCATGTCTCATTTCCACTTATGCTTTCGATAACTAATTCTTCATTAGAGGTGTTATGTCATATATTTTTTTTATGAATATTTTGATTTAATTATCCTTTTTGGAGACTATATATAATGAACAAACTCAAAGTATTATTTTCTACGACAAAAACACGAAATAATGTTGAGAATGATAAGGAATCACTACTTGATTTTTATTAATTTTGCAGTTAATTGAAACTATGTTATGATTTATACTTCATCCAATCTATAAAATTAATATTTTGAAATGAGTGTTTTTATTTTCACTAACAATTTATATAGAGAAATACATTCTTTAGATGAAAGGAATAGAATATGTATCCGAACACTAATAAAAGAAAAATGAACACAAATTGTATATTACTTTGAAAATATTTAATGTATAATTTAACATTTTTAGTTTAAAAAAAATATTATTTGTTGTTTTTTTTTGCAAATATTTTCTAATTTAAATGTCTGTGTTTTAATATTTTTTATTTATTTTAATTTAAACTTTATTGGATTGTTTGTGCATAAGTTTGATTATTGATTTTCATGTGATTATTATGTTTTTATATATTTTGTGGTAATTTATGGTTGCTACGTTTTTATTAATAAAATGTAATTAAAATATTGTGATGTATTTATATGTAATGAATTAAAAAAGTAATTAACAATTAAATCACGTTTGTAATGGGAGTTATATTTTTATTGTTTTTTTTTAATGTAGGCAAAGAATTAGTAGAATGAGAAATAAAAAATGAATGAATTCTAGAGGTGACACATCATACTATTGAATGATGTGGTAAAATTATTGTTACATGGCATATAAGGATGTAATGTGTCAACATAATATTTTGGGGGTTTGTTTTAATATATTGCTAGTATATTTTGTGGTTTAAATTTTTTTAATGTGATATATACAATTTATTAATGTGTTAATTTTGCAAATAGGTAAGGTTAAAAGAATAATAAATGGGATAGAAGAAATTGTAGAGTTAGTAATTAAATAAGTATTGTTACTCCTAAAATAATATGATAAAAACAATGTTTTGCAAAGGTTTAATCATACAAAATTAACAATATTTTTAGGGAGGAAAAATTATTATTATTCAAAGTAGAATTAATCACAATTTTACAACCGTTTCTGATTGAATTTAAACTCTGTCTACAATATCAAAATCTTGTGGTCACAATTTTGTGATCATTTAAGATATTACTTTATAATTATTAAAACGGAATTAAAATGTTGTGATCTATTTATGTGTAATGAATTACCAATAGTAACTTAATATGAAATTAATTTTGTTATAAGAGTTATGTTTTTTATTGTTAGTTTTAATCATAGAGTTATGAAATTAAATTGTGATGATTATATTTTAATTATATACATTGTGGTAATTTAAGATGGTTGTTACATTTTAATTATTAAAATATAATTAAACTATTGTGATGTATTTAAATGTAATGAATTATCAATATTAACTTAATATAAGATTAAATTTATAATAATAGTTATGTTTTTTATTGTTAGCTTTTTAATCAAAGATATGTATGCAAAGTTATGGTATAAAATTATAGAGTGATTATTTTTTAGAGATGAAGTTAGTTTTTTTGGTTTATCATATGTTTTCTTCACCAAATTCATCTTATTCAAAGCTCGTGAGACTATAAGCACGGAGAAATTGTATTTTCTTAATTGTTTTTCTTTTCTAGTATTAAGATGGTTGTTATATTTTAATAATTAAAATTAATTAAAATATTGTGATGTATTTAGTGTTTTTGGTTTATCATAAGTTTCCATCATCAAGTTCATCTTATTCATAGTATTTTCTTAATTGTTTGTTATTTTTTCTCATCGTTTTTGTTGCGTAGTTATCTTGTCCTCACTGCTTTTTAAATTTATTTATTATTTTTTTATGTATGCGTTAAGCCAAAAATATATTGTCCGGATGAGCTATTGGTGTGAATTGTAAACAAAACTGCATGAAACCATTTTCTCATATGCTATTGGGTTAGTGCTTATGGCCGAACTGCTACCAAAATAAATTTGCTATGCTATTTGACATTGTAATCTCGGCTAAAGTGAACCGTAGTGCTTTTTTATATCCAATTATCTATTATATATAGTTGAACTTAAAATCTAAAAAAATAAAGGAATTGAAAATGTCATTTTGTGGTTTAAGAATTCTAAAGTGTTCAACAGGCTCTTAGTTTAAGAAAAACAAATGATTTGTATCCAAAAGAAGTGTAAAATTAAATGGAGAAAGAAAATGACATAAGCATAAGTTTTGACCCAGTTTATGAAATCCCCGAAAAGGTTACATAATCCCACATTTCCCATTGATATTTGGGGTGAGAATTGAGAAACCATATTAGATTAGAACTACATAAATAAAAAAAAGGAAAAATAGAAGATGGATAAATTTTATTTGGAGAAAGAAAATGATCTGATTTGACCCAACTGAGGAAGTCACCAAGAGGTTACAGAATCTCACATTTCCTATTGATACTTGGGTGAAAATTGAGAAGCCATGAAGGATTTAATGTTATGTAAAAGACAAAATTTAGTATCTAAAGTGTGCTCTCCGCCAAAGTTTAAGAAGGAATCGAAAAAATGATTATTGAGATAACATAAGATTAGATGTATTTTTTTACCAACTAATTTGAATATACAAAGTTAGAAATAGAGGAGCATCGAAAGTTGATTGAAGTGTGAAGATAGAAAAATAATTTTTTTCATGAAGAGCTTTTGTGTGTGAGTTCTCAACATATGTATATGATGATGTGTGAGATGCAAAAGCTAAATTGAGAATAAATGGTGTGAGATGAATTGTAGAAGCATATGAAGGGTGCCACATAGGAATATAAGTGATGTGGAACAAATGTTATGATGTGGCACATAAGTGTTTGATGTGTCATTCACCCGTGATCCCTTAACTTAATTTCAGTTAACGATTTAGTCCTTTATCTTTTTTTCTTTTCGATTTGGTCCTTTATGTTTTTAAACAATTTCAGCGTTACCCTTTAAGTGGGGTTCCGTTAAGAAAAAGTTAAAAAAAATCTCTCCTCTATTTTCAGAAAAAGTTACCCTTTATGTTTTGGAAATATTTCAGAAAAATGTTCAAAGTTTGTTCTAAGTTTGGTAGTAGAATTGATTCATTAAAACTAAAGCTATGGGATATTTATACTCCATAGACATCACTTCAGATCAGTGACAATCGTTTCTAGAGGTTTGATGAACATATGCAATAATTCAGATGAGAGATTTTTTAACTTTTTCTTAACGGAACCTCACTTAAAATGGTAACGCTGAAATTATTTAAAAACATAAAGGACCAAATCGAGAAAAAAAAAAGATAAAGAACTGAATCGTTAACCGAAATTAAGTTAAGGGACCACATGTGGTATTTAGCCGATAATATATTAAAACAAACACACCAAATATTATGTTGACACATCACATCCTTATATGCCATGTAACATTAATTTTGCCACATCATTCAATAGTATGATGTGGCACCTCTAGAATTCATTCATTTTTTTATTCATCATTCTACTAATTTTTTGTCTATATCTCTATAATTAAAAAATCAACAACAAAAAATGTAACTCTCATTACAAACTTGATTTTATTGTCTTTTACTTTTTTAATTAATTGCATATAAATATATCACAATTTTTTAACTACATTTTAATAATTGAAATGTAACAACCATAAATTACCACAAAACATATAAAAACATAAACAATAAGTTTAAATTAAAATAAATAAATAAATATTAAAACACAATCATTTAAATTAGTAAGTCTGCAAAAAAAAAAAATAACAACAAATAATATTTTTTAATAAATAAAAATATTAAGTTATACATTAAATATTTTCAAAAGTAATATACAATTTGTGTTCATTTTTATCTTATTAGTGCTCGGACACATATTATATTTCTCTAATAAAAAATAAAGTATTTGTCTATATAAATTGTTCATGAAAATAAAAACACTAATTTCAAAATATTAAACTTATAGATTTGAGAAAGGATAAATCAGAGCATAGTTTCTATTAACGGCAAAAATAATCAAAATCAAATAGTGATGTCTTATTATTTCCAACATTATTTTGTGTTTTCGATGGTAAAAAAATAGTATTTTGAGTTTGTTCATTATATGTACACTCCAAAACAATAATTAAATCAAAATATATTTGAAAGAAACACGTGGCATAACACCTATAATTAAGAATTAGTTATTGAATATTTAAGTGGAAATGAGACATGAAACATAAAATATAAGAAATAGTAGTTCATTCAATTATTCAAAAAAGAATAAAGAAATAATAGTACTCAAGATAAAAAGTAAAACAAAAATAAAAATAATGATCATATAAAAACCAATGCTTACAAATATATCTCAAATCAATGCTTGTACAATATATATATTCGATTTTTTACAGGAAGAAAGTATTCAATAATGATTGAAAGTTTAAAACAGAATAAAATGTATAGAAACAATCACTCATCGTTTTTTAATAATATTTTTAGAGTTAAAATCACTCATATTTTATTTTAATCTTTTTAATTGTGTATACAAACAATCACTCATCTTTTTCTAATCATATTTTTTAGAGTGAAAATTGCTCATTTTATTACAAATTTTCAATTGTTTTCATTTTATTTATTCTTTTGTTATACAACCACTATTCTTATAAACTACGAAACTTACAAATATACTTACAAATATTGAAACATTTTTCGATCAAATTGATACATTTATACACCTTAAATATCACCTTCAAACATTTTAAAAAATTTACTTTAAAGAAAATTTTACATATTACACACGCGTAGTGCACGGGTTATATTCTAGTATCATTTTATTTTGAAGCATGTACTCTCTTGAATGAGAATTCAACAATATATACTTTTTTGTTAGAAAAAAATATAATACATGCTTTTGGTACATCAAAAGACATTTCAATTCAATGCACGTGTTCTTTACATTTTGTCACAATTTTATTACTTGTGATAAGTTGTCGCGTATTTTATACTCAATTCAAAACTTTACAAATCATATTTAAGAGATAGAAATTTCTTCATTTGAGAAGGAATACCATATTTGTTGTAAATACAAGTACATATAGAATTTGTATTCTTATAAAAGTCTCATACTTCTAAATATGTATTTTTTTAGGGTTAAAAATAATATCTCAACTCTTACAATACAATTGATTAATAGAGTTAGCAATATGAGTTCTGTAAAACTTTTGTCAAGACACTTATTCTTTAAAATAATGTAACATATCACAACTTGAAAGAATCACCGTAGAGATATCTATTTTTTTTTTTCAAAACGTGTCAACGTAGGACACATAAGATGAAAAAACAAAAAAACCACTAGATTCACTCCCATTGAATACGATCGCAATTTCTAGCTATTGTTATCTTTAACTAGCACCCTTATAAATACATGTTTTATCATCTAATGTCATGCACTTTGTTGGTCACATTATTCCAAATATTATTAGCATAAACTAACCTCAATCATCAAATTATTTTTAGTCACTATAAAAAAAATTGTCAATTTTTAGTCCTAACTATTTTATAAGAATTGGAGATCTTTTATGAACTAAAACATATTTAACCATTAATTCTATATTTTAAACAATACTCTATACATCAAGTTCTATAAGAGCCTATCAAATAGATAAAATGTTATATACACATTTTGACATATATTGCAAATTCAAATTTAACTATTACTTGGACATATTGCACTACTCATTATACAAATTATAGGGAGACCATGATTCATTTCAACCCAACTAATACAAAAGATAACATATTTCAATAAAGAGTTAACATCGTCCCCTCAAATTAATCACATATATTTGGAAAACTTAGATTTTACAAACTATAAATGTTTAAAATATCTTCTCCCTATATTTCTTATTTAAAAAAAAATTCAATTATTTTACTCAACATAATTAACTTCACAATATACATAATATATCACTTTAAAATATAAATTAATTAACAGTCGCGCAACGCGCAGGTCACAATTTAGTTATAATAGATATTGATTCTTACAATTGATTGACCCTTCTCAGAGTTATAAGTAAATCATCCTCATAGTCTTTATGACTAACTCAAACAATGACTTGATTGATATTAGTTTGATGATAAAAATAAGCGAAAATGAACATGTCCCTCAAAATTCAACTTGTCAAATCGATATTAATCTGATCACTATCTCAACTATAAAGATGAGGACAACCGTTTTATACTTACATACTTTCAAATAGTGTCGTCGTTCACCTTTAAAATTTTAGATGACTTTTAAACACTCGTCTACAATGAGCCACCTATCAAGATGGTGAGCTGTGGAATTTGCCTTGTTCAAGGACCAAAGTTTATTTTATCGCAAATTCTTGTACCTTATATTTTGAAAGGCAAATTTTTTCCAACCAATTTGTTGATTTGTTCTCCTCCCTCAAAGTATGGTGAAACACCACATACCACATATGATCAATAAGCTTACAGAGGATAGATGAAGGTAGCATAACGTTGGTGTTGTGATATTCCTTATACTACAAAAAAATGTATCTATTGTGACACTCATATATTGTGATGTTTTTTTACCTGTCACTAAAGCTACTTTTAGCTACAGTTATAGTGTCACTGTTTCTAAAAATATTATACTCTTTTGTAAACAAAATTAAAAATATTATACTCTTTTGTAAACAAAATTAAATGCAGAGAAATGTTCTCCCGTTTTCATTTGGAAATAGTTTTCCCTTTCTTCCCATTTCTCTCTCATGTTTCAATAAACCCATCTCCACCCATTTCCCTTACTTTCTCGTAAAATCATTTTTCCATTTTCCCTTTCAGAATTCGCTTTGCTTCTCTGTTAACAATTCGATTTCCTTCGGTTTTTCTCTTCAATTCATATTCTTCTTCAATCTTTTTGTTCAATCGGATTTCTCTCATAACAATTAAGCAGATTCAGTTTTTCCCTTCTTCTCTCTCGTAGCAATTCGATTTTCTGTGATTCAATTTAGCTCTTCTTCTCTCAAATTGTAAAATCGCTCATCTTCTCTCAAATCGTTCTTCTTCTCCTTTCGATTTGATTTTGTTCATCCAATTTTGTTCAATTTCGTTCGTCGTCTCACAAAATCGTAAAAATTAAGTTGTTTGTTACGGCGACATTCTCGTTTTCAGTTGCATCTGTGGTTGAAGATGTGCTTCAACAACACGGTACTCGCCTCAAAGATCTTGATTTGGAATCTAGAAAAGCAGAAAAAGCTGGTAATTTCCTGGGAATAATCAGTTTTCAGTTTTTTTTCATGAATGTCTCAAATTATCATCCTTTTCTATATGATATTGATTTTAATGAAGGTTGATGTTTGTCAATTTTATATGAAAAACACCTTTACCTACGGCCCCTTAAAATTGACACTAGATTTGGGTGTCACTCAAAGTATTACTGACCTTTACCTACAGTTTTTGACATTTAGTGACAAACTTTGTGTGTCACGATAAGTCAATTTTTTTGTATTGTTAACAATATTAGTTACAGCGCTTTGAGAATCATATTCTAGAATAATGTCATGTATTGCAATGAGCATTCCAAGCAATATTTAGACCTGTAAAAATGGAAAATAAATTTGCCACAATGCAGAAGCAACTCCACATGAACCAAAGAACCCCTCGTACCATTCTCTATAATGATTACAAATTAAGCCTCCAAACTCAGCCTTTTCGGTCGGGATGACAATGGATAGCGTTTGGCTAAGATATTATAGTATCTATTTCCGTATTCGTAGTTTGAAAAAATAGATGTATATAGACTCGTATTTGCATAGGTATTAATGTTAATCCTCTATTTGGACTCGTTATCTGCCCTTAAACTAAAAAATATTATTAAATCACAAAATATCATATAATTTTAACACAATTAAGAAAATATTCAAAGTTCTTTGATATTTAATCATGAAATATCATGTAAATTCTTTGATTTAGTGATATTAATAATAAAAAAAGAAATTAACTATTAGACTAAACAATTTTTTTGAATAAAAACAAAATAAAACTTAGAAAACAATTAGCATATTTTATGAAGCTAATTGTTAACTTTATATATGTCTTAATTATGAAATATTTTTATCCCACCCAAAAAAAAATACAAAAAATTTGACTAACTTTGGTTGTGATTTTATTTGTATATTTAAATTGATAGCCTAAATATTATTGATCATGATAAAATCTATATAATAATAATAATAATAATAATAATAATAATAATAAAAATAATAATAATAATAATAATAATAATAATAATAATAATAATAATAATAATAATAATATATGATATACGAGTGCGGGGAAGGGTGGGTAATAAGATACTATACTTGCACCCATTCCACTTACTTTTGTCGGTAATTACCTGTGTCCACGCTTGTACTCATAATGCGAATTTTTATCCTATCTGTTATGGGTATGTTTTGCAAGTACCTTATGGATATGAATCTAATCGTCATCTTTATTTCCCAAATTACGAAAAGAGCTTCCATCTGCATTCACCTTTAGAAGACCAATAGAAGAGGAGGCCATATGACTTCTCTCATAGTATAAGAGGTACGGTAGCTACCAATAAATTGCACAAAAGAGTTGGAGTTGATGAAGTTTGTCATGAATCAATTATTTCAAATTAGGCATGGTACCTTAATATAGGACAGAACGCCATTTTCCCCCATTCACTCTATTTTCCAAATCCAAAACTCTCTAAACCTCCATTTCTCTCAAATCCAACTCAATCTCATTTTTCTTACCTCAAATCCACACCAACATATCACTTTTTGATTCATCAACTCTTAATCTTTAAAAGGTAAATTTTTTGTTTTTATATTTTTTATGTTAGTGTTTATGTCTTTGATTTGTAAGTTTTTTGTTTTTAATTAGTACTAGTAGAATTTTACTTTTTTAAGTCGGTTAAAATATACATTTTAAGTCGGTTCCGTGTCCGAGTTAATAGCAAACGACTTAAAAAACATGTTGTTTTTTAACTCGTTTCATGACCCGACTTAATAGAGTTTCGTCCTATTAAGTCGATTCAGCTTAACCGACTTAAACTCAGTTCAACAAATCATCTTTTTGAGTTGGATCTTTTGATCAACCGACTTAACAGATAAAGTTAAAATAATTATTTTTTAATAAATTTCTCATTTTGTTTTTATGCTCTTGATCTATACATATATACAATATTTCTTATTAAATTTCAAATTAGAGTTTTATATTGCAACCATAATTTTATATAACCATCTAATAACCAAATATACAACATCAGACGTTCATACAAAAAAATATAGAGTACAAAGAAGATGTCTCCCATTTCTGACTAATCTTGACGAGAAGGAAAAAAACTTAGATGTCTATTAACAAAATTACAAATTCACAATGTAACAATATTCAATAGACATATCTTAGCATTGTCATTTCCTTCAATTAATTCCAAAATAAAATCCACACAACGTTTTCGAACTTCTTTAATTTGATCCGGATGAAATGATCTCGAGTCATCAATTATCTGAACAAAAAATAAAACACAATCAATATCGGTTGAATCCTAATTTTTTATCATAAGAACATTAAAAAATACAATCAATAACCACTTATCATTTTTTATCATACGAATATAAAAATTAAAAACAAAAAACACAATCAATAACAACTTGTAAAAAATTACGTACCTGCATCCATGGATCAACTATTTTACAATGTTCAACATATGTAACATGACATAGTAGTCACACTCATACATTTGCCATGTTTAAGAAATCATCATGGCATATTCGTTTCCCATAACAAATAAGATGATTTCTTACAAAATGTAGCCAGTTTCCATTTAAACATTAACACAAAGACAATAAAACTATCCTTCGTTTTTAAGAAGTTTTTTTTAAAACAAATTGTAAAAATTCTCCACACCTGTACACTTCACTCAAACGATTAGCATTCATCAAACTACGATCCATAACTACTTTTGTTAAAAAATAAATAACCTAAATATTAAGGTAAAATAAAACTAAAATAATTTGATTGTGCTTTACTTTTTATTATTTTGATTATTGTTTTGCTATCTATTATATAAAATTATATAAAATGGAACATGTAAAATATGTTATTTAACTGGCTAATAAACCGAAACTCTAGTCTCCAAACAAAATGATAAATAGTGGTTTAAAAATAAAAAATTATAAAAAAGGTTGAGAGTGCAGTCGTTAGTACAATGGAATGGAATATAAAACGCTAGCACGTGGTTACAATAGGAGAAGATAAACGCTAACTGCACGAAATTTTTTATATTTTTTAAATTTGCCTTTAAATCGGTTATCAATATAACCGTGTTAAACGCGTTTTAAATATTTACAAAATTGTCACCGCCTCATTTATGAAGTCGTTTAACGGTAACCAAAGTTAAACATAGAGGAAGAGATATATATTAATTATTTATTTTTATTTTTACCGCTTCCTTTAAATCGGTTGATAATACAACCGTATTAAACGCGTTTCATCTATTTACAAAATTGACACCGCCTTATTTACGTAGAGAATCGACTTAAACTTATCTCCGCCTCACTTATTAAGTATGGTGGCACGTAACCGACTTAACTCACCGTATTAAAAACTCAATTTTCTACTAGTGTAGTTTATAGTTGTTGTAGTTTCAATAGGTAGTTAGGGATGAATGTTGATGTTGTTATTATTGTTATGTCAATTGGTTGTTGTTATTACAATTGAGTTTATGTTTTATAAATTTTTATAGTTGTTGTATGTCAAGTGTTTGACAAAATGTGTTTGATTTTTAATGAGTTTGTAGTTAGATATGATTAGTTTATGTTGTTGTAGTAGTTTAAAGTAATTTATGTTGTTCAAATTTGATATATTCAAAATGTTGAAATGTGACAAAATGTTGATTTTTACTTTCAGAGATGGAAGGTGACAGTAATATTATTTGATTCTAACACGGTAGGAAAACTCAACATGAGTCTATACATAGAGAGCATCAGGCCAAAACAACCGTTAAAAGATAACTGGTTAGAGGTGAAAGTCTGTGCTCTCAGGCACATGTTGACTCTGATGTACAAGACGAGATGCCTGCACTTCCGCCATCACTATCACCACCTGCACCGTATCAGGGGATTTCACGGGGCCTATTGATATGTCTTTGCTACCACAATTTGAGGACTACGTGGTAGCCTTCATATGGGTTGGAGATGTAAGTTTTAATTCTAAATTTATTTAATTATGAATTAATTATTTATTTAATCATAAAAAACTATCAATTGATTTTTCTTTTACGAACGTGTTCCTCTGAAATATGTCAAGAATAGTAGAAAGATATGTCAGCTACAGGTTCCAATTTCTATCATGACTTTGTTTTGGAATCCAATCAAAGTCTCCAGCTTAGCTGATCTTGGCACACAAACTACAAGTTAATAGAAGTCGACATGTTGTCTACATTTGCTATGTGGTTGCATTGGGAGACTAGCTTCTTCCATCTTCGTATTGGTAAGATGACAGTGACTTTGAAAGATGTCTCATATCTTCAGCACTTGTCCATCATCAGACACCTCCTAGCACACATGAGGGGGTTGAGTATTTGATAATGCGCTAATAGAGGTTGAAAAAACCAGATGGACGCATGTCAGATTCTCAACCCTTGAAATCCAATTTTTGATTCATCTGAAAAAATTAGTTCAGTTTGCTAATGATGACGAGGTGATGGAATATCATCGACTTAATGCTATTAGATGATATCTTCTCTACCTGGTGGACACTATCATATTCAGCGATAGAAGTGCAACGCACGTCGACGTTATGTATGTTTAGTACTTCAGAGACTTGTGTAGTGTTCGAGAGTATCCATGGGTGTTGTTTCTCTTTTGTACAGTCATCTAGAGGATGCTAGCAAATCCAAGATGAAATAGCTAGTTGGTTACTTGTCTCCCCTCCAAGTAATTAAGAGTTTATAAATAATGAATTATTTATAATTATGAGTTAATTTAATTGGAATATGTTTTAAAATATTAGTTAATTATAATGGAACATTATTTATAATTAATTTTTAATCTATGTTTTTCTTACTTCAGGCATGAATCATATATCATTTTCCTACCATATGTTTGCAGACTCTGCAAGCTGAATATGACGAGTCTTTTTCACGTGCATGTATGTTCGTTCAACATCGAAGTCATCCACTAGATCAATTAAAGGTCCTAGATTACTGGTTTGATCCTTATGAAAATCAATGTCTAACTCGTCTGTTGGAGGAAATATGTTGGTGCCAGGATTAGATGAAAATCTAGGATGAAATGTCCTCACTTGTCAGAGCACGTGCTTAGGCAATTTGGATATATTCAGACCATCCCCAGACATCTAGACATATATATTCCTTCTACCATGAGTATGCAGGAGGTCGATCAGGCATATTTGGATTTTAGATTGCATCTAGTTACTCTAGAATATGCGGGGGCAGTTGGTGGATAGGATTTGGGAAACCGTAGTTGGATATGTAACTTAGTTTTATATGGTTTCCTATCCTTTCATGCAATCTTTTCTAGAGGGAAATCTTTCGAGACCTACAACCTTGGAGGTCGTCATACAACAGGAGTCTGTGTCTGATGTAGCTGTCACGCTGCAGATTTGCAGGATGGTTAGAGAGCTTGCACTTGAAGCACATGAGATGAGGGAGGAGAGAAATTGTGCAGCAGATCATTGATGACACACAAGATGTATTTGTATATCGTAGGAGGAGATGGAGTAATTTTAGGAATAAAGTTACATAATAGTATTTATGTATTAGGAAGTATTACTTTTGATTTAGACGTACATTATTTAATATTTTGGTTAATTATAATACTTAGGTTAAATCTATATGGTTTTAATTTTGATTAATCTTGTATTCTTGTCAAATGTTGATATTTGTGTTATCTGGAATAAAGGTTATTTGTGTGTCTGAATTGCTGGTAAAAGTACTTTAAATTAAAAATTACATAAATATATAAATATAAATAACATAATTTAAGAATTACATAAATAAACCTACATAGCATAATTCTACCATTACAACTAATATTAAATAAATCATAGATCTTTTAAATTGGTGACAACACCCATTGAAGAGTTATCCTTAATTGGAGAACATTTACTTGGGGAACACTTAGCACACAACTTAATCGGCCTTTTATCTCTGTAAATATCGTTAACTGTGAATAAGGATCTTACGTTTGCATCATTCTTAAGATGCATCCAATCAAAATGAATAGTACCTTCTGGATTGCTATATTTGAGTGTGATGTAAGAACAACGATATGCTATACTAATCACCTTTGTAGTGGTGTCACTCGCCACTCTAAATATGCAGTGAAGATGACTCTTTAGTTTTGATAGAGTACTGTCATTATAAACTTCAAATGTTATTGGAGATTTTAAATGCTCGAAATAAATTCCAGCCTGTTCTTGAACCATGTTTGAAATTATAATAACAAAAAAAAAAAAAGTTTAAGATTCGTGTTGACGCAAAAGACTCGTATTTATATAGGTCTATGTGTAATATTGACCACATAAATTGTATAATTGTATTTTAAATGGCAAAAACAACTTCAATTATCTACTGGATTCACGCATCCGATAGTTAATTTACGTAAAAAAAATATACTACTAGATTCTAGGACTCGGTAGTGTATTTTACTTGAAAAAAAACACTTCAATATATTACTGGATCCACGCATCTAGTAGTTAATTTACGTAAAAATGCACTATCGAATCTTGGAATCCGGTAGTGTATTTGACAGGAAATTGTAGAAACTACAATATGCAATTTAATCGTTTCTCTAATGAATACAATTTGACATAATCTGATTTGTGCTTATTTATCTCTCTATTGAGATCATGTCAGATAATTGCATGATTCTCCTCGCTCTTACTAAGATGTGCAGCGACAACCCGAAATCCAAAATTCCCATCACCAACAACATCCACAATTCTTTCAATATATGAATGCATAAAAAGAGGCATATGATCAATAAAATGAATTTTTAGTTTTGGGAATGGATTAGGCGAAGAATTCCCAATACGTGCGCTCTTCTTTCTTGGGGATGATAACTTTGATTCTGTAACTAGAATGTTTGGATGTAGTGAATCAACATGCTCTCATAAAGAAGGTGAACGTTTAGTTGACAAATCTGTTGGCGTACACCTAGCCTTCTTTGGTGCCCCCTTGGTTTTCACTTTCTCACTAGGTGGATTCAACGATGTCGTATCTAGGAAAGCTATTTCACGAATTTTCTCCTTGATAAGTATTTTCGTATCGTTATCTGTTTTATCAAACTGTTCATGAAATACAAACGTGTATCCAAATTTTATATACTATCACATGAACTCACTAAATTAACAATTATTTAATTTAACTAATTAAAACGTACCTGAATCGCTTTCAACTCTGTTAAAATCGAAACATCTGAATTACCTTATTCTATTACGACAACATCCTCATCAAACCGTAGCCTCTTCCAATGAGTGTGAACCTCCTCATGTCAAATAGGTGCGTCATGCGTTACTTTCTTAGCAATGATACAAGTTCATGGCAAACTGTAACTTTTTCTAATTACATAACCACACTTTGTACTGTCCATACCACATTCATTGGCTTGTGCTTCTTCGCAATGAATAAACTTCAATCCAACTCTTGAAATTTTAAACACCAACTTCGAATAAAAAATCTTGTCTTTGCATCTATGTTCTAACACACTCAACCTCCTTCCAAACGAGGCTTGTATCTCAATGAACTGTGTTTATATCATATTGTTCATCGCTTCCCAACCCTTCACCAAATCACCTTTACTATTAAAACATACATTTTCAACCTACGTGAGCAGATTCAACTCTGTTTGTGGTTGTGTAGCCAAAGTACAACACATGGTCTGTCCATGCTCTTACAATTTTCTCTTTCACCACATCCAAAAATGGTACTTTCGACATATTTGAGAAATTCTGAAAAAAATTCACACACCTTTTTGAACTCAACAATAACACCAACATATGCATCTTTTAAAGGAGGTTCCACTACAATGTCCCAAGTTCTCATTATGGTGTTTCATAATTCTATCAGTTTGACCTGTTTTGCGTTTGCATTTATAGGGTTTCGCAAGTTTTACCTTCACGTCAAACTTGCATCTAGCTCTGACATTTTTTTAAATATGATATCGACACAGTAGAGCAGTAGAGGTTGGAAAAAGTCTTTGCAACAACATTCATCAATGCGGTATCTCTGTCAGTCACAATTACTTTGGGAATTTTGTCTTCAGACTTCAACAAATTATGACACATCTCTAGGACCTAAGTGAAATTATCCTCCTTTTCAAACTTGGAAAAAAAAAACCCAACTGAATTTGTCATCTCTGTTGAAGTCACACCAACGATCTCAAATAACAACATTTCATACTTATTTTTTTTACAAGTCAAATCCATCCAACACCGTTGGAAAAATGTTAAACAACTTTATTGATTCAGGATAAGCCCAAAAAATATCTTGGATTTTAGTTTCAGACTTATCAATCACGCTATATATGTATTCATATTTGTGATCATACAAGCATTTCAACAAATGTTGTATTTTTTATCTCGGACCCCTTAAAGTCTTCTTGTATCTTTGACGCGCATTATAAACTTGTTTCATTGTAGTCACACTTTCATTTATTATGTCTTTCAAAGTCATTAGAATATTTTTTGGTGGGACCATGTTCCTTTTCATCTAACCAACAAGTTCATTCTAATCCTGACACAACACTAAGATTCCATTCTTTGGTTGTCAAGAAATAACCATGCAACCTGAATGGAAACTCATATTTCCTAGATCATGTTTTTCTGCGTTTAAACTTCTTATTGGTTCCTTTATACACACCACCCATTTGGCAACCCAATACAAAAAATTATTTTCTTCTATTAGAACCATGATCATATTTTGTAATTACCACTGGAAATCTTAACTTGCCTGATGACGAACCCAAGCAATCAAATCATCTCAGCAGCTATATTTATTATCAGTAATAAGGTTTATCTCAAACTCTGCAATATCTGGTTTCAAATCAATTGCTTCCTTCAGGTTCAAGTCAGGTACGGGCTCAGGTATTTCTTTAGCTGCAGGCTCACGTTTCGGTTCAACTATAGGCTCAGGTTTCAATTCGGGTGTCGACGAATGTTTGAATTCAGCTTCATGCTCAACCATAACTAACTAAAAACATTTAATACAAATTAAGACTCAATTATGCATAAAACAAACAATTTTGGACTGCATAAACAGCTACTGACTGCGTGAATTCGGTAGTGTTACGTGTTTGAAAAACATACTATAGGATGCGTGAATCAGGTAGTGGTAAGTTTTTGAAAAGTCACAATTGCTCATGCGGTCCCTTAACTTAATTTCAGATAACACTTCAGTCCTTTATCTTATTTTTTTCTTTCCGATTTGGTCCTTTATTTAATTTTATTACAACCTAGTACATAACTTCAAAAACTTTAACAACCAAAATGACAACGAGGAAGGTTTTAGAGCTACATTACCTTTGCAAGAAGAAAAATATAGTTGATGATGCCAATGGATAGAAGAATGAGTTTTTGAACTCCAAAAACATGAAAATCGATTAAGGAGTTGAGGTTGGTTGTTGAATAAGTGTGTGGTGAGAATGATGACATGACTTATGGTGAAAATAGGTTAAATTTTTTTCCAAACACTTCCATTTCTTTCTTTACTTTTTTCAAAACCTTTCCCTCCTTTCCCCTCCAAACTCACAAATAAAGCCTTAGGGTTTAATGTGTTTTTTTTTTATTGTCTTCGCTATTTGTAATCATGATGTTGGTCTATCAGGCAACCCATTTGGATTTCCAATTTAAATTTGTATTTGATTTTAAAATGTGATGACTCATGTTTTTTATGTTGCATAATAGGTAGAAATTTTTTAAATTATTCTTGCTAGATAAAAAAAAGAATAATTTAGATATGGAATTTGGATAAATATATATATATATATATATATATATATATATATATATATATATATTATATTATCATTACAAATTTAGTTGCTAATCATCATAACTTCAGATTTACTTCTAATTTGATTACCGTGTGTTCTTTCTAAATTCAAAACAAAGAAAATTTTGGTTGTAGATAACTACTTCGTATCCTCTTCCTATTTTGTTATCACAACTATCTTTTATTCTAAATTTATTGGTTACTACTTTAAATCCTATTTTTGTTTGATCACAGTCTAATTACGTTGGGTCTACTTTTGGTTTGGTCACAATGTCAATTTTATCAACTAACAAGATATACTACATTTTTGTCCAAAAGTAATGTATCTCACAAATATTTGTTGTTGAATTTTTCAATTAATATTTGTCAATAATATAAGTTTATTTACATTTCCTTATTTAACAATATTAATATTGACCGATCGATTAATTATCTGAAAAAACAAGTGGTATAGATGTAGATATATTTATAGATTAATGACTTCAAAAAATGAAAAATACAATAGATATAGATATATTTATAGATTATATAAATATAGTTCTATTGTTCTGTATGGTTTTATCATTGGTTCTTTCATTCCTTGAATTTAATTGAAAAATAGAATTATATTTAGTTTTATTTATGATTTTTTTATTGTTATTAATATTATTATTTAATTTTTGAAAAGTAATATTATTTAATATTTTTTAAATTAATACTTTTAAGGCGATTATGCCCAAAATATGGGTATGTAAGAGTATAGAATTAGGAAGATACATATGTTTTTGTTCAAAATTTAAATTGCTAAATAAAATTTTTGGATTGAAATTATAATTTAATCTAATTCTTTCTTTGTAATTTTATTTTCTTTATGATTAGATATTGCCCGTACTACTTAATTGTAAACATAACAATTTACAAATTATATAAAATGTAGATTTTTCGAACTTCTCTGTCCGTTGCTCGAGTGTTAATACTATAAGTTTTTCATACATTTCGAATACTTTATTATGTGTCACAATTACACTTCTAATTTATTTTTTATTATAATTGAAACAATTTTGCAGAGAATGTTATATTAACATATATTTAATTTTCACATACCAAATATTAATTGTTTCAAATATGGATGTCTAAGTCACAAATTTTGTTTTCATCAAAGCTGTGCTTCAAACAGTTGTTAGAGTTGATATACAAGCAGATGATGTAAGTGATGATTGTTATAGGGTTAATGATTGTGTGAAATTGGATCAAATTAGCATGTCCATTAACATTCAGAGAATGGTTGTTCAATTTATTTCATAAAAAAACACATTTGGTTGACCGGCTATTTTAATAAGTTTTTATTTTGTTTTTCGACGCATTAGTTTATATAATTGGACAATCTCATCTAATTTTAGTTTCTCATCTCATACACTAAAACAATATTCTATCCCTTTGTTAGTATCTGTTTAATGTAACAAATTGGATATATAGATAGTCAGAAAATAAGTAATCTATATATACAACAAAATTTAATTTGTATAGATTTTTATGGATTTTGTTTGTCTACAGCACAAATTTTCTTCATTAACAATAATTGTTTGATCAAAATTTATTCACTTCAACCACAACTATTCTTTACTATATTACGTATGACGGTTGATGATTTGTCAACGGCATAAATTTTTTATATTAATTGTTTATTAACTTTTTTTTATCTATATTAATTTTCAATTTATTTGATATTCTTAGCATCTTTTGTGCTTTGAAAAGTAGTATTAATATTTTGACTACTTAAGAATAAATAAATAAATAAATGTCATCATATATATAATTTTTATTATAATAAACATTTTTAGATAAAAATATTTATCCTACCTTGTAACAAAAAGATAGTCATTTAAGTCTATAATCATTTAGGTGGTTCATCTTTTAAACAAAAACCATATTTTTGTGTGAACGTACAACTAATTGTATCTTCAAAATTTCATGCATTCAAATAAATTAGATAATCATGATTAAAAATAAAAGAAGATATGAAATAAATGACCATAAAATAAGAAATCAAAAGAAAAAAAAATTCATTTAAGACTTGCAACATGAAATCACACTTATAAAAATATTTGAAATAAAAAATATTCTCTTTAAAATGAGAAGAAAAATGAATTTTTTATTTTTTATGTTAAGAGATGTTTTGCGAAAAATGAAAAATGATATAGGTGATACAAGGTGAGAGGAAAAAGATGATAGAATTGAAAAATGTAAAAAGTTGATATTTTTATGGTGTAAATTGGATATACTCCACGTACAATTACAATTGAGGGACAAAGTTGTTTCTCAAGAGATTTAAAGTTGCTGCATTCTTATAACTAGATTTGATTCAAGATACTTTGGATAAGTTAGAAAAGACTTGAATTATCTCATCTAAACATTTTTAAATTGTAAAAAGTAGATATAATAATGAGTAAAATAATTTTTTAATATATGACAATTACTTATTTATCTTTAAATAAATTAACATAAGAAAAACAATTTTCGAGTTTTTTTCACAAATATCTTTTTTTTTTAAAAAAATTAACCAAAATACCCCCTTTCTGAAAACGTTTACCAAACTGCCCTACTTTTTGGGCTTTCCTGCAAGTCGCAACGGGGGGGTGCGACCAACTGAAGTGACAAATTTCACAGGCCCAGTTGGAGGTCGCAGGCCGGGGGTGCGACCTCCTTCTGGGGGGGTTTTTTTTTTTGTTTTGTCTTTTTCTGCTGTATTTAAATTTTTAATAATTATTTAATTATAATAATAAAAATTAAAATAAAACATTAATATTAATAATAATAATACATTAAAATTAATAATAATAATAAAAATTAATAAATAATAATAATAATATTAATAATAATAAATTAGTAAATAATAATAATAATAATTAATTTATAAATAAATAAATAACAATACATTAATAAATAATAATAATAATAATACATTAAAAAAATTATTATTAATATTATTAATAAGTTATAAAACAATAATAATAATAATAATACATTAATAATAATAATAATAATACATTAATAAATAATAAAAATAATACATTAATATTAATAATAATAATAATAATTAATAAATAATAATAATATTAATAATAGTACATTAGTAAATAATAATAATAATAATAATTAATTTATAAATAACAATACATTAATGAATAACAATAATA
>JBBPBQ010000001.1:10811795-10840060 GCA_037974755.1 Cicer yamashitae
AAAAAAAAAAAAAAAACCCCTAGAAGGAGGTCGCACCCCCGGCTTGCGACCTCCAACTGGGCCTGTGAAATTTGTCACTTCAGAAGGTCGCACCCCCCGTTGCGACTTGCAGGAAAACCCAAAAAGTAGGGCAGTTTGGTAAACGTTTTCAGAAAGGGGGTATTTTAGTTAATTTTTTTTAAAAAAGGGATATTTATGAAAAAAACTCACAATTTTCGATATGAATGAGAGAAAAAAGAGAAAGAACTGAATAAAGAATCATTCAAAAAAAAAAATGTTATTATATATGTACACTCTTAATTTTGGTACACATATTCAATATTTCATTTTCTATGAAACGCACCATACTCCTTTCTTTTCTTCTCTCTTGGAAACCACAATACTCCTTCATCCCATTTTCATTTCTTTAGTAGGAGTAGTAGGGTAAAAAGTTTTGGTTATCTACTAAGTGGAGTATTTAGTTGGAAAGAAACAATATAATTTTCAACAGAAAAGTGGCAAATTTGGCGGAATTGATTGACAACGGATAGTGAAATGTTGACAATCACGTTTACTTGTATTAGTCTTAGCATTGTATTCGGATAAATCAATATAAATTTCGTCAATCCTGATGGCTGATCTCATTAACTTGATGACAATAAATAAATAACTTTAACACTTTAGGCTAGTTGCATGGAACAAACAACTGATGAATATATACAAAAAGAAAAATCCTATAAAAACAAAAAATTTAAATATTAAAAGTATAAAAAAGGAGAAGTTTTCTATGAATCAAGTCAAGCTATCATGATCTTTATAATATTGATATGTAGCATAAGATTAGTGTAACAGCCCTTTCACTACCTTAGAAATATTTATAAAATTCAATTGTTAAATTAGAATTACTAGAACTTTATTATTTGTTTTTGCTGTGTTTTAAGTAATATTAATTTATGGTCAATGGTGGAATGGAAAAGTGGTAGTATTAACAAGTTCAAGTGACAAAGAGAGAACATGCCACCTTTATTTCTCTCTCTTTCACCTTCCCTCATAGGTACTAATCTATCTCCCACCTTCATTTTCTTTCATTTCAGATACACACTTTCATAAAATAACTCTAAAAAACACCAACACAGTTACTGTTCATCGTCTGCCTCATCCATCAATTTTCTTCTTCTTTCTGAAACCCTTCAAATACAAAAGTTCTCTACAGTCCTTTACCTCCACCCAACCCCTTGCATGTCTATTTTCTCCTCTCAATCTCTAGTATTCAACAAAAACAACACTAAAGGAAGATAAGAGCAGATTGGGAAATAACCAAAACTGAAACAGAGCATAAAGGATAGAAGGAGCTGGGAGCTGATAGGGCAAGCACCTTCCACAACCCAGTTGGGATTGAAAGGAATTATTAGTAGCAAAATTGTGAGTTTTCTTTTAGAACAAGTTTCACTTTTGCATGCGGATTTTCTAGGTTCTGTTTTACTTTCAGTTACTGTAGAAGGGATTTTTATGGGTTGATATTGGGTTTAGTTAAAATTTGAGAGTGAGGTTTAGCATATAGGAAGTGTTAAAAACTACATTTCACTCTTTTAAAATCATCCATTCTAAATATGATTGTGTGATGATTATGATTTGTTAAAGATTTAAGAAATGAGGGCTAACTATTATGGGTGAATTACTAAATTAATGCGTTTTCTCTAAACCCTCTCTGATACGTTTTCCTACTTCTGATCAGTCTTGCCTTTGATGCCTTTCTGTGCTTTTGATCAGTTTTTGCGTTTGATGCGTTTTTCTACTTTTGATCAGTTTTTGCCTCAGATGCATTTTCTGCTTTTGATATGTTTTTACCTTTGAAGTTATATACTATTTAGATCCCTTGCACGACCATTGCAATCAATGCGACCTCTGAAGTAATATTCATTTATTTCTTACATATATATATATATATATATATATATATAAATAATGTGTTTGTTAATGCTATAATAATCACATTTATTTATTCGATAGTGCTTTACAAGTTTTCCGAGCTCAAAGAGGTGCTACAGTGTCGAAGCAAAAGTCAAATAACATCACATGGATTCCAATAAAGGTTTGAAATATATGCCTTTAAAATTTCATTTACAATCAATGCACAAATGTTTATTGACTGCTTATATGTTTTATTTTATAGTGCCCTCGTCAAACTAACAACATACACTGTGGGTACTATATATTGCGATTCATGAAGGAGATTTTTGATATGAATCAAACTATAATCCCAGAAACGGTACGGTATTTTCATTATTTGATTTTCATATATAAACTATGTATATATTTGATTCTAACTTATTTATGTTCAATTTTTATATCGCACAGTACTTTGACAATTCCAGTCCAACATACTCTGAAAGAGATCTAACTGAAATAAAGGAAGACTGGTGTCATATGATCGAAATGAAGATTATTTGATTTGCTGGGAAATGGCATGATGCAAGGGATAGTTATATGAATATATGGTAGTTTTGTTCTGTGTTGTAGTTCTGATAGTTATATGTATATGAATATGTAGTTATATGAATAGGGCACATTTGAAAAGTTGTGAATATGTAGTTATATGAATATGTATATAGTTCTGTGCTGTTGTCAATATGTGAATATGTGAATATGTATATGAATATGTATTCTGTTATGTGTTGTTATTTGTTGTGAACTGATTGTGTAAATATGTAAAGTTATAAAGTTAAATTATAAAGTTATATAGTTCTGATTGTGTACTGATTGTGAAATGATTGTGATGAACTGATTGTGAACTGATTCTGGATGAAAATGATTTTGGAAAAAAATTAAAAGACAGCGCTTTATAAAAAAATGCCATAAAAAAACCTCAAACAAGCGTTATTTTAAAAATTCCATTTACAGCGTTTTTCAATAAAACTAGAATAAGCACCTATTACAGCGCTTTTTTGAAAAAGTACTGTAAAATGTGCATAAGAATGCACCTATTACAGAGCTTTTTTGCAAAAGCGCTATAAAATATGCATAATAATGCACCTATTATAGCGCTTTTTTGAAAAAGCGCTGTAATAAGTGCATAATAATGCATCTATTGAATGCACCTACTACAACGCTTTTTAGAAAAAGCGTTGTAATAGGTGCATAATAATGCATTTATTGTATGCACCTATTGAATGCATCTATTACAGCGCTTTTTCAAAAAAGCGCTGTAATAGGTGCATAAGAACAAGCAACGTGTTTGTAGCAGGGATTTACAGCGCTTTTTCAAAAAAGCGCTGTAAAACGAGTATAACAAGTGCGCAATATATCCACCTACTTTACAGCGCTAGATACTACAGCGCTTATTTTTTTGAAAAAGCGTTGTAAATGGCTTTAAAAAGCGTTGTAAAATGCGTTTTTTCGCGTAGTGTATAATTAAAATGCTACTTACACAAAATAGTCAAGCCAAATAAAAATTCAATATAGAATATAACAAAAATCTATAGTTATGGTATTTTGTATGAAGAAAAATTTTAATTACTAAACTATTGTTTCGTCTACTAATTTTCAAATGATTATTTGATACGAGCAAGAAAATTCAAGAGTGGGTTGCAAAAAATGATAGGCAAGAAAAGTTTGTGAATGTTTCAGACATAGAAAGTTTTGAGTGAATAGTGAAATGGTTAAAAGTTAGTGAAATAGTTAGAAGTTAGTGAAATATTTTTAATCTTTTTATTGTTTCGATTATGATTTGTATTTTTTTAATTATAAAATGAAAAAAAAAATGCTATGAGAGATGCATTAAACATCATACGGGAGAAAACTCACCTCCACAATGATAGTTATATATTGAAGTAGCTTGGTTGCATTTCATAATATCTTTATTATTGCTTGAACCAAATGCAAGAGGGTGGTTAATAAATAGAAGATGGATCTTTATGTGTAACTAGTCAAACTTGCATAGGGATGCTTTAAAGATATTGGATGCTTTGTTCTTTATTGTACAAGTTATTGAAATGAAAGGTTTGATGAATAATTAAAGCCTTTAAGTGTATTGATGAGTCATTGAGTGATAAATTGAAGTTGAAATTGCATAACGTGTGTAATAATTGTACTTTTTAGAAGGTATCACATCAGAATTTTTGTGAGTTAACAAATATTAAAGTATTTGATACAGATAAAGATAATTGTTACAAATAAAACTTAGAGTTCTAGTTTAAGATATTATAATAGAAAAAACCATTTAGCAAAACTATAATATTAACTCATACTTCATTGTTTGCGATGATGAGAACAACTTCTTGAATCCATTTTCATACATCCACAAAAAATTTCATCTTGAACAATCATGTTACGGCAAACAGAGGCAATAAGAGTCATCAAGAATTTGTTGTGACTATATTTTTGTGGTAGAGGCTGGTGATTGTTCTAAAGAATCACTACAACAATCTTCTTGTAGAAGTAAACATTTGAAGAAACACAAGAATGATGAATTGTCAATTTATTATAGGTTGGTCAAAGAGTCATCTCCATATTTTATGAAAAACATTGATTCTAAACCTTTGTATTTTTCCGTTACTTTCACTTTCTTACCCTTCAACATTTTTCTTCTATTAATCATTTTCATATGTTACAAGCTAAAGATGTATTTATCAAATACATTTATTCTCTTTGACCTTATTTTATCTTATATTTGATCCAGATCAATTATATCATAAGAGAAACTCAAATAAATTACAACACATATATTTCAAATGATCTCTATTTGATGGGAACAACATTAAAGAACAACATACCTTAGTTGACCACCAATTGTTAAGGGTGGAATTGATCACCAACCTAAGATACCAAGCGTCATTGGTTTTACTCATGGATCACCGGTCAAATAAGCAAAGTTAAAAAAAAAAATATGTGAAAAATATAATTTTAAAATTTCAAGCATTAATCTTGCAAGACTAACCAACTAAATTGCATACAAATTGAATAATTCAGCCTGAATTGCATCATTTAAAAAGACAAAATTAATAGCCAATTGAATGGTCAATGATAAATTTAATTGGTTTTACTAGTCTAATTACCTAAGATTGTCCTTTGATGTTTTGCAAGTACTCATCTCAAATCATAATAACCAGTAACTATAAAACTCAAAATTCCTTCAAAATCCACAAGCTCGCATAGGTTCTTTTCGGATTTGATTTGAAGTCTCCTTCATATTTAACTTGAAGGATAAATTCACAGATCTATCACTGTATCTGTATTATTTTATAGGAATACAAATTATAAAACTAAAACACTACACCAAAGAGTACAAAATAGTTAAAAAAAAAAAAAGGAAATCAATTGACACAAACTTTTTTCTTCAAGCATGGTCAAGAAATGTGTTTTGCTGGACATATCTTATTCCTTGATCTCCCATTTTTAATACAGAAAAGAATCACAATATCTCAAGAGTAAATCAACTTATTAATCTTAAGATATAATGAAATCGTGAATGAGCTGTGTAACACCCCAAATTTTTTGTGAAGTTGACATCGGACCATTCTGACACTTCGACGAGTCGGTGAGACATTTTCTGCAGTTTTTTCTCGTTGTTTTGACTCCATTTTTACTCCTAAAATCATTATTAATTATTTCACATTGATTTTTATGCTCCGCATAATTTGTCAGTCACGTCTCGACGATTTTGTGAACTCTCTGTTTATTAAGATTCGTTCGTTGTACATTGTCGATTTGTAGTTGCTGTTGAAAACTCCCATGGATTTTTGTGTTTGAGAAAGCATCGAAATAAGGTAAGGAGTGAGAGAACGTTTGAATTCATGAGTATAATATATTGTGAGATGAACGGGAAAATCGTATTTCCCAACGATTCATCTAGGGCTCGCTACATACGGCAGTAGTCCTCTGAGGGATAAAATAATTAATGTGCAAATATGGAAATTGTGAGATTAAAATGTGGAATATAAATATTTATAACATGTTGATTGATTTATTTTCGTTAAATGTGTGGTATTTGATATTATTGTGATATTAGGTGTCGAATGAATTTTGTGCATATGTTTGATTAGACGAGTTTATGTGATGTGATAATAAAAGATGAATGCATTGTGATAAGTTTATGTGATGATGATGATGTATGATTGATGATAGTGATGTTATAAATTTGTGATGAGTTTGTGTGATGATGGTGATGTATGATTAATAATAGTGATGTTATAAATTTGTGATGAGAATATTGAAGTAACCCCATAGTTGATGAAATAGTGGTGATTTCAACTTAATGGAGTATCATAGGCCAATGAGGGGAAAAACTAGATGTTATTTCTTTGAAAGGGAGATTATCTGAATGAGCCTGATTGTGGCAGCCAACCTTAAGGAAATATTGTTAGACCTTGAAGGTATTCAGGTAGGGAATTCCTAGGTGACTTAGAGGTAGCCCTCCAAATATCAGGAACTACCACACAACAGATGTTTACCTCGATTTTTGTGTATTTGTGTCTCGGTTTGAGTTGAGGGGATCTATGAGGACATGGTCAATTTGAATTGTCCGTCCACTCGTGTGGTGGCATAGTATCAAGCCACCTAACCAAGTACTTCAGATTTAGAATGATACCAAATTATGAAGAAGTATAGTCTAAGCTCAATGATAACATTGCATTTTCTTTTGATTGTTTGGTTGTGATTAATGTGTTTCAAAAGTGATAATAGTTCCTCTTAGATGATTTGATGCATATTATAATGAGATAATATTTTATTTGATTGATTTTGATGTTATAATATGATATTAATTCCTTGAATATTTTGATACGGTGTATCATGATTATTCACGCGTTCTTCTTATTTATATTATACTATCAACATGATTTTGAAACTCACCTCCTTCGTTGTTTGTGTTTGACTGGCTTGGCTATGCATTTGCGAAATCGCAATTATTACAAGTTAATGAGTCTTGAAGTTCAAGTTTGGGAGAAGTCTCGCTGTGAAAGGTGATATCAGGAATGAGAGATATAAGTTGTATTTTACTTATTTAATTAGAAACAACTCTTTGTATGAAAACTTTATAAGTACTAGCAAGTTTTTGGAATTAAATTAAGAAATTATAGTTAAATCAAGTTTATGGAGATTGCACTATTTGATAGGAGGAAAAAAGTTTAAAGTGTTCCATTTGTATTTTGAGAAATGTGATATCCTAAATAACTCATAAAAGTTTCTTTTCCTTTGAAAGAGTTTTTATTTATCCGCTACAAATTTTTATAAAAATATGGTATAAATTATTTTTGAGTTTAGGATGTCACAAGTTGTAATACATAATTTAATTGAATTAAGATTGTATACTTGATTTATTTGCTTGAATTGATTGACTCTAAATTGAATGTGTGTCTAGGTTTTCTTTTAGTCTGAAGTAAGAAGCTGCAACACTTTCAACGATAGAAACGCTTATATAATATTAGTCTCTAGGGTATAGAGCAAAAATGTAGGTGGTAAATGGGTCAAACTAGAGTGTATAGGCTTATCTCATGATGAACCACATATATGAGTTCAATAAGGTAGGCCTACCATTTCGTGGGATAATGAATTTGTCCAAATTTTTTGTTAAAAGTGCATAGTGCTTTGCGTATCTCACTAGTATTTTTAAATAATTTTTATAATGCATGAAATTCATAATTTTTTTTTCATAAAATAAATTTATAATTTAATTTGAAAAGATATAAACAATATTAAAATATTCAACATCAAATAGCAGTGAGAAACCCTCCCTAAAGGTATCCTGTTTTATAACCAATGGTTTTTATTTACATAGAAGTTCAAGTTAGAATTTTTTAAACATAGTTATTACAAGAAACTTCGTTTAACTTTTTCAATCCCAATACTAGTTGAATTTTGATGAAATGGAAAATATTTGAATTTGAAAGACACAAACTCCTAATTTATAATGGGTGCTTTCCATAAGCAATATATCATTTAGTTTTAAAAACAAAAAATTAAATTATAACTAGAAATTATAGCATAAAAAAAAGTTTGATATGAGTTGCTACTAATAATAATTAGAGTCTTGATAAAGGCAAGGTAGGAGATGTTTCTTTTAAGCTAGACGTCATTGGAAGACTCTACTTAAGCTCCTGAGTGCATTCAGTTCTTGGCACAAAGAAGTATCTTGGGCTTCCTTCAATGATTGGCCGATATACCCATAAGTAGAGTGTCAAATTGCCAAGCTCCGTAGATATTGGCCTCAACCCACATATTGGAGGGGCCCAAAAAACCTTATGGCTAAAACGATCCCACTAAAGGAAGCTCCCATGACTAAAAACCCACAAAATCATTGGGGTTTATTGGAACCCTAGGCTCATTTTTTCAATTTTCTTTTTCAACATTATTTTAAAAATTTTTTTGTGTAGTATCCTCATCAAAAGTTTAATAAAGCATATCATATGATTAAAATTTACGAGTTTTCACTTGACAAAATAGTAGATTTTGATGTTTTGGAGGGGAATGATACAAACACAATCTACATAACTACATAAAAATTGAATGATCGTATACCAATTGAAAACAAACAGTTTCAAATATAAACACAAACCAATGAAGTTCATCAAAATTTGATATTAAAGGCAATATAAGAAGATCCGCATAGTAATTATGTATTATAATTAGTAATCATGAAAAACTCTATTACAAAGAGAAATAGCCAATATGCTATGTAGACATAGCTAACAAGAAGTAACAAGTAAAACCAATTGAAACAAAACATTGTCTTGTCATTTAGAAGCCTCATAAGTCATGGATAGTAGTACTAGATTCATCCTAAGAGACATAAGTATTGCATTCATCATCATCTTGAAAACAAATTCAATTGAATCAATTAGATAATCAATCATGAGATAATTATGCAAGATAAAATAAATTAGAATACAAAATATTACCATTCGGATTTTCATAAAATCCATATAATCAGTTTTGAGTACAAATAAACATTTGGATGTGTTCAAGAATAATGGAACTTTTGTATTTTGTGAGAACACATCAACCAATATTGAAAGAAGATTCTTATGCCACTGTGGTGATAGAAATACTAAGCATATCTCCTGCCATTAATGAGAGTACATGATACTTTTCTCATTAACCTTCCAATGAAGGAGTACCTCAAATGCTTCATAGTGTTCTTTATCGATTTCAATTGACTTTTCCTTAAGATATACAATCACTCTTCCCAGTGATAGATGTAGATTGATACTGAAAAGCTTTAAAACTTTATAACGTATAATAAATCAATATCAATATTAGTAATTTAAAAACAAGAAGAGTTGAAATGAAATAAAGTTAATGACTATTTTAGAATAAAAAACTTACACTTATGATTTTATATTTCTTAGCCTTATTTCCTTCTCTGGATGGCTTAAACAATCAAATGAAATATTGGGATGATTGAGAGAAGAGAATACTTTGATTAGTGAAAATGTGCACATATTCTTGATTTTTGATAAAGCACTCTAAATTTGTCCTCCACATTCTAAAGCTTAACTTTGTTGGTTAAAGTATTAAGGGTAGTGTAACAATATTTCAAAAAAAAATATCATCAAGTGTGGGTCAAGAATAGCTGCAATTGCTAGTACTACACTATAATCTTTCCAATATTTGTCATATTTTGTTTTCATATCCTCAATCATCTTCTTTATAACAAAATCAACATTATCTTAGTTTTTTTTTCTTCTAAAATGCACTTAACTTTCCACACTTGCATGAAATACAAGTTCGTAGTTGGATATGATGAACCTGAAATCAAATTTGTGATTTCATAAAATGGTTCTAAGAACTCACAAATGCTTTCCCCCCTTTCCCATTCCTCATCAGATGGACAATGTTTATAACTCCTATTTGCCACTTTAAAAAACTTAAAAACTTTTCTATATTTTAAAGAACTTTCAAGCATTAAATATGTGATATTCCACCTTGTACATACACCTAATCTTAAACCACCGCTAATGCTTATTTCGCATCATTAACACAATCTTTACATTTGATCATTCTCCCATCAGAACCTTTAATATACTTGACACTATCTCTAATTTTCTAAAATGCTTCATTGGCCACTTTTAAACCTTCTTGAACAATTAAGTTGAGTATATGGGCTTAACATCGAATATGGAAATACTCACCATCACATAGCAAATTACTTTGTACAAAAAGATGTTTCAAATATGACCCTCGCTAGTAGATGTTGTCCAAACATATGATGTTAGAAAAATTTGAGTTGGAATTCTACCCGTGATATCCCTAAGCTTAGTCTTCTCTTTGTTAAATCTTTCTCAATATTTGATACGATGGTACTCCTAGAGACCACTTTAACAAAAAGATTCAAATGATGCACCCATACTCGAATTTTATTATACTCAACAAAGCTAAAAAGAATATCATGTGCAATATTAGCACCTGTAAGCAAATCACAATGGTTTTTTTGGTTGATTCTAATCATGTTAGACAATTCATCTTGATAAAAAAAGTTTCAATAAGATACTTTTATAAAGAAAACACATAACGTATTAGATGTGAAGTCCCATAATTTTTCCGCATGCAACCCTTTTAACCCCATCTTCATCTTTACAGATTTTTTGTAAAAAAATTCCAAATTGTGGACATTGTTTTCTTATGTGTATTGGTATTTCCAACAAAAGAGCTTCATCTTAGTACATTCAAACAAACGAGGAATCCAATTACTACTGGGCTAGGTTATAGAAACGAAAGGTTTAAGGGTTTCAGAATGACTCTTACAAGAGGGTGTTTTCAAAGTTGTATTCTTAGAAAGCTGTTTCTCAGCACTTAGACAAAAATAAAGGATAAAGAGCAAGAGTGCAGAGAGATAGTTGTATTATGCTTATTTTAGTGCATTGTTGTTGTTGTATTCTTCAATGAGGGTTGCACGTCCTTGTATGGAGAACTCTAGGGTTTTTGGTTGTTGTCGTGATTGCAAGAAATCAGCATGTATCATGAAGTTTCGTATCAAATCTTCAAAGATTGATTCACCATTAAACCTTGTCCAAATATAGTTTGATTTTGTGTATCTTGATATGGAGACAGAGAGAGCAAAGGATATTATGATCAACGTATGTCACATAGGCCTTCCGAAAATAACGGATTTAGACTGTTGAGTAGAGGATGCACAAAAGTTTGTTTTCTTCAACGCATTGACTTTTCATCAGAGCATTGACTTTTAAATAAAGTCAGACGATCAGATGCTTAATGTAATTATTAGAGGCATACAAACACTTACTTATCACTCTTATCAGAGGGAGACAATCAAATGTTTGTTGTAGTCATCAGAGCTAGACTAATCAGAGCATTGCTTGCATTAACATAATCACCAGAGGCGCGTTTCAGCGCGCGTTCACCAGACATAGAATACAAAAATCACGGCGAAGTCTTGGTGTTTCTTTCACTTAGTCCAATCACTTAAACAGAACATTAGTGCTTTAAATTGTTCCCACAAAATAATTTTGTTATCATCAAACCAATTAAGGGTCATAGTTCTTCAAACTAACTTTGTTCTTTCAAACCAACTTGGTTCTAACAATCTCCCCCTTTTTGATGATAACAAACATCTATTTTTGTGAATAATTTTTAATTTAAAAGGAGTAAACAGAATTAACATTGAATATCATAGCAAGGCTTCCGCTTAAAATATTCATGTTAAACTGCTTTAACAGTTGATTCAAGTGTCACATACAATCAATTTTTTCATAAGTTAGAAGCTAATTTCTATCCGAGTTGCAAATCTTTTATGTGCTAGAAGTTAATCCTAGTTTTTGCATTTTTTCAGCATCTAAGAAGTAGATCTTTCTTCCATTCAATACAAGAAATCTAATCCCTGGTATTGAGCATCTACTTAAGTTAAGACATGAAACAATCATGTTAGTATACAAGTACAATTTTTTTCTAATAATAATAAGTTATAATCATATTACAAAAATAGAGCATGAGACAAAAACCCAACCTAAAAATCTCTTTGAAAAATTTGAATGTACATTTCACATTTAGAAGTCTATGATGTCAACATCTACAAATGGTGAGTTTTGAAGCAAGAAATTGATTATTCCATCGGGTATGGATGAAAACGGTTTCAACTTTGCATTAAATGCTTCTTGTAACTTGGAAGCTTCTATCTGTGACATGGCAACTGCTTGCTCTAACTCAGTATCTCACAGTTTTATACTTTCAGTGACTTCAAATTTCGCAAGGAAAGGAACTCAACCTTGAATAAATTAGGAACTATGGAGAGAACCTAATCAACGAGGGTGAATAAGGATCAATGTAAAGCATGTCATATATTTTTGACAAAATTTAGACATAACATAAAAAAGAAAACAAACATCTTAATAAAAACTTATTTTCATAATGTCTACCGCAAATTATTGAAAACAAGATTATTTTTTGTGTACAATGCATGCAACGAGGTTGGAACCTAGGGCCTCATGCATATTACTCAAATCTCTCGCCATTTTATAATTGATTTTGCCTCTATAAATTATTATAACTTTAAGTTAATATTTGTAGTTTTTGTCTCCTATCACTTTTAACTAATATAAATTTTACAAAATCAATTTTTGTCTTTTAGAACCGAACACAAGATAAATGAAGAGTATCTGAAGAGTAGTTAAAGAGACAATCAATGATTCTATATTGGCAAGCTCAACCAACCATTTGAGTAGAACGAAAGGTATATCCATGGAATTCAACACCATTGCTACAGTAATATCTACATGTTTTGTAGAATAAAGATTGGTATTGCTTCCACAAAGTTACCGAACTAAAATATCCAAAAACTCAGTTAAAAAGTCTTGGAGTTGATAGTTCCAATTTGAACTCAGTACAAGAATAGAGACAAGTTAGTATTGTTAAATTGACAAGCATGACACTTGATATGCAAAGATTTTGTGCATGACGAACTTTACAATACTTAATGATCAAACTATTCAACCGTTTTAACATTGAAAAAGGCTCGACAGGACCATCGTCACCAGCACAAAAGATAAGGGACTGTAAAGACAAATTGGTTAAGGCTGGAAAATTTAGTGAATAAGGAAATAATACTTTAGCATATTTAAAAGAAAGAATAAGAGACGTTAAAGTTTGACATGAAAATAAACAAGGAAGGTGGACATCGATATTTAGTTGGTAATATCACGACCCGAAAACTGAATGTAGTGACCGGGACACAAGTCATACTCCTAACCTGCCAAGCCTATCAACTAACTTAACAAATAAGCAATTAAATAGTTCTAAATAACCATTTCAAATAAAATATATAATTTTTTCTCGAGATTTCGACAGAGTATCATCTGTAACTTCAACGTTTCCAAATTCATAAAATTCATGTTTCAAACGTTTAACTCAGTAATATTTCAAATATCACAATCTAAATATTTGATACATTTTCCCAAAAGACTTTCTAGACACAAAATAGCTGCAAAATACATCACGGCTCAACAAACTTTACATAATGGGCCTCGACCAAATAGGCCTACCAAAAAAAAGTGATTGAGTCTTGAATCTACTAACAACTTGCTACTCGACTGCCTGTGAATTTGAAAAAAAAGAACAACATGAAGGGGTAAGTCACAGAGACTTAGTGAGGAGACAACAACCACCATCAACTAGAAGGGAAACATAAAAAGACACAAATAATTGTTTTACAATTTTGTGGCAATTATGTTAAACAATACTACCTAAAATATAGATACTTCTCAAATAAAGTATATACATGATAAAATCATTAAACTTATAATTTAACTGTTCAGGTAGAAATATTGAAAGTCCAATTCATGAAGAAGTGAAATCAAAATGAGCAACCTTAAAAAATCATATAAAATCAAACAAGTAAAAACATAAATTTTTTGATAGTCCTCTCCTTCTAAGGGTGGCCTTTCCCTTAGGGGTGACTTCATCTAACAGATAGTCATCTCCTCTCAATCTCACAACGCGTCATAACACATCAATTAGGGAGTTTACATTTCGTTGATAGCCCTCTCCTCTTAAGGATGACATCTCTCATAGGGGCGGCTTCATCTAAAAGTTAACTCTCCCCAATCAAAATGATGTAACTAGGTGCACCTACCGCCACGATTGCATAATTATAACAACGATTTCCAAAACACATATTTAAAAATCATTTCATTGTAACTCATGGAAAACATATTCAATTGTACATCAATTCGATATTTAAATGCTTTATAACTTATAAATAAATCAAATTACAAACGTATTATATAACAAAAACTATGAAAATAAATAAAGGACGAAATCGAGATAAATTCAAAGGTTGTGTTTCCTCAATTTTTAAATAAATACTTTAAAATAGAAAACGAGTAAAATAATAATTATAGCATGATAAAATATGTGACAATGATCGTCGTTTACTCACAATAATGGCAAATCGACTAAGTTTGTTCTCCAACAATTCTAAGAGTAGTAGACAAGACCCCAACTAACGAATCTAAGTATCAAAAATATTCTCAAGACTTTAGAAAAATTATTCTAAAGTTTAGCTAACTCTAGGAAACTATAAAAATCATTTAAATCTACTATAAGCACCAAAATAAGATTTTTAAACAAAACTACATTTTTCTAGAGATTCTTTCTTATCATTAGAGTTGTGTATTTACCTCAAAGAGTCTTAATAAACACCTTTCAAAGGTTGGTACTCTTCTCCTTCCTTAACTCATTAACCCTAACCCTTAAATTCTAACCAAAAGGAGTTATGGGAGTATGAGATAATGAGAAGTTATACTTTTCGAGACGTTAAATTTATTTTAAGGGTTAAGGGATTATGTGTGCAATTTATATTGTGGGATGAGAAGAAGCAAGGAGAAAAAATATAAAAATAAAAACGAGGGAATGGGTTGGTGTTGCAACTGAGAGAGAAAAAGGAGGGGAAAAGTGATGTGAAGTTGAAGGTAGAGTGGAGTTTGGTTGGGTATGTTTGTTTTATTTATTTATTTATTTATTTATATTATTAATTTTAATTTTTAATGAAAGGAACGTTTCATCGACATTGTGTGAAAGAGCATATTTTACAATTTTTTTGAGTAAGCTAGGCCATATGAATCCACTGCAGTGAAAATCGAGAATGTGAAACGAGATTGTGGAATCGCAAAACACAGTAGGATAAATCACTTACCATGCCATTATCTTTTCTCTGTTTTCTCTCTTCATTGTCTCACAACTTATGCTTCAAAACAATTATACGACACGTTTTGAAAACTAAGAGTATCTCCGTTGGTACTTTCATAAATTAATAATAATAAATATATGATCGTTATTTTTTTTATTAATTTATAACCGTTAATTTTTTTTTTAATTTTTAACTTAACTTTTTTACCGTTAATTTGTATATGAAATAAATTTTCTTATTAATTGCAACAATTTGTTTTTCTTACTCTTGTTTTTTCTTTCACAATTTTTGTTACACAAGTACTTTTTTATTATTTTTTATCTTATTGTTTCAAACAAAAATTATTATAAAAATTTAAGTTCAATTTTATTTTAAATTTAAATTAAAATAATGTATAATAATATTAATTAAGATATTGAAATAAATATTTTAAGTTGTAATAAAATTGAATATAAATAAAATATTAATGTATGAATTAAAATTGTAGGATCTACTATGGTTCTTAGAGTTAAACTGTTGGAATAAAAAATGAATGAATTGTTTTAAAATATATAGTACAGTAGATCCTATTTAATGAACTCATGTTTGTATTGCGATAAAAATAATAAATATAATTAAAATAAACGAAAATCTCATCCAAGATTTCTAGGATGAGATAATTAATGTATAAAATTGCTCTCTAAGTCTCTAACTATATTTGCGTGGAAAAAAAAACTATATTTGTGGACTTCCGTTCCACACAAAAACAATTACACATTCAACTCATCTTTATTAAAGATGATGTGACAGAGTGGACTGTATCTAATGAACACATGTTTGCAATGTGATTAAATAATAAATATAATTAAAATAAGCGAAAATCTTTTAGGATGAGATAATTATTGTATATAATTGCTCTCTAAGTCTAACTATATATAATTGCTCTCTAACTATATTTGCGTAAAAAAAAAAAAACCTATATTTGTGGACTTCTGTAACTTCCTCCCACACAAAAACAGTTACACATTTAACTCATCTTTATTTAAGATGATAACTCTATATAATGAATCTATATATGTGGACTTCCGTAACTTGAGTTCCACACAAAAACAGTTACACATTGGACGCATCTTTTTTGCCCACAACACAATAAGAGCACATTGAGGTACACTTTTCTCTTACCCTCTAATACTCATAATTCATTCTGCCTCTCACTCAAAAAACCATAATTTCTTCCTACTCTAAAGTTCTGGAGACTATGAAGACCGTAAAAACATATAACCTCGATGAAAATGAAGAAGACAGATTGAGTGATTTACCCGAAGGCGTTTTACTTCACATATTATCGTTTTTGAACACTAAAAAGGCCGTTCAAACATGCATACTGTCCAAAAGATGGAACAATCTCTGGAAGCATGTTCCTACTCTTGAAATATATACCTCACACTTTAGAACTTTCAGAAGTTTCACCCAATTTATCTATCAGATTTTCTCTCTCCGTGATCCCTCAATCGCACTACACACTCTCAATATTAGCCATGTTTCCCTCCATTATTTATTGGACGCTAAACTACTCGAAACTTTTATAAATTATGCAGTTTCGTACAATGTTGTGCGATTACGAATGCGTTTCAAAAGTGATATTAAATATTTTCCGCCATGTTTATTTTCATCTCACACATTAAATTATCTTGACCTTTGTGGTAGTTATAACTCACTTACAATATTTCCTAATTCTCTGAATTTGCCAGAATTAACCACTCTGTCTCTAAGTCACTTTTACTTTTGTGGTTGCGACGATGGTCGTGCTGAGCCTTTTTCAACATTTAATAAGTTGAAGAATCTGAAGATTTTTCTTTGTTCAGTTGTTGATGATAAAAATTGTTGGAAATGATGAAAAATTAATGGAAGAATTGTTGGTATTAATGGTGACATTAATGAGCTAGTGTGGTTGTGAATTGAAAAAATGAGAAGTCCCACATAGGAGGGATACCACACTTTTGAAGGGTATATAAGGTGGAGGTATGTACCTTGGGGTGTGCCCCAAGGGGTACCCCAATTTTGTGAAGGAGGGAGAACGCAAGCAAAGTTGGCCATCACACACGCGCGCGCGCTGCCGCCGCCGTCCGTCCGGCTCGGGCCTTGGCTTTGGCCTTGGCTTTGGTCTTGGTCTTGTGGTGTATTATTATTATTATTTTTTATAAATGAAAAATAAAAAAATTATTTAATAAATTTTTAAATTAAATGTTTGCTTGCGTTTTACCTCTGATTGTTGCGTTAATTACGTAACTGCCCTCCACCGAATCTACCTAATGATTTGATCCAGTCTTCTCCTTTTTGCCCGGTCAAAACCCTAACCCTAGGTGCCACGTAACTGCTGTTGCCCGGTCTTTATTCAAAGTCAAAAACCCTAGCGCACTTTCAGGTAGTCAAAGGCGCACGTTTTGGGTGGGCAGCGGTTTTGGAGCACACGTTTCCTGAGGTCAAGGTTTGGAACGGTCAACAGGAGCGCTCTGATGGATCCACTGATTTCTCTGATCCAGTTACGGAATTCCTCTATAAATAGAGAGCTCCCCTTAGTTGAAAAATCACACCAAAAGCACTCCGCTTCTGAGGCTTTTCTCTCTTCTCCCCCCGTTCTTACTTCTTCTACTTCTTTTTTCTTGAGTGGCCTTCGTGCCATATTACGAGTGGTAGTCGTCAGACTGCCATATTGAGGGTGTAATTCGAACGGTTTTCTACGGTGCAGTAGAACTCCGTAACAGTGATCTGGGCTGTTTTATCCTGGGGACTTCGTGGTTGATAGTCTGCCTTGCACCTTTTGGGCAGTGCCTCGAAACGTCTTAAAGAGAGCGACCTAGTCCGCGACTCAACCCAGTAATATTTTCGGTGGCATAAATTGTTTTTTCAAAGAGAAAATATAGATTTCTTCGACACTTTTTCACCTGTCACTAGAATAACATCCATCAGGGTGCTCATATCACTTGCGGCTATTCATAACCTGGTGATACACTAGATGGATGTAAAAACAGCTTTTTTAAATGGTGACCTGGAAGAAGAAATCTATATGGAACAACCTGAAGGTTTTATAATACATGGGCAAGAAGACAAGGTCTGCAAGTTAGATAAGTCTCTGTATGGTCTTAAACAAGCTCCTAAACAATGGCATGAAAAATTTGACAACTTGATTTTGTCGAATGAGTTTAAAGTGAATGAAAGTGACAAATGTATTTATTACAAGATTGAAAATGGCATTTGCACTATCATATGTCTCTATGTAGACGACTTACTCATATTTGGTTCAAACATTCATGCCGTCAACAATGTGAAATCACTGTTGAGTAACAACTTTGATATGAAAGACCTTGGAGAAGCGAGTGTAATCCTTGGAATAAAGATTACTAGGTCAGAAAAGGGAATTTCTTTGGATCAATCTCACTATGTTGAAAAGATCCTAAAGAAATATAATTACTTTCACTGTAAACCTGCTTGCACACCATATGATCCAAGTGTGAAACTTTTTAAGAACACTGGTGAAAGTGTTAGACAAACTGAATATGCGAGCATCATTGGCAGCCTCAGGTATGCCACTGATTGTACTAGACCCGACATTGCCTATGTCGTGGGATTATTGTGCAGGTTTACTAGTAGACCTAGTATGGAGCATTGGCACGCCATCGAAAGAGTCATGAGATACCTTAAAAGGACCATGAGTCTCGAATTACATTATCAAAGATTTCTTGCTGTCCTTGAAGGATACAGTGATGCTGATTGGAACACCTTATCAGATGATTCCAAAGCAACGAGTGGCTATATTTTCAGTATAGCCGGTGGCGCTGTATCTTGGAAATCGAAGAAACAGACGATACTGGCTCAGTCCACTATGGAGTCTGAAATGATAGCACTAGCTACTGCTAGTGAAGAAGCAAGCTGGTTGAGATGCTTGCTAGCTGAGGTCCCCTTATGGGAAAAACCTTTACCAGCTGTGTTGATCCACTGCGATAGTACCGCGGCTATTGCGAAAATTGAGAACCGTTATTACAACGGTAAGAGACGACAAATACGTCGTAAGCACAACACAATTAGAGAATTACTTTCTAAAGGAGCTGTTATAGTGGATCATGTACGCACTGATGATAATTTAGCAGATCCTTTGACGAAAGGATTAGCTAGAGAGAAAGTCCTAAATACATCCAAAAGGATGGGACTAATGCCTATAGATCAATGAGTCACTTATGATGGTAACCCGACCTAAAAGACTGGAGATCCCAAGAATTAGGTTCAATGGGTAATAACAAGTCATAGTGATATGAGATGAACATGCTATTTTATATATGAGAGAAGCATGATTCCTGAAGCGATATAAGGATGAGATAATTGAACTCTTAATGAGATCTATACTCTATGTAGAGTGGAGTACCTAGCTACAGGAGTACTCTTGATAGACTCACCTATGTGAATGTGGAAGTGGGGGCCGCTTCCTATGGAATTTCGAGGCAGAATTCCTAGAGCGTTCACTATACTGGGATATACGTGCATGGCCTTAAATGCACGGGCTTTTGAGAATACACCCTGTGAAAAGGTTGTGTGTGGGTTTGATGTCAGAGATAGAGTTCAAGACTACGAGTCACTCTTGTTGAATCTGAATCTTACTTACTATGCAAAGGTTCAAGTCAAGAGACACCTTTGTTTATGCACAATCTTATAGAAGCGTTTGACGCTATTTCTGAAACCTCTTTTTTAAATTCAAGTGGGGGATTGTTGGAAATGATGAAAAATTAATGGAAGAATTGTTGGTATTAATGGTGACATTAATGAGCTAGTGTGGTTGTGAATTGAAAAAATGAGAAGTCCCACATAGGAGGGATACCACACTTTTGAAGGGTATATAAGGTGGAGGTATGTACCTTGGGGTGTGCCCCAAGGGGTACCCCAATTTTGTGAAGGAGGGAGAACGCAAGCAAAGTTGGCCACCACACACGCGCGCGCGCGCGCTGCCGCCGCCGTCCGTCCGGCTCGGCCCGGCCGGGCTCGGGCCTGGGCCTGGGCCTGGGCCTTGGCTTTGGTCTTGGTCTTGTGGTGTATTATTATTATTATTTTTTATAAATGAAAAATAAAAAAATTATTTAATTAATTTTTAAATTAAATGTTTGCTTGCGTTTTACCTCTGATTGTTGCGTTAATTACGTAACTGCCCTCCACCGAATCTACCTAATGATTTGATCCAGTCTTCTCCTTTTTGCCCGGTCAAAACCCTAACCCTAGGTGCCACGTAACTGTTGTTGCCCGGTCTTTATTCAAAGTCAAAAACCCTAGCGCACTTTCACGTAGTCAAAGGCGCACGTTTTGGGTGGGCAGCGGTTTTGGAGCACACGTTTCCTGAGGTCAAGGTTTGGAAAGGTCAACAGGAGCGCTCTGATGGATCCACTGATTTCTCTGATCCAGTTACGGAATTCCTGTATAAATAGAGAGCTCCCCTTAGTTGAAAAATCACACCAAAAGCACTCCGCTTCTGAGGCTTTTCTCTCTTCTCCCCCCGTTCTTACTTCTTCTACTTCTTCTTTTTTCTTGAGTGGCCTTCGTGCCATATTACGAGTGGTAGTCGTCAGACTGCCATATTGAGGGTGTAATTCGAACGGTTTTCTACGGTGCAGTAGAACTCCGTAACAGTGATCTGGGCTGTTTTATCCTGGGGACTTCGTGGTTGATAGTCTGCCTTGCACCTTTTGGGCAGTGCCTCGAAACGTCTTAAAGAGAGCGACCTAGTCCGCGACTCAACCCAGTAATATTTTAGGTGGCATAAATTGTTTTTTCAAAGAGAAAATATAGATTTCTTCGACACTTTTTCACCTGTCACTAGAATAACATCCATCAGGGTGCTCATATCACTTGCGGCTATTCATAACCTGGTGATACACTAGATGGATGTAAAAACAGCTTTTTTAAATGGTGACCTGGAAGAAGAAATCTATATGGAACAACCTGAAGGTTTTATAATACATGGGCAAGAAGACAAGGTCTGCAAGTTAGATAAGTCTCTGTATGGTCTTAAACAAGCTCCTAAACAATGGCATGAAAAATTTGACAACTTGATTTTGTCGAATGAGTTTAAAGTGAATGAAAGTGACAAATGTATTTATTACAAGATTGAAAATGGCATTTGCACTATCATATGTCTCTATGTAGACGACTTACTCATATTTGGTTCAAACATTCATGCCGTCAACAATGTGAAATCACTGTTGAGTAACAACTTTGATATGAAAGACCTTGGAGAAGCGAGTGTAATCCTTGGAATAAAGATTACTAGGTCAGAAAAGGGAATTTCTTTGGATCAATCTCACTATGTTGAAAAGATCCTAAAGAAATATAATTACTTTGACTGTAAACCTGCTTGCACACCATATGATCCAAGTGTGAAACTTTTTAAGAACACTGGTGAAAGTGTTAGACAAACTGAATATGCGAGCATCATTGGCAGCCTCAGGTATGCCACTGATTGTACTAGACCCGACATTGCCTATGTCGTGGGATTATTGTGCAGGTTTACTAGTAGACCTAGTATGGAGCATTGGCACGCCATCGAAAGAGTCATGAGATACCTTAAAAGGACCATGAGTCTCGAATTACATTATCAAAGATTTCCTGCTGTCCTTGAAGGATACAGTGATGCTGATTGGAACACCTTATCAGATGATTCCAAAGCAACGAGTGGCTATATTTTCAGTATAGCCGGTGGCGCTGTATCTTGGAAATCGAAGAAACAGACGATACTGGCTCAGTCCACTATGGAGTCTGAAATGATAGCACTAGCTACTGCTAGTGAAGAAGCAAGCTGGTTGAGATGCTTGCTAGCTGAGGTCCCCTTATGGGAAAAACCTTTACCAGATGTGTTGATCCACTGCGATAGTACCGCGGCTATTGCGAAAATTGAGAACCGTTATTACAACGGTAAGAGACGACAAATACGTCGTAAGCACAACACAATTAGAGAATTACTTTCTAAAGGAGCTGTTATAGTGGATCATGTACGCACTGATGATAATTTAGCAGATCCTTTGACGAAAGGATTAGCTAGAGAGAAAGTCCTAAATACATCCAAAAGGATGGGACTAATGCCTATAGATCAATGAGTCACTTATGATGGTAACCCGACCTAAAAGACTGGAGATCCCAAGAATTAGGTTCAATGGGTAATAACAAGTCATAGTGATATGAGATGAACATGCTATTTTATATATGAGAGAAGCATGATTCCTGAAGCGATATAAGGATGAGATAATTGAACTCTTAATGAGATCTATACTCTATGTAGAGTGGAGTACCTAGCTACAGGAGTACTCTTGATAGACTCACCTATGTGAATGTGGAAGTGGGGGCCGCTTCCTATGGAATTTCGAGGCAGAATTCCTAGAGCGTTCACTATACTGGGATATACGTGCATGGCCTTAAATGCACGGGCTTTTGAGAATACACCCTGTGAAAAGGTTGTGTGTGGGTTTGATGTCAGAGATAGAGTTCAAGACTACGAGTCACTCTTGTTGAATCTGAATCTTACTTACTATGCAAAGGTTCAAGTCAAGAGACACCTTTGTTTATGCACAATCTTATAGAAGCGTTTGACGCTATTTCTGAAACCTCTTTTTTAAATTCAAGTGGGGGATTGTTGGAAATGATGAAAAATTAATGGAAGAATTGTTGGTATTAATGGTGACATTAATGAGCTAGTGTGGTTGTGAATTGAAAAAATGAGAAGTCCCACATAGGAGGGATACCACACTTTTGAAGGGTATATAAGGTGGAGGTATGTACCTTGGGGTGTGCCCCAAGGGGTACCCCAATTTTGTGAAGGAGGGAGAACGCAAGCAAAGTTGGCCACCACACACGCGCGCGCGCGCGCTGCCGCCGCCGTCCGTCCGGCTCGGCCCGGCCGGGCTCGGGCCTGGGCCTGGGCCTTGGCTTTGGTCTTGGTCTTGTGGTGTATTATTATTATTATTTTTTATAAATGAAAAATAAAAAAATTATTTAATTAATTTTTAAATTAAATGTTTGCTTGCGTTTTACCTCTGATTGTTGCGTTAATTACGTAACTGCCCTCCACCGAATCTACCTAATGATTTGATCCAGTCTTCTCCTTTTTGCCCGGTCAAAACCCTAACCCTAGGTGCCACGTAACTGCTGTTGCCCGGTCTTTATTCAAAGTCAAAAACCCTAGCGCACTTTCACGTAGTCAAAGGCGCACGTTTTGGGTGGGCAGCGGTTTTGGAGCACACGTTTCCTGAGGTCAAGGTTTGGAACGGTCAACAGGAGCGCTCTGATGGATCCACTGATTTCTCTGATCCAGTTACGGAATTCCTGTATAAATAGAGAGCTCCCCTTAGTTGAAAAATCACACCAAAAGCACTCCGCTTCTGAGGCTTTTCTCTCTTCTCCCCCCGTTCTTACTTCTTCTACTTCTTCTTTTTTCTTGAGTGGCCTTCGTGCCATATTACGAGTGGTAGTCGTCAGACTGCCATATTGAGGGTGTAATTCGAACGGTTTTCTACGGTGCAGTAGAACTCCGTAACAGTGATCTAGGCTGTTTTATCCTGGGGACTTCGTGGTTGATAGTCTGCCTTGCACCTTTTGGGCAGTGCCTCGAAACGTCTTAAAGAGAGCGACCTAGTCCGCGACTCAACCCAGTAATATTTTCGGTGGCATAAATTGTTTTTTCAAACTTTTTCAAAATTCAAAAAATAACAAAAATCTCTTCATATCAAGTGCCACGCTTGCCAACTTAATACAAATTGGCTATCCTTATTATGGGATCAAATTCGAGTTATCGACTCCAAGTCTTTGTAACTTTGAGTTTGAGGGTACTCCTCTTCAGAAACTATGTGGGAGAAAAAACAATCTCTCTTCTCTCAAACATGCAAATATTAATCTAGAAACGCGTTCAATTCATGAGCATACTCCTTTGGCTCTACTAAACTGGATGATTGAGCTTGCTGATATTGAATCATTGACACTTTCTCTAACTGCTCTTGAGGTACAGCAACTTTTTTTGCTTGGTTATGGTTTTTAGTTCTAGTTTTTGCCAAATACATGAGTTGCATTAAATTTATTCTGATTCACAATCATCTCTCGCTGATTAGGCTCTCTCTTTAGTTCCTGATTTATTGAACGTCGAATTTCGTTCCCTATGTAAATTGAAGTCACTAAAAGTTGAAGCAGACTTGTTACACTCATCCATACCTCATGGAGTAATTAAATTTTTGATTCAAAACTCACCATCAGTAAAGGTTGAATTCATGTCAGACATTGATTAAGGTAAATGCGATTTCAATTTTTTAAACATAATTTTTCTTGTTTGGTATCTCTAGTTTTAACTTATTATCAATGAATTCAATCATTTAGGTAAAGAAACAAATTTCACTTGAATATATATACTAACATGATTGGATCCAACCTTATTTTAAATGGATCCTCTATACCAATGATTGAATTTCATACACTGAATGGAATTTGTATTAGATTGAAAAAATCTATAGTTTTAGTCCAATGAAAGTTTATAATATAAACCGCATTAACCGGATAATATCAATTTAATTATTATGATAAATACTCCTACAATATCCGCTGAAACTTTTATTGATATATCTGTAGTCTGGTTTTGTTTTATTTAATTCAGCTCCCTTTTGTTTATACTTTTGCCAGCTTAATTTCACACAAGAGCTTCAGAATTATGAAGCTGGCGAAGAAGATGAAAGACAAGAGTAGTCCTCTGTTCATTATTTTCTGATTTTCTTTATATTTTCTGAGTGATGAGCAATCCTTTTAACTGCATGTTTGGAGTTCAGTTCATAGGACTTTGATTGGGGAATTTCATGAACTTGTTGTTTTGAATTCTTTTGTTCTTGAGTGATTTATGTGGGAGAAGAGTTTTAGCTTATTTGATTATTACAATTTAAACCTAAGGATTATTTTACATATTCATAGGGGGACGAAAGTACGTCTATAAAATTTACACAGTGATGAGTCAACTTGATATACAGATTATGTAGCTATGATTTCCTTCAAATTTGTATTTCCATGATTTGGTTATGTGGTTCAGTTTTTCCATCTTTTGCGGTAAAGTCGTTAAGCTAATAATAGCGCTAAGAAGAACGTCTTTATAGGGATTTTGTTTAACTTAATTATGCAACAAAATAAATAATACTTAGGAGAGTAAAATGTTTATAAATTGTATGCTTGTATACCTCTCCTTTTTACTATGCTATTATTGATTCACTATTTTAACAATCTAATTTGTTTAATTACGTCAAATTAACAAACTAGAATAAGACCAATCCATTGACTCAAAATTCCTTTTTTATAATAACCAATCTTAATTCTTTAGGTGATCAGACTTGTTACCCAAGGCATGTACTATCATTATTATTCAATTCCTTGACTCAATAATCTGATAGTGAAAATAACACGCTTGTTTGAGTTCATGTAAGACTCATAATTTGAATTTGTTTGAAGTTAATACAAGTTCTTGGACTTTATAGTGTTATTTTTTCAATTGAAACTAGACAGAATGTTTAAAAGACATGGTGGACAATAAAGAAGTTAGGGGAGTCTTTGATAATTATAATAATATTTCGGATACATATAAAATATAAAGTAGTATGAAATCAATCAGAATATACTTTAGTTTTATTAATAATTTTCTTTGAGAACTAAATTGAGATTACTTCAAATCAGAATTATTGAGCAAAGCACGATTAATGTTGTTTACTGTTGTCATCATGAGTGTGTTTGTAGCATAGTTAGCAAATCTTTTTTAATAACTAATTTATTAGCATAACTATTACTCTCTTGATAAATATAAGTTGTTGTGAAGCGATGATCTATGATAAATTGAATGCAATTACTCCTACTATTCTTAAGATTTTACAGAACAATAAAGGAATCACTAAAAGCTTGAACAATTATGTTAGAATCGCACTCCAACCATATATTCATCCATCCCAATTTTACTATCCTCTCAATAGCCAGTATTACATCAGTTAGATCAGCATGAAGAGCAATCGAGACTCCTAAGTTAGCTACAAATCCAATTCATAAACAAGTGAAATCAAAATGAACAACCTTAAAAAATCATATAAAATCAAACAAGTAAAAGCATAAATTATTTTAGAACTAAGAGGTAGCTTCATCTCATTGATAACCCTCTTCTCCTAAAGGTGGCATTTTCCTTAGGGGTGACTTCATCTAATGGATAGCTCTCTCCTCTTAAGGGAACTTACATCTCATTGATAGCCCTCTCCTCTTAAGGATGACATCTCTCATAGGGGCAGCTCCATCTAACGGTTAACTCTCCCCAATCAAAACTACGTAACAAGGTGCACCTACAACCACGATTTCATAATTATAACAATGATTTCTAAAACACGTATTTAAAAATTATTTCATCCTAACTCATGGAAAACATATTCAATTATACATCAATTCAATATTTAAATGTTTTATAACTCATAAATAAATCAAACTACAAACGTATTATATAACAAAGACCATAAAAATAAATAAATGATGAAATCAAGATAAATTTAAAGGTTGTGTTTTCCAAATTTTTAAATAAATACTTTAAAATAGAAAACGAGTAAAATAATAATTATAACTTGATAAAATATGTGACATAGATGTTCGTCTACTCACAACTATAGAGATTCGACTAAGTTTGTTCTCCAACAAGTCTCAGAGTAACCGACAGAATCCTCAACTATCAAATCTGAGTATCAAAAATATTTCAAGACTTTAGAAAAATTATTCTAAAATTTAGCTAACTCTAGGAAACCATTAAAATCCTTTAAATCTACTCTAAGTACCAAAATAAGATTTTTAAACAAAGCTATATTTTTCTAGAGATTCGTTCTTAGCATTAGAGTTATGTATTTACCACAAAGAGTCTCAATAAACAACTTTTTTTTTATTTGACCAAAATGCCACACTCCAAAAAAAATACAGAAATGCCCTACTTTTTTGCCCTGAACGCAACCTGGGGATGCGACGATGTGAAGAAAAAAATTATTCCTTAATAGATGGTCGCATCTCGGGGATGCTGCGACCTTCTACTGCAATTATTTTTTTGTTGCCATTTTATAAATAATTCTGTTAATTATTAATTATAATAAATAAAATTTTAATAATAATAATAATAATAATAATAATAATTTCAATAATATTATAAATTTTAATAATAATAATAATAATAATAATAATAAAAAGAATAATAATTTTAATAATAATGTGCCAAAACAAATAAGAGAAAGTTGTTATAATAACGTGCCAAAACAAATAATGTGTCCCTAATATTTTGCCGATAAAATAACAACATATTTTGTTAACAACTCCCTTTTATTTAACTGCATTTTTTCCCAAACAAAATATCAAAGTTAACGTGTTTGAGTAGATATGCAAAAATAATAGCATCGGTGAACTCAATATGGGTTTGGGGTCCACCGTACCACATCATTTTCAAACAACTCATTCATTTTTTATTCTGTGAACTCGGTTCATTAATTTAGGTCCCACAATTTTAATTTATACATTAATATTTTAATTATATTTAATTTCATTATAACTTAAAATATTAATTTAAATATTTTAATTAATATTATTATACATTATTTTAATTTAAATTTAAAATAAAATTGAACTTAAAATTTTTATAACAATAATAAAAGTTAAATGTTAAAATACATGACATAAATAATTAAAAATGATAAAAGTAAATAATAATAGGGTAACGGTCATAAATTTATTATTATTAATAAATTAATAAAAAACATGTTACGTTATTTTGACAACTCAATCCTATTTTGCAGTTAAATTAACACTTAATATTATTTTGTTAACAATTGAGTTATTGATTATTTAAAAATTAAATATAATTAAAAAATCAAAATACTATTAATAAAATAAAATAAAAACACATTCAATTGGAGAAAAAAATGCAGTTAAATAAGAGGGATTGTTAAGAAAATACGTTGTTATTTTATCAACAAAATATTAGGGACACTATTTTTTTTTGACACGTTGTTATAACAACTTCCTCTAATTTGTTTTGATACATTATTATAACAACTTCCTCCTCTTTTGACACAATATTATAACAACTTCTTCCTATTTTTTTTTTTTATCT
>JBBPBQ010000001.1:10840306-10909808 GCA_037974755.1 Cicer yamashitae
ATAAATAAAAATTAATGAAATAATAATAATAAAATATGGATTTGATGTATTTTTTTCTTCAATTTGTAGTATTTTTTTTGAATTTAACGTGTTTTGTTTGTTCAATTTAATTAATTTTATTTATTAATATAATTTACTTTATTATTATTATTATTATTAAAATTTATATTATTATTATTATTAATGTATTTTATTTATTATTATTATTTATTAATATATTTTATTTTATTAATAGTATTTTGAACTTTTAAATATTTTAATTATTTATAATTTATTAAATAATAATAAACAGAATTAATAATTAACAATTATTTATAAAATGGCAAAATAAAAAAATATAGAAATAGAAGGTCGCTCCCATGGATGCGACCATCTATTAAGGGAAAAAAGTAGGGTATTTTTTTTTTTTGGAGTGTGGTATTTTGTCAAATAAAAAAAAAGATATAAAAAAAAAAGTCTCAATAAACACCTTACACAGGATAGTACTCTTCTCATTCTTTAACTAGTTGAGGTTTTATGTGTACAATTTGTATTGTGGGGGTGAAAAGAAGTAAGGAGAAAAATAAAATAACAATAAAAATAAATAAAAAACCAGGGAAGGGATTGGTGTTGCAGTTTAGAGAGAGAAAAAGGATGGGAAAGGTGAAGTGAAAATGAAAGTAGGGTCGAGTTTGATTACGTATGTTTGTTTTAATTATTTATTTAAATTATTATCAATTTTAATTTTTAATGAGACAAAGCGTTTTATGGATATTGTGTGAAACATCATATTTTATAATTCTTGAGTAAGCTAGATCATCTGATTACACTCCGGTGAAAATCGAGAATGTGAAGTGAGGTTGTGGAATCACGAAGAGACAGAATTCTATATACAAATTTGGTGAAACTTTGGAAAGTCTCTATGTGTGTGGAATTTAACCTAAGGGTGGGAAGATTCTTCGAGAGATTTTTCCAAATTATGGAGAGTGTGCAAGTTTTAACGGCATCTTTAATGTTCAAAAACAACAATATATGAAGTAAAAGGCAGTCGGATAAGTCACTCATAATGTCTTATTTTTTTCTTTGTTTTGTCTCTTCATTGTCTCACAACTTGTGTTTCAGAAGCAATTATAGACAAGTTTTTCTGAAAACTAAGTAAAAGAAAATAGATGTTTCATTTCGATAAACATAAATAAATATAACTAAAATAAGCGAGAATCTTATAGAAGATTTTTAGCATGAGATAATTTATAACGAAAGGAAAGAATAACCGTTATTTTTTTTTTTTTATTAATTTATGACGTTAACTTTTTGTAATTTATAATCGTTAGTTTTTTTATTTTATGTTAATTTGTATATGAAATACATTTTCTTATTAATTGAGACAATTTGTTTTTTTTACTCTTACTTTTCCTTAATAATTTTTGTTACACAAGTTTTTTTCTTTAAACTTCTATCGTTATAAAAATTTAAGTTCAATTTTATTTTAAATTTAAATTATAATAATATATAATAATATTAATTAAAATATTTAAATTGATATTTTAAATTATAATAAATTTAAATATAATTGTAGAATCTAATATAATTTTTTAAATCAAATAAAAAATAAATAGACTGCTTTAACATTTTATATTAAGTTCACATTTTTAGATGCTCTCTCTAACTATATTTGCTATATTTGGGTAGAATAAAAAACTGTATTAGTGGATTTCCGTAACTTCCCATCCACAGAGAAACAGATTGAACGCATCTTTTTACCCACAACTCAACAACAGCAAAATTGAGGTACACTTTTCTCTTACCCTCTAATACTCATAATTCATTCTGCTTCTCACTCAAAAAACCATATTCCTTCCTACTCAAAAGTTCTGAGACTATGACGATAGTAACAACATATAACCACAATGAAAACCAAGAAGACAGATTGAGTGATTTACCCGATGGCGTTTTACTTCACATATTATCGTTTTCGAAGGCTAAAAAGGCCGTTCAAACATGTATACTGTCCAAAAGATGGAACAATCTCTGGAAGCATGTTCCCACCCTTGAAATATATTCCTCACACTTCAGAACTTTCAAAAGTTTCACCCAATTTATCTATCAAATTTTCTCTCTTCGTGATCACTCAAGCGCACTACACACTCTCAATATTAAACAGGTTGACCTCTGTCATTTATTGGACGCTAAACTACTCAAAACTGTTATAAATTATGCAGTTTCATACAATGTTGAGCAATTACAAATGCGTTTCAAAAGTGATATTAAATATTTTCCGCCTTGTTTATTTTCATCTCACACATTTAAGTATCTTGAACTTTGTGGTAGTCATGAAACACTTACAATATTTCCTAATTCTCTAAATTTGCCAGAATTAACCACTCTGTCTCTAAGTCACTTTTACTTTTGTGTTGGCGACGATGGTCGTGCTGAGCCCTTTTCAACATTTAATAAGTTGAAGAATTTGAAGATGTTTCTTTGTTCAGTTGTTGATGATGAAACCCTCTTCATATCAAGTGCCACGCTCGCCAACTTAATACAAATTGACTTTCCTTATTATTATGGGATCAAATTCAAGTTATCGACTCCAAGTCTTTGTAACTTTGAGTTTGAGGGTACTCCTCTTCAGAAACTATGTGAGAGCAACAACAATCTCTCTTCTGTCAAACATGCAAATATTAATCTAGAAACCCGTTTAATTCATGAGCATACTCCTTTGGCTCTATTCAACTGGATGATTGAGCTTGCTAATATCGAATCATTGACAGTTTCTCTAACTGCTCTTAAGGTACTTTATGGAATATTTGATTTGAGAAAATTGTAAGAGTTTCATTTTCACTTTTCATAACAACTTTTTTTGATTGGTTATTTTTTTTAGTTCTAGTTTTTTTCCGAAAACATATAAGTTGCATTAAATTTATCCTGATTCACAATCATCTCTTGTTGATTAGACTCTCTCTTTAGTTCCTGATTTATTGAACGTCGAATTTCGTTCCCTATGTAAATTGAAGTCACTAAAAGTTGAAGCAGACTTGTTACACCCATCCATACCTCATGGAGTAATTAAATTTTTGATTCAAAACTCACCATCAGCAAAGGTTGAGTTCATATCAGACATTGATTAAGGTAAATGCGAATTCAATTTTTTAAAAATAATTTTTCTTGTTTGGTATCTCTAGTTTTAACTTATTATCAATGAATTCAATCATTTAAGTAAAGAAACAAATTTTACTTGAATACTAATCTTGTATACTTTTTCCAGCATTCACAGGAGCTTCAGAATTATGAAGTTGGCGAAGAAGATGAAAAAGTGGACTACAAAGTTGAGAACAAACGAGTGAAAGACAAGTGTAGTAATCTATTCGTTATTTCCTGTTTTTTCTTCATATTAGGATTCTGATTTGCTTCTCAAGTCCTATATTTTGAATTGCATGTTTGGAATTTCATGAACTTGTTATTTTGAATTCGGTTGTTTTTGAGTGATTTATGTGGGAGAAGAGGTTTAGCTTATTTGATGAATACCAATTAAACCTAAGGATTATTTTATATATTCATAGGGGATGAAAGTATCTATAAAATTTACATAGTTATGAGTCAACTTGATATATAGATTATGTAGTTTTGATTTCCTTCAAATTTGTATTTCCATAATTTGGTTGTGGTTTGGTTTTTCGATCTTTTGTGTTAAAATCGTTTAGGTAATAATAGTGCTAAGAAGAACATCTTTACACGGATTGTGTTTAAGTTAATTACGCAACAAAGTAAATAACACTTAGGTGAGTAAAATGTTTATAAATTGTATGCTTGGATACAAACGAAATAAAATTAACTAACGAAATAAATTAACTAGATAAAGATGATGAGAAAAAAGGATTATGGAATTCAAATCATCTCCTTTTTACTATGCGATTATTGATTCACTATTTTAACAATCTAACTTATTTGATTACGTCAAATTAATAAACTAGATTAAGACCAATTCATTGACTCAAAATTCCTTTTTTATAACAACGAACCTTAATTCCTTAAGTGTTCAAAGTTGTTACTCATGGCATGTACTATGATTATCATTCAATTCCTTGACACAATTCCTTGACTCAATAATCGCATAGTGAAAATGACACGCTTGTTTGAGTTCGTATAAGACTCATAATCTGAATTTGTTTGAATATTATACTAGTTCTTGGACTTAACGGTGTTATTTTTTCAATTGAAACCAGACACAATGTTTAAAGATCAGTATTAGTCTCTGAGTTCATACCTACTTGAGAAGATGATATATTGTTGGGTGTGAACACAAGAAGATGTTGGGCTTTGTATAAAAGACATGGTGACAATAAAGAAGCTAGGGGAGTCTTTGATACATATAATATAAAGTAGGCCAAAATCAATCAAAATATAAACTATATAACTTTCAATGGTAATACTTTTTCCGCAAAACGAAAGACACAAATCTTTCAAAATAACTGTCAAAAACTCTTATGGTTGCAAATAAACTTTAGTCTTATTAATAATTGTCTTGTAACTAAGAATTATATCTTTCTTCCATTCAATCCAAGAAATCTAATCCTTGGTATTGAGCATCCACTTAAGTTGAGACTTGAAACAATCATGTTAGTATACAAGTACAATTTTTTTTTTTTCTAATAATAATAAGATATAATCAGATAACAAAAATAGAGCATGAGACAAAAACCAAAACTAAAAATCTCTTTGAAAATGTTGAATGTACATTTCACTTTCAGAATTCTATGATGTCAACATCTACAAATGGTCAGTTTTGGAGCAAGAAATCGATTATTCCATCAGGTATGGACGAAAAAGGTTTCAACTCTGCATCAAATGCTTCTTGTAACTTGGAAGTTTCTATTTGTGACATGGCAACTGCTTGCTCTAACTCAGTATCTCAAATTTCGCAAGGAAGGGAACTAAACCTTGAATAAATTAGGAACTGTGGAGAGAACCTAATCAACGAGGGTTAATAAGGATCAATGTAAAGCATGTCATATATTTTTGACAAAATTTAGAAACAACATAAAAAAGAAAACCAAACATCTTAATAAAAACTTATTTTCATTATGTCTACCTCAAATTATTGAAAACAATATTATTTTTTGTGTATAGTGCAGGCAACGAGGTTTGAACCTAGGGCCTCATGCATATTACTCAAATCTCTCGCCACTTTATAATTGATTTTGTCTCTATTAATGATTATAACTTTAACTAATATTTGTAGTTTTTGTCTCTTATCGTATTTTTTAATATTGAAATGTATTTGTTCAACTCACCCAAGTGAACATATTCAAACATAAATCATTTTATCTTAAATTCACTTTTAACTTACAAAATTTTACAAAATCAATTTTTGTCATTGTAGAACCGAACACAAGATAAATAAAGAGTACCAGAAGAGTAGTTAAAGAGACGATGAATGATTCTATATTGGCAAGTTCAACCAATCATTTGAGTAGAACGAAAGGTATATCCATGGAATTCGACACCATTGCTACATTAATATCTACATGTTTTGTAGAATAAAGATTGGTATTGCTTCCACAAAGTTTCTGAACAAGAATGCCCAAGTGATGGATAAGAAGGACATCCAATTCAGTCACTTTCTCAAAACTTCCAACTCGTGGTACAATGCAATGGACACAGATATTGTGTAGGATACGACATATTGGGAGTAGGTTGGAAGCTACATGCGGTTTAGATGGAGAGATAAGGATGTTTTTCAGAACAGAGGTGCGAGTGATTTGGCACTGAGAATATCAGTTTTCATAAAAGAAATAGGCATCTTCATCGTGAACATCTAGTATATGACATAAAGATGTTGGATTGATTTTCATCAGAACACCTTTGAGGACAATGTTGAATCCAGACAGCCCCCTGCAACTGTTAGAGGCAGCATAAAAAGCCCTAACCAGTCTTGGGTATTGGGGCTCATTGATCTTGAGAAAGGAAGTCCAACCCAGTTGGTCAAATATATCTTCAATATTGAAGCCTCCTTCTTTTAAGTCAGCAAGATCAATAATTTTCCCGTTGACCACATATTTATTCAGCCGTTTGGATATGTAGGTTGTTTCCTAATCAGCAGAATTAAACAGATAGTTCTTTGTAGATTTTTGTGAAGGAGAGGACAGTGGTTTTTTGGGAGTGGGTTTGGATTTTTTTGATGTGGTGGTTTTGGTAGGAGTCTTGACGGGTGGTGAATGAGGTGTTGGCTCAGTGGAGAGTGTTTGTTCTGAATCATCTGATTCAACAAGATGAACAGGGGAGTCTTGAGATACGGGTTTTCTTGATGATAGAATTCCAGAAAGAATTCTGGAGGATCTCCTAGTTGGAGCAGAGGATGTGGAGGAGGATAGAGGTTTGGAAGACTTAGGTGAAATGGAAGGAGTATAGGTTGTTTAAGAAGGTTCAAAGAGACTGGTTTCTGATGAAGGTTCCTGATTTAGAGTGGTGTTGAGTGATTCTTCTTCATGTTGATCAGACTCCGTGCTGGAGTAGTGATCTTCAACATCTTCAGAGGCTTGAGAGAGGATTTTTCGTTTGGCAGCAAACTTAGTACGAGCCATGATTTTTGTTGATGGAAGATTTGAAAAAAAATATGCTGGGTTGAGAGTTAGATGATTAACAATGAGAACAGTCAGAGTTAAGTAAGGAGGATGGAAGATGGAAGGTGGAAGGGAATATCCGTTGGAGAAAGAAGCGTTGATTGAGTTCTGCCTAGGAGGATGCACTGATGATTGATGAGACAGGAGGCGTGCAGGTAGGCGTGTGAAGCACGCGTGTTTGGAAACGGCAGTTTCAGCCGTTGTAGCATTAAATGCTCGCGTGGAACAAGGGGACGGCGCCACATGGACGGCCCAATGAGAAAGGAAGCGCGTGCACGCAAAGTCTGAGGCAACTAAATGGCAGATACACCAAAATGGACATTGTGTCCTCTGGTTTCTTGCCATCCTCTACACTCTAGACTTATTTTCAAAGATCAGATTTGATCTTTCAGTAGGATTTGACAAAAAAATAATTAAACAAACAAAATGAGAGAAAAGCAGTAATGGTACAAAGGATAAAACAATTAATCAATTAATTTTTAGAAAAATTAACGATGGAGAGTTTTTCCAAAATATTTTTGAACCTATCCTCCTGGAGAGGTTTGGTAAAAAATATCTGCCAACTAATTTTTAGTGTCAATGAAAATCAATTCTATATCCCCTTTTTGAACATGATCTCTTATAAAATGATGTTTAATTTCAATGTGCTTAGATCTAGAATGCTGAATTGGATTTTTTGAAAGATTTATAGCACTTGTATTATCACAGAGGATGAGAATTTTTGCGTACCTTAGAGAGTAGTCCTCTAGTTGATTCTTTATCCATAGCAATTGTGAACAGCATTGTGCAGCAGATACATATTCAGCTTCTGTAGTTGATAGAGCAATGGTACATTGCTTTTTGCATGACCAACTTATTAGAGATTTACCAAGGAATTAGCAAGCTCCACTTGTGCTTTTCCTTTCAACTTTGTCTCTCGCATAGTCAGCATCACAATAAGCTATGAGGTCAAGATTTGAACATTTTTCATACCTGATTCCTAGATTGATTGTGCCAACAAGATATCTCAAAATCCTCTTTACTGCAGTAAGATGAGATTCTTTGGGAGAGGATTGAAATCTTGCACAAAGACCTACAGCAAAGACTATGTCCGGTCTACTTGCTGTTAAGTATAATAGGGATCCAATCATCCCTTTATACTCTTTCTCAGAAATTGGAGTTCCTTCATCATCTTTGTGAAGCATGGAGGATGGGTGCATAGGAGTTCCCATACTCTTGTTGAACTCATGTTATATTTGTTGAGAAGATCTTTAGTGTATTTTTCTTGTGAGATGAAAATACCATCTTTTAGTTGTTTAATTTGTAATCCAAGAAAAAATTTTAATTCACCCATCATACTCATCTCAAACTCACTTTGCATAAGATTGGAGAATTCTTCACACATCTTTTCATTAGTGGATCCAAAAATTATGTCATCCACATATATTTGGACAATCAACAAATCTTCTTTAAATGATTTCTTGAAAAGAGTGGTGTCAATCTGTCCTCTTACGAATCCATTTTCTTTAAGAAAAGAGCTCAACCTCTCGTACCAAGCTCGAGGAGATTGCTTTAATCCATAAAGAGCTTTTGAGAGTTTATAAACATGATTGGGCTTCTTTTCCTCCACAAATCCAGGTGGTTGTTTAACATATACCTCCTCATTTAGAAAACCATTTATAAAACCACTTTTGACATCCATTTGGTATAGTTTGATACCTTTATGGGTGGCATATGCTAAGAGGATTCGTATAGCTTCAAGTCTAGCAACCAATGCGAATGTTTCATCGTAGTCAATTCCTTCCTGTTGGTTGTAGCCTTGAACAACTAGCCTTGCTTTGTTTCTTATTACCTCTCCATCCTCATTCAGTTTGTTTCTGAATATCCATTTTGTTCCAATGATGGATTTTTCAAGTGGAAGAGGTACAAGGTTCCACACCTTGTTTCTTTCAAACTGTGAGAGTTCCTCCATCATGGCTTCAACCAATGATTTGTCACAAATTGCATGATCAATATTTTTGGGTTCAATTTGTGATATCATGGCCATGTTAGCTCCATTTCCTCTTATGGATTGTTTGGTCCTTACACCATCAACTGTGTTTCCAATAATCAGATCTGGAGGATGATACGTAACTGTCTTCCATCCTCTAGGAGGTTTCTGAGAGGTTGGATCAGATTCATCCTCTTCGTTTGGACTGGGTGCGTTGGAGGATGAAGGTTCATCTTCCTCAGATTTATCAATTTTTTCTAAACACAAGTCATCAAACTCATCAAAAATAACATGCATGGATTCCTCCACAGTTTGAGTCCTAAGATTATATATTCTATAACCTTTTGACAAAGTGGAGTATCCCAAAAACAATCCTTTGTCATATTTTGAATCAAACATTCCCAAATTTTCTTTATTATTTAGGATGTAACAATAACATCCAAATATATGAAAATATGAGATGTTCGGTTTTCTTCCTTTCCATAGCTCATATGGAGTTTTGTTTAAAATCTTTCTAATGGATACACGATTTAAAACATAACAAGCAGTATTGATTGCTTCGGCCCAAAAATATTTTTCAATGTTGGCTTCATTCAAGATGGTTCTAGCCATTTCTTGCAAAGTTCTATTTTTCCTCTCAACAACTCCATTTTGTTGAGGGGTTCTTGGGCAAGAAAAATTGTGAGAAATACCATTTTCATCAAAAAGATTTTTGAATGATTCATTTTCAAATTCACCTCCATAGTCACTTCTCACGGAGATAATTTTTTATCCCTTTTTATTTTTGATCTTTTTACAAAAATAATGAAAAGCCTCAAAGGCATCATTTTTATGTTTTAAAAATAAGACCCAAGTAAATTGTGAAAAGTCATCAACAATTACAAATCCGTATCTTTTTCCACTAAGACTTGGAGTTTTAATAGGACCAAAAAGGTCAATATGAAGTAGCTCAAGAGGATGATTTGTGGAAACAACATTTTTAGAATGAAAGCTACTTTTAACTAGTTTTCCTTTGGCACAAGCTTCACAAATTTTGTCCTTTTCAAAATCAATTTTTGGAAGGCCTTTAACTAATTCTAATTTAGACAATTTAGAAATAGTGTTTAAACTTGTATGATCAGCTCGTTTGTGCCATATCCATTTATCCTTTTCAATGGATACAAAACAAGATTCAGTAGGCAAATCATCCAAATATAGCTCATATAAATTCTTTTTTCTAAAACCGGAAAAGAAAACTCTACCCGAGGATGAATGTTTAACCTCGCATAGATTGGGCTTAAAAATAACTTCAAAACCACTATCACAAAGTTGACTAATACTAAGCAAGTTATGTTTTAAACCATCCACATATTGAACATTTTCAATTTTGGCAGAATTTTTTTTACCAATGATACCGGTACCTTTTATTTGAGCTTTATCGTTATTTCTGAATGTGACCGATCTTCCATCTTTTATTTCCAAGGAAATAAAGCAATGCCTATCCCCTGTCATATGCCTTGAGCAGCCATTGTCCAAGAACCAAGGCTTTCTTTTGTTGATCAAAGGATGTACCTGTGTTTGAGTTTAGTAGTGACTTAGGTACCCATATAGAATTGGGTCCTTGTTGGTTAGTTCTTCCTCTTGTAAGGAACTTTCTTTTATGATAACAAACGGAATCGTGATGCCCATGTTTACCACAGAATGAACATCCTTTCTTAATGTTGTCTGCCTTTTTCTTGGCATAACATTTTTTGAAAGTATGTCCAAGTTTTTTGCAAAAGGTGCATCTTGGCCTATCCTTTTGTTTCTTTGGAATAAAAAAATTTTCATAGAGTTTTTGTTTTTGAGAACTTTTAAATCCAACACCAGCTTTGTCAAAGATTCCAGATTGTGATCCCATAATCTTTTGAAAGGTATCAGTGGATTTGACAAAGTTGGTAAGATCATTTTTGAGTTCTTCAACCTCTATTTTCAAAATTTCCTTTTCTGCATCCTCTTCTGGAGGATGAGTTTTGACATTTCTTTTGTTTACACTAGATAGTTGTTCAGACAACTTCTCATGAGATAATTGCAAGTCTAGAATGCTTTGTTCATATATTTTATTTTTAGCTTGAAGTTCCTCATTTAGCTTCTATATTTCATAAAGTTAGTTTTTAAGAAATCCACATTTATGAGACAAAGTGTTTGAGTCATTTAAAAGATTGTCAAATTCTATTTCTAATTGTTCACAATTAGGACAAAGTTCAGATATGATTACCTTTTCAGTTTCTGAGTTAGTCATGAGCTAGAGGTTGGCCTCTTCTTCCATTTCTTGCTTAGAGGATGAGTCGTCACTATCATCCCACATGATCATCATAGATTTGTTTTTGTAGGGAAATCTTCTTGAGTTCTTTTTGTTTAGGGGACACTCAGTTTTGTAGTGACCCAGCTTGTTGCATCCAAAGCAAGTAATCTGACTTTTGTCAGTTTTTTCTTTTTGAGGAGATCTTTTTTCCTGTCTTCTACAATTTATCATCCTCTGGATTCTTCTGGAAATTAGAGCAAGTTCATCCTCTTCCTCAGATAGAGGATACTCTGCACTTTCCTTCTTTGTGGCTTCTTCAGTCCTCTTGGAGGATGAGCTTTCTGTTTGACTTGATTTTAGAGCTATCATTTTTCCCTTTTTGTTTGGTTTGTCAGCCAGCAACAGAGGTTCATGAGCTCTTAGAGTTCCAACCAGGTCCTCTAGTTTCATGTTTGCCAAGTCTCTTGCTTCTGTGATGGCAATCACCATTGGCATCCATTCTTTTGGTAAACCCCTTAAGATTTTTCTTATCCTCTCTTGAACAGAATAAACCTTTCCAAGAGATCTCAAGTTGTTTAGTATGATTGTCAGCCTTGAGAACATTTCATCAATCGTTTCTTTCTCCTTCATCTCAAATAGTTCGAACTCTCTTACTCCCATGTCAATCCTTGCTTCTTTTACGTGGCTTGATCCTTCATGATGAATCTTTAGAGTGTCCCAAAGTTCCTTGGCGTTTTTGCATTCTTCAACTCTATTGTATTCTTCCCTGCTCAAAGCAAACGTTAGAAATAAATGAGCTTTAGAGTTTACGAGTACCTTAGCATTTTCATCAGCCGTCCATTGTGCTTGAGGTTTCTCGTCGTAGGTTGCATCTGTGTTGTTGATTCTGATGACATGATCCTCGTTTTCAACAACAGACCACATGTTGTTATCTTGTGATATGAGAAACAATCTCATCTTACCTTTCCAGTGGTAGTAATCTGTACCATCAAAGTAGGGAGGTCTGCTGGAGGATCCTCCTTCAGGAATATACTTAGCGTTTGACATTTTTTCTTTGATCTTTTTCTCTTACACAGTTAAATGTAATATTTCTAGAGAACCTTGCTCTGATTCCAATTGATGGAGCTAAATATCACTAGAAGGGGGGTTGAATAGGGATTTTGGCGTTTAAAAATATTTTAAAGAGTTTTTGAATTTTTGTCCTCTCTCAGAGGATGCGAACTTGAGGATGGAAATTCAAACTTTTAATTAAGAACAGAATAAATGCAAGAAGAGTATAAAGAGAGAGACACACAACTTTTATACTGGTTCACCCAAAGATGGCTACGTCCAGTCCTCACACTCTTGTGAGATTTCACTAAAGATCAATCAGATCAACCTCTCACCGAGGATGATTACACTTTGTGTATTCTCAAGCTTCACCAAGCTTACAACCGAGTTTCAAATATTTTCAAGTACAACTTACTTGAAAATTACAGAGTGATATGAGTATGATTTCTTTCTCTTTACTTAAACACTTTCTATAAAGATATTTCAATGATCTAGTGTATGAATGTAGAAAGTATAAAGAGAGGATGAATATTGCTTATGATAAACTTAAGATTCTTGATCTTTTTCTGCAATATTGTTGTGTGTTTGATTATGAAGAGCTTGCTGCCTTTTATAGAGTTCTTGTACAGCTCTTCCATGTGTTAAACACTTCATGACCGTTGGAATATCTTAGAGCTGAAATATCAAAGAGTCCAATGGTCTTTGAGCTGAAATTACAAAATTGCCATCCAACTATCCCGAACAGTTCCAGTCCATCCTCAGCCATGAGGTTCAAACCTCCTAGGTACTTGGTCCTTTGTAGCCTTTTTCTTTTTATTTCTCCAAGACATGAAAAGGCTATTTCTTTGACTATGTGAGCTACAGCCGTCTGAATTCGTGTAGTACCAGGTTGAATTCAACTTTTGAAGAATTGATGTGACAAATTGTTCAACCTTTTACCTAGTACTGGTTGTCCTCTAACTAGTACTGCCTATCCTCGTACTAGTCCAAATGAGCTTTCTGACCTCTTTAGATAATATGCTTTATTTGGTCATTCTTGGTTACAATTTTGACATCTTAACCTGATTAAAAATCATGGTTACTTTGCTGGATGTATATTATGCTTTTACGAGGCCATCCTCTCATAAGTTCAACTCATCGTCTAGCTTGCAAATATGATGGTTTTGAGTCATATGTTCATCCTTTTAGTCTTTATGATTAATAACCTGTTTTCTACTATAAATTCATTCAAGAGTACAGATTAGTCCTTAATCACAATCATAATCTCTTAAGTAATTTTGTTATCATTAAAATCATTTGAGAGAGATTTTGTCGCAACAGAAGTGGCTTCATCTCATTGATAGCCCCCTCCTCCTAAGGGTGGCATTTCCCTTAGGGGTGGCTTCATTTAACGGATAGCCCTCTCCTCTCAATTCCACAATGCATCATAACGCATTAATTAAGGAGCTTACATCTCATTGATAGCCCTCTCCTCTTAAGGTTGACATCTCTCATAGGAGCGGCGTCATCTAACGGTTAACTCTTCCCAATCAAAATGATGTAACTAGGTGCACCTACCGCCGCCAGTTCATAATTGTAACAACGATTTCCAAAACACATATTTAAAAATCATTTCATTGTAACTCATGGAAAACATATTCAATTGTACTCGATATTTAAATGCTTTATAACTCATAAATAAATCAAACTACAAACGTATTATATAACAAAGACCATGAAAATAAATAAATGACGAAATCGAGATAAATTTAAAGGTTGTGTTTCCCCAATTTTTAAATAAATATTTTAAAATAGAAAACGAGTAAAATAATAATTATAGCATTATAAAATATGTGACAATGATCGTCGTCTACTCACAACTATGGAGAATCGAATAAGTTTGTTCTCTAACAACTCTCAGAGTAGCGGACAGGACCTCAGGTAACAAATCTGAGTATCAAAAATATTCTCAAGACTTTAAAAAAATTATTCTAAAGTTTAGCTAACTTTAGGAAACTATAAAAATCATTTAAAAATCTACCTTAAGCACAAAAATAAGATTTTTAAATAAAACTACATTTTTCTAGAGATTCATTCTTAGCATTAGAGTTGTGTATTTACCTCAAAGAGTCTCAATAAACACCTTTCAAAAGATGATACTCTTCTCCTTCCTTAACTCACTAACCCTAATCCCAAAATTCTAACAAAAAACATTTATAGGAGTATCAGAAGTTATGTTTTTCAAGACGTTAAATTTATTTTAAGGGTTGATCGAGAGTTTATGTGTGCAATTTATATAGTGGGGTCAGAAGAAGGAGGAAAAAAAATAAAAATAAAAATGAGGGAATGGGTTGGTGTTGCATCTAAGAGAGATAAAAAGGAGGAAAAAGGTGAAGTGAAAATGAAGGTAGGGTGGAGTTTGGTTGGGTACGTTTGTTTTAATTATTTGTTTATTTATGTTATTATTAATTTTAATTTTTAATGAAACTGAGCGTTTCGTGGACATTGTTTGAAAGAGCATATTTTACAATTCCTTTGAGTAAACTAGCTAGGCCATATGATTCCACTCCGGTGAAAATCGAGAATGTGGAGTGAGGTTGTGGAATCGCGAAACGCAGATAAGTCATTGATCATGTCGTTATTTTTTTTTCTGTGTTTTCTCTCCTCACTGTCTCACAACTTATGTTTCGGAACAATTATCATGTTTTGAAAACTAAGAGCATCTCCAATAGTGAAGTAAAATTTAGTTTTTGGGGAATTCATTTTTGGGTTGTGCAAAGTTGTAATTTCACAATTTAATAATAATAAATCTATGACTGTTATCTTTTTTTTTTAATTTATGACCATTAGTTTTTTTTTTAATTTATGACCATTAGTTTTTTTTTTTTAATTTATGACCGTTAACTTTTTTTTAAGTTATGACGATTAATTTTTTTCACCTTTAATTTGTATATCAACCCATATTAAATTCACATTTGTAGATACTCTGAACTCTCTAACTATATTTGCTATATTTGCGTAAAATAAAAAACTGTATTTGTGGATTTGCGTAACTTCCCATCCACAGAGAATCAGTTACACATTCAATGCATCTTTTTACCCACAACTCAACAACAGCAAAATTGAGGTACACTTTTCTCTTGCCCTCTAATACTTATAATTCATTCTGCTTCTCACTCAAAAAACCATATTCCTTCCTACTCAAAAGTTCTGAGACTATGACGATAGTAAAAACATATAACCACGATGAAAATGAAGAAGACAAATTGAGTGATTCACCCGATGACGTTTTACTTTACATATTATCATTTTTGAAGGCTAAAAAGGCCGTTCAAACATGCATACTGTCCAAAAGATGGAAAAATTTCTGGAAGCATGTTCCCACCCTTAAAATATATTCCTCATACTTTAGAACTTTCAGAAGTTTCACCCAATTTATCTATCAAATTTTGTCTCTTCGTGATCACTCAAGAGCACTACACACTCTCAATATTAAAGAGGTTGACTTCCATCATTTATTGGACGCTAAACTACTCAAAACTGTTTTAAATTATGCAGTTTCATACAATGTTGAGCGATTACGAATGTGTTTCAAAAGTGATATTAAATATTTTCTGCCTTGTTTATTTTCATCTCACACATTAAAGTATCTTGACCTTTGTGGTAGTTATGACTCACGTGCAATATTTCCTAATTCTCTAAATTTGCCAGACTTAACCACTCTGTCTTTACGTCACTTTTACTTTTGTGTTGGCGATAATGGTCGTTCTGAGCCCTTTTCAACATTTAATAAGTTGAAGAATTTGAAGATTTTTTTTTGTTCAGTTGTTGATGATAAAAACCTCTTCATATCAAGTGCCACGCTTGCCAATTACTTAATGCAAATTGGCTATCCTAATTATGGGATCAAATTCGAGCTATCGACTCCAAGTCTGTGTAACTTTGAGTTTGAGGGTACTCCTCTTCAGAAACTATGTGGGAGAAACAACAATCTCTCTTCTGTCAAACATGCAAATATTAATCTAGAAACGCGTTCAATTCATGAGCATACTCCTTTGGCTCTACTAAACTGGATGATTGAGCTTGCTGATACTGAATCATTGACACTTTCTCTAACTGCTCTTAAGGTACAACAACTTTTTTTGCTTGGTTATTTTTTTTAGTTCTTGTTTTTGCCAAAAACATATGAGTTGCATTAAATTTATCCTGATTCACGATCATCTCTCGTTATTTAGGCTCTCTCTTTAGTTCCTGATTTATTGAACGTCAAATTTCGTTCCCTATGTAAATTGAAGTTACTAAAAGTTGAAGCAGACTTGTTACACCGATCCATACCTCATGGAGTAATTAAATTTTTGATTCAAAACTCACCATCAGCAGAGGTTGACTTCATATAAGACATTGATTAAGGTAAATACGAATTCAATTTTTTAAATATAATTTTCTTGTTTGGTATCTCTAGTTTTAACTTATTATCAATGAATTTAGTCATTTGAGTACAGAAAGTCAAATTTATATTTGTAGTCTGGTTTTATTTTATTTAATTCAGCTCCCTTTTGTTTATACTTTTGCCAGCTTAATTTCACACAAGAGCTTCAGAATTATGAAGCTGGCAAAGAAGATGAAAGACAAGAGTAGTCCTCTATTCATTATTTTCTGTTTTTTCTGTATATCAGAATTCTGATTTGCTTCTCAAGTCCTATATTTTCTGTGTGATGACCAATCCTTTTAACTGCATGTTTGGAGTTCAGTTCACTAGGATTTTGATTGGGGAATTTCATGAACTTGTTGTTTTGAATTCGTTTGTTCTTGAGTGATTTATGTGGGAGAAGAGTTTTAGCTTATTTGATTATTACAATTTAAACCTAAGGATTATTTTATATATTTATAGGGGGATGAAAGTACCTCTATTAAATTTAGACAGTGATGAGTCAACATGATATATAGATTTAGCTTTGATTTCCTTCAAATTTTTATTTCCATGATTTGGTTGTGGTTCAGTTTTTCCATCTTTTGTGTTAAAATCGGTTAGGTAATAATAGTGCTAAGAAGAAATTTTTTATAGGGATTGTGTTTAAGTTAACTACGCAACAGAGTAAATAATATTTTTAGGTGACTAAAAGGTTTATAAATTGTATTCTTGGATACAAACGAAATAAAATTAATTTGATAAAGATGATGAGAAAAAAGGATTACGGAATTCGAATTATTTCTTTTTTATTATGCGATTATTGATTCACTATTTTAACGGTCTAATTTATTTGAATACGTCAAATTAACAAACTAGACTAAAACCAATTCATTGACTCAAAATTCCTTTTTTATAACAACGAACCTTAATTACTTAGGTGGTCAGACTTGTTACTCAAGGCATGTACTATGATTATTATTCAATTCTTTGACTCAATAATCGCATAGTGAAAATATTGGTGACTCAATTCCTTGACTCAATAATTGCATAGTGAAAATGACATGCTTGTTTGAGTTCTTGGACTTAATGGTGATATTTTTTCAATTGAAACCTGACACAATGTCACAATGTTTAAAGATCAGTATTAGTCTCTGAGTTCATACCTACTTGAGAAGATGATATGTTGTGGGGCGTGAACACAAGAAGATGTTGGGCTTTGTATAAAAGACATGGTGGACAAAGAAGCTAAGGGAGTCTTTGATACATATAAAATATAAAGTAGACCGAAATCAATCAGAATATAAACTATATAACTTTCAATGGTATTACTTTTTCTGCAAAATGAAAGACACAAATCTTCAAAATTACTGTCAAAAACTCTTATGGTTGCAAATAAACATTAGTCTTATTAATAATTGTCTTTGAGAACTAAATTAAGATTACTTCCAATCTGAATCATTGAGCACAGCACAATTAATGTTTTATACTGTTGTCATCATGAGTGTGTTTGTAGCATCATCCGCATATTTTAAATTCATAATTTTTAGACTATCTATTTGGAGAATCACAGTTAGCAAATCTTTTTTAATATAGGGAGACAAAGAACCTCACCAAATAAAATCAGTTATATGAAAATTTGCATTAGCTAATTTATCAGCATAACTATTACTCTCGTGATAAATATAAGTTATTCTGAAGCGACGACCTATGAAAAATTGAATGCAATTACTCTATTTATTCTTAAGATTTTACGGAACAATAGAGGGATCACTAAAAGCTTGAACAATTATATGTTAGAATCGCACTCCAACCATATATTCGTTCAACTCGTTTTTACTGTCCTCTCAATAGTCAATATTACATCAGTTAGATCACCATGAAGAGCAGTCAAAACTCCTAAGTTAGATGCAAATCCACCAAGAAAATATCCATAATGATCTCTAAAAAGTCCCCCACGAGCAGAACAACGAGGGGAACCCCTTGGAGCACTATCAATATTGCATTTTACCCAAGACAATGGAGGGATTTCCATATCACTCTTTAATCACTGGAGCATTTGGTGTTTGGCAAGCAATATTAAATTCTTTGAGAATCTTAAAGTCATGCATAGAAAACCTCAAGCATACCTATTATTTTCATTATTTATAAAGAGTTAAATAAGTTTTTAATCCTTATAAAAAAAAAAATTAGTCCCTACAAAATTATTATGCAAGCATTTTTAGTCCATGTTGGGATATCAACATATAGTTTTAAATGATTTTTTTTGTATTCATGTTTACAACAATATAAAAAGTTGCTCCACAAAAAGTGAGCAAAAAATTCGATTTCTATGACCATATTTTAAGTACTTCTATCTTGAACGTATCACATTTCAAAAATTCATATTTAAAGTTAAAAAATTCTAAATTTGTGTGGATAAACTTTTAATAATGTTCTAAACATACTTGCAAAATATCATTCAAAAATTTAAAAGATGAAGAATGTTTTGTTCCACCAAGAACTAAAACAACTTATAAAATAATTTTGTTGGGACTAAAATATGTCTTTTTTTACGGAGACTATAAACGAAATTTGAAAATTTTATTAGGGCTAAAAATTTATTTAACCCTTTATAAATTAGCTGTTTGCATTTGCTCGGCCAACAATTTATTTATGTTTAAGACATCTTTGACGAAAAATTGAAAAACACAAATGTTTGCATTTAAGAATTAGAACACTTATAATTAGCTAACACCCATAAATAATTTCCAACATAATAACAATAAGAAAGAAAGTTCCATTCAAAAGAAGAAAAAAAAACATTCTATTACATTAATGCATATAATTTTCATTTCAAATTTAATGTTTCAAGTGGGTGAACTGAGAGATATTGAAGGAGTTCTAATCAAGATGTCCATAATTTAAATTGTATAACTAACATAACCAATAATTACTAATTTGCCTATAAAAAAATAATAAATGTCAAATTTGACAATTGTCTTAGCTCCACCATTGCCTATCTAACTTGGGTCATTGGATCATAACTGCTTGTAGGGGGTGGCAACTCAATCCTTTTGAGATACTAATAATCATACCCAAAACTGAAAATTAATTCTTTCTACAAATTTCTAATTTGCCATTTCATTATCAAATATCACACAAAATGGAAAATCTCCACGTAGAGACAACAATACGGCACCCAAACGCAACACAAGAAACTCATACAATTCAAGTCAAATTCCAAATCCACGTGCAAAATTCACACCGGCATCAAACAAGGACAAAACCAAACTCTAAATCAAAATTCAAAAGTGCTTAAGTTAAAAAGGAATTTACAATCATAGATTCACATCCACCAATTCACCATATCACCACACACCAAATTAATCACAACATAAGGGGTTACAAAAAATTAAAGGAAACAGAGAAATAATCAAAATGTATATCAAGTATGTTACATGTTCAGCCGAAGAATGGCGAATGCGAGTTATGGTTTTGATTGATATACCAAATTCAGAAAGCACAAAGTTAACGAAGATGCGATTTTGCGAAAAGAGAGGAACACGAGGGGAGAAGAGAATAGCAATTGCATTGAGGGATGGGTAACTTGAAGTGAATTTTGTTTCAAAACAAAATTACATAAATCCTGTGTCACTTATGCGCGAATTACTAGTCTTCCCTTATGGGCATTTAGTCTAATACAGGAGCTACAAAACTGTGTCACTTATTTAAGGGTCCTTTTGATGCGCAGAATAGAAAAATGCAATATATGATATAAAGTTGGATAAGTATATGATAATATATGATAGAATAGTGACAGGATAAACATTATTTATATTATTTAATTAAATCATATATATATATATATATATATATTGTTGTAATTAAATCATAGATCCTGTTTCAATCTTTTATTTGTGTTGTTTATTACCACTATCAAATTGGGGAATTAGTTTTGATGTTTGCATGTTTTGCTTTTGAGTGTTTGATCTTGTTTGAATTTAATTAGTTTGATGTTAATATTAAAGTCTTGAGTATGTGTGAAAAATGTGAGGTTGAATTTAATATATATATACTTATATGTTTTTTCAGGCAACACATACTTAGAATCGTCAAGAAATAGAAGACGTTCTTCTGAGTCTAGTTATCGGTCTAATGATGGAACAACATTATTAGAGACTATCTAAATTTATGAACTAAGTTTGATATTGTTGTTTTGCATGTTCAGTCACTCCACTAATATTATTGTTTTTGAATATTTAAACTAATTTATTTATTTTTTAGTTAAATTTAATGTATGATTGTTACTTTTGAATTTATTATATGAATGAGATTTATTTATAATTTTATATTTGTGCATTTTAGTTATATATATATATATATGAAATTTATGAATATTTTTTATTTTAATTAAATTAATGAAAAATGAAGAAAAAAAAAGCAACAATAAAAAAGAAAACTTAATTTGCGACGGTTTAAAGTGTCGCCAAAAATATATAGCTGTGGTTTGTAACCGTTGCAATACCTTCCTGGAAAAACAAATAGCCGCATTTTAAAGACTTGTTGGAGGCGGTTAGAACTGTCGCAAACATTTGCGTCAGTTGGAACGACGGTTTGTTTAACCGGCGCAAAACAGTCTCGCGACACACAAATCTACGACGATTGGAGAACTATCGCAAATATCCAAATGCGGCGATTATAACTGCCGCAGACCCCCTTTTTTAACTGCCGCAAAATGTTTTTTTTTTTGTAGTATCATATCATGTGTTTGATACACACATGATAACCAACAAGTGTAGTAAAAAGAACGAGTAATAAAAAAAAGTGTAGTATGTTGCTTCACAATTATTGAGTGGTGAGTAAAATGATTAGATTATGTAATTGTTTGTCTATGTGGGTGCAATGTTGTAAAGTAAAGTGGTTGTCTAACTCTATCAATCTGTAAATTCTTCTAAACACTCTGTTTCTTTCGGTCGCTCTTAGAAATTTGGATACTTTTTTCATAAAAAAAATATAAAGGAATTTGGATATTTGTGGTTTTGTGACGTGAGCTTATGAATAGGAAGATAAGTAGGGTTTAGGCTTGCATAAATTGATTAAAAAATATGTTTAATTGTAGTTTTGGTCTTCTATTTTATCCTATTCGTAGAATTGGTCGTAAATTTTAAAATTCGATGGTTTTGGTCATTTCTCATATTTTTTAACATAAAAAATTATTATGTGACATATTTTAAATAACGTGGTATACAATCTCATCATGTTGAATTATCTAGAAGCATTAAATATTTATATGTTATTAATTAAATGGCAAAAATGAATAATTTTAAAAGTTAAATTAATCTAAAGTTTTTTTTAGGGTTGTATTGCAATTTCATGGGTATCAATCATTCAACTTCATCATATCATATGTCACGTTGTTTAAAATATGTCGCATCACTATTTTTAGTTAAAAAATATGAGGGAGTGACAAAAACTTTTGGATTTTAAAATAGGGGGACCAATTTCACGAATTCATTAAATTAGGGATCAAAAACGATAATTAAGCCAAAAAAAATACCAGTATCAATCTTCATACACATACTCTTTAGGTATCTAAGTATTTTTATCCATTACCTGTGTTTGAACTAAAATAAATTGTTAAATCACAAATAGTATATCATTTGAACACAATTAAGAAAACATTTAAAAAAAATTTAATATATTAAATCGTGAAAATGTTTTATTGTTTTAATGATATTGTTGGAAATGATGATAAAAATTAATGGAAGATTGTTGGAAATACTGGTGACAATAATGAGCTAGTGTGGTTGTGAATTAAAAAAATGAGAAGTCCCACATAAGAGGGATACCACACTTTAGTAGGGTATATAAGGTGGAGGTATGTACCTTGGGGTGTGCCCCAAGGGGTACCCCAATTTTATGAAGGAGGAAGAACGCAAGCAAAGTTGACCACCACACGCGCGCCGCCGCCGCCGCTCGTCCGGCATGGCCCGGGCCGGGCTCAACCATCAGCAATTTTCTACGGTGCAGTAGAACTCCGATACAGTGATCTGGGCTGTTTTATCCTGGGGACTTCGTGGTTGATAGTCTGCCTTGCACCTTTTGGGCAGTGCCTCGAAACGTCTTAAAGAGAGCGACCTAGTCCGCGACTCAACCTAGTAATAGTTTCGGTGGCATAAATTGTTTTTTCAAACTTTTTCAAAATTCAAAAATAACAATTTTAAGACGTTTTCGAACTGTCATGTCTACCGACGAAATTACTGGGACAGGTTCTTCTGCTTCTGACTACAACAAACCGTTTCGGTTTGAAGGAAGTCACTTCAAACGATGGCAACAAAAGATGTTATTTTTTCTAACCACGAAAAAGCTTGCCAACGTTCTGAAGGATGACATTCTTGTTGTTCCAGAAAATGCTGAACAAACAGAAAAGGATAAGAAAGCTGCTGAATTAACCCAATGGGAACATAATGATTACTTATGTAAGAATTATATTCTGAATGGACTTGCTGATGATCTGTGTGATTACTATAGTTCAGACAGCAATACTGCTAGACAGGTTTGGGAAGCTCTGAAGAAGAAATATGATACTGAGGAAGCTGGAGCCAAAAAGTATGCTGTTAGCCGCTACCTCAAATATCAGATGACAGATCCGTGGAAGCTCAATCTCATGAAATCCAGAAAATTGCTCACGAAATAATCACTGAAGGTATGTCCCTCGATGAACAGTTTCAAATTGCTGTTATTATTGACAAACTGCCCCCTGCTTGGAAAGATTTTAAAAATTCTATCAAGCATAAAACAAAAGAATTCTCTTTAGAAAGTCTGATAACTCGCCTTAGAATTGAGGAAGAATCCCGTAAGCAAGACCAGAAAGATGAAGTTCTTCTTGTGGCAAATAACAAGAAAAAGAAATTCATCGGAGTAGTTCTGAAGCCAAACAGCAAACAGCTAAAGATTCAGAATCGCTCTTCAAAGAACAGCAACAAGAATGGGAACCCTCCAAAGGCCCCAATTGCAAAGCAGCAACCACCTCCTAGAAATGGCCCTTCCTCCTTTCTCTGTTTTCACTGTGGGAAAGAGGGTCATATAGCACGCAAGTGTAGGAACAAGCCATGTCCTGCTAATCAGGCTAACTTGACAGAAGAGCAATTCGTTGCTATGATAACTGAGATCAACCTTGTTGGCGGATCAGATGGATGGTGGATAGACACTGGTGCCTCCCGCCATGTCTGTTATGATCGTGCTATGTTTAAAACATACACTGCTGCTGAAGATAAGAAAGTGTTGTTAGGAGATTCCCACACCACTAATGTTGCTGGTATTGGAGATGTGGAACTAACATTCACCTGTGGAAAGACCTTAATTCTGAAGGATGTCATGCACACTCCAGAAATAAGGAAGAATCTGGTTTCTGGGTTTCTTCTCAATAAGGCAGGGTTTACTCAGACTATAGGGGCAGATTTGTACACTATTTCTAAAAATAGTATTTTTGTTGGGAAAGGGTACGCCATTGATGACATGTTTAAATTGAATGTTGAAATCAATAAAATGTTTTCTTCTGCTTACATGTTGTGTGATTTTAATATTTGGCATGCTAGACTCTGTTATATGAACAAACGTGTAATTTCGAATTTAAGTAACTTAGGCTTAATTCCAAAGTTATCCTTAAAAGATTTTGAAAAATGTAATTTTTGCAGTCAAGCTAAAATAACTAAGAGTTCACATAAATCAGTAGTTAGAGAATCTGAACCTTTAGACTTAATACATTCTGATATATGCGAACTTGATAGGACTTTAACCAGAAATGGAAAGCGTTATTTTATTACTTTTATTGACGACTGTTCCGACTATACTTTTGTATATCTTATGAAAAATAAAAGTGAAGCGCTTGACATGTTTAAGATCTTTGTAACTGAAATTGAAAATCAATTTAGTAAGAAGATTAAGAGATTTCGTAGTGATAGAGGAACAGAGTATAATTCTAGTTTATTTAATGATTTTTATAAAACCCAAGGAATTATACATGAAACTACTGCACCATATTCACCTGAAATGAATGGTAAAGCTGAAAGAAAGAATAGAACTCTTACTGAACTTGTTGTTGATATAATGCTTAATTCTGGTGCTGCCTCTCACTGGTGGGGGGAAATTATTTTGACTGTTTGTTATTTTTGAATAGAGTCCCTAAATCTAAGAACAAAACATCTCCTTATGAGATAATGAAGAAAAGACAGCCCAACTTGTCTTATCTTCGAACTTGGGGCTGTCTGGCTTATGTCAGAATCCCCGATCCCAAGCGAATTAAACTCGCTAGTAGAGCCTATGAATGTGTATTCATTGGGTATGCGGTAAACAGTAAAGCGTATAGGTTTTACGACCTAAATGCGAAAGCGATCATAGAATCAAATGATGTTGACTTCTATGAAAATAAATTCCCTTTCAAATCGAGAAATAGTGGGGGCAGCGAATCTAGTCAAGCTCCTGTGATAAGAAGCACTAAAAGCAACAAACAAGACGAAACAGAAACTCGAAGGAGTAAGAGAGTGAGAGTTGCTAAAGATCATGGACCTGAATATATGGCCTATAATTTAGAAGAGGATCCTGTAAATCTCAAGGAAGCTTTGTCATCTTTGGATGCAGATTTATGGCAAGAAGCTATAAACGATGAAATGGATTCTCTAGAGTCTAACAAGACCTGGCACTTAGTGGACTTGTCTCCTGGCTGCAAACCTATAGGTTGTAAATGGATTTTGAAAAAGAAACTAAAACCCGATGGATCTATTGATAAGTACAAGGCACGCCTTGTAGCCAAAGGTTTTAGACAAAGAGAAAATATAGATTTCGACACTTTTTCACCTGTCACTAGAACAACATCCATTAGGGTGCTCATATCACTTGCGGCTATTCATAACCTGGTGATACACCAGATGGATGTAAAAACAGCTTTTTTAAATGGTGACCTGGAAGAAGAAATCTATATGGAACAACCTGAAGGTTTTGTGATACATGGGCAAGAAGACAAGGTCTGTAAGTTAGATAAGTCTCTGTATGGTCTTAAACAAGCTCCTAAGCAATGGCATGAAAAATTTGACAACTTGATTCTGTCGAATGAGTTTAAAGTGAATGAAAGTGACAAATGTATTTATTACAAATTTGAAAATGACATTTGCACTATCATATGTCTCTACGTAGACGACTTACTCATATTTGGTTCAAACATTCATGCCGTCAACAATGTGAAATCACTGTTGAGTAACAACTTTGATATGAAAGACCTCGGAGAAGCGAGTGTAATCCTTGGAATAAAGATTACTAGGTCAGAAAAGGGAATTTCTTTGGATCAATCTCATTATGTTGAAAAAATCCTAAAGAAATATAATTACTTTGACTGTAAACCTGCTTGCACACCATATGATCCAAGTGTGAAACTTTTCAAGAACACTGGTGAAAGTGTTAGACAAACTGAATATGCGAGCATCATTGGCAGCCTCAGGTATGCCACTGATTGTACTAGACCCGACATTGCCTATGTCGTGGGATTGTTGTGTAAGTTTACTAGTAGACCTAGTATGGAGCATTGACACGCTATCGAAAGAGTCATGAGATACCTTAAAAGGACCTTGAGTCTCGGATTACATTATCAAAGATTTCCTGTTGTTCTTGAAGGATACAATGATGCTGATTGGAACACCTTATCAGATGATTCCAAAGCAACCAGTGGCTATATTTTCAGTATAGTCGGTGGTGTTGTATCTTGGAAATCGAAGAAACAAACGATACTGGCTCAGTCCACTATGGAGTATGAAATGATAGCACTAGCTACTGCTCGTGAAGAAGTAAGCTGGTTGAGATGCTTGCTAGCTGAGGTCCCCTTACGGGAAAAACCTTTACCAGCTGTGTTGATCCACTACGATAGTACCGCGGCTATTGCAAAAATTGAGAACCGTTATTACAACGGTAAGAGACGACAAATACGTCGTAAGCACAACACAGTTAGAGAATTACTTTCTAAAGGAGTTGTTATAGTGGATCATGTACGCACTGATGATAATTTAGCAGATCCTTTGACGAAAGGATTAGCTAGAGAGAAAGTCCTAAATACATCCAAAAGGATGGGACTAATGCCTATAGATCAATGAGTCACTTATGATGGTAACACGACCTAAAAGACTGGAGATCCCAAGAATTAGGCTCAATGGGTAATAACAAGTCATAGTGATATGAGATGAACATGCTATTTTATATATGAGAGAAGCATGATTCCTGAAGCGATATAAGGATGAGATAATAGAAACTCTTAATGAGATTTATACTCTATGTGGAGTGGAGTACCTAGCTACAGGAGTACTCTTGATAGACTCACCTATGTGAATGTGGAAGTGGGGGCCGCTTCCTATGGAATTTCGAGGCAGAATTCCTAGAGCGTTCACTATACTGGGATATACGTGCATGGCCTTCAATGCACGGGATTTTGAGGATACACCCAATGAAAAGGTTGTGTGTGGGTTTGATGTTAGAGATAGAGTTCAAGACTACGAGTCACTCTTGTTGAATTTGAATCTTACTTACTATGCAAAGGTTCAAGTCAAGAGACACCTTTGTTTATGCACAATCTTATAGAACCGTTTGACACTATTTCTGAAACCTCTTTTTTAAATTCAAGTGGGGGATTGTTGGAAATGATGATAAAAATTAATGGAAGATTGTTGGAAATAATGGTGACATTAATGAGCTAGTGTGGTTGTGAATTGAAAAAATGAGAAGTCCCACATAGGAGGGATACCACACTTTAGTAGGGTATATAAGGTGGAGTATGTACCTTGCGGTGTGCCCCAAGGGGTACCCCAATTTTGTGAAGGAGGAAGAACGCAAGCAAAGTTTACCACCACACACGCGCGCCGCCGTCCGTCCGGCTCGGCTCGGCCGGGGCTCGGGCCTGGGCTTTGGCTTTGGCTTTGGTCTTGTGGTGTATTATTATTTTTTTAGTAAATGAAAATTAAAAAATTATTTAATTAATTTTTAAAATTGAATGCTTGCGTTTTATCTCTAATTGTTGCGTTAATTACGTGACTGCCCTCCACTGAGTCTACCTAATGATCTGATCCAGTCTTCCCCTTTTTGCCCGGTCAAAACCCTAACCCTAGGTGCCACGTAACTGCTGTTGCCTGGTCATTATTCAAAGTCAAAACCCTAGCACATGTTCAGGTAGTCAAAGGCGCACGTTTTGGGTAGGCAGCAGTTTCGGAGCACACATTTTCTGAGGTCAAGGATTGGAACGGTCAACAGGAGCGCACTGATGGAACGCACCATTTTCTCTGATCCTGTTGCGGAATTCCTCTATAAATAGAGGACTCTCCTCAGTTGAAAAATCACACCAAAAGCACTCCGCTTCTGAGGCTTTTCTCTCTTCTCCCCCCGTTCTTACTTCTTCTTCTTCTTTTTCTTGAGTGGCCTTCGAGCTATATTACGAGTGGTAGTCGTTAGACTGCCATATTGAGGGTGTAATTCGAACGGTTTTCTACGGTGCAGTAGAACTCCGATACAGTGATCTGGGCTGTTTTATCCTGGGGAGATCGTGGTTGATAGTCTGCCTTGCACCTTTTGGGCAGTGCCTCGAAACGTCTTAAAGAGAGCGACCTAGTCCGCGACTCAACCCAGTAATAATTTCGGTGGCATAAATTGTTTTTTCAAACTTTTTCAAAATTCAAAAATAACAGATATTAATAGAAATAAAACAAAAAATCAAATTAATTATAAAACTAAACATAAATTTGTTTGAATAAAAAAAATATGATTTAAAAAATAATTAACATCTTTTACTAAATTAATTGTTAACTTTATATATGTCTTAGTAATGAAATATTTTTATTTCACTCGAATAAATTAAGAGGAATTTATCGAACTTTTATTGTGATTTTATTTGTATATTTAAAAGATGGTATGAAGCTCCATAGAATGATAAATTACATTAAACAATCAAGGTTTTTTACGATGAGTGTTGTTATCTCATTAAAAGAATATACTAAATGTAACAAGAAAGAAACAACAACGGATATCTTTAATACTTTATGTCTAAGCTACAAAGGAAATGCTCAAGTGAAAGAATCCAAGGCAAATGTATTATGTGTAATCTAACCATTTATTTGAAAAATAAAACTATGATGTGGTATTATTCGTCAGAATCATCAAATTATAAATTCAGTTGAAAAATAAACGGTAAGTAAAATTCACCTAATTTTTCAAATATGGTAAACAAATTGTTTAAGAATTTCTACACAAATTTTACTACGAGACACTATCATCAAATAAATCATGAAAATATATGTACTATAATTTCATTTAATCTTGAATTAGAAAAACATAAGACTTCGACAATTTTACAAAAGTCACTCATAATAACTCACACCACAAAAATCACAAACCACACTAATAAGCCAGTTCTTATTTGTTATTCAAATTAGAGTTCATTTCAAATTTGATTGTCGGGTAAAATCTCCTCGATCATTCAAAACAAAAAAATTTCATTTTAAATTTTCGACAAATGCTCTACTGCCACAAAAAAAATTTAAGTTATCAAAATAATCTCACCTTGATAAAACTCAAATCACATCAAAACAAACGCACAACGTGTTAATTTACGTATAAGAATATGAAAATATAAAAATTGTATTCTACAACCTACCATGCCACACGAGGTCATCCATAAAAAAAGTAAAGCATAAGTATGTGTAAAGTAAAGATGAGCTACGAATAAAAATAGATTTTGATTGATTAATGTGTGTCTATGATAATTATTACAATGGATTATTTTAAATAGAATGTTAAAAGCTAAATCCTATCAACCACGACATTTAGTAAACCAAAAGGATTGTGTTTTAAATGCTTTAATCGACTATCTATGTACGCTTGTGTTTGAGATTGTGGAACGTATTTGCTTGAACTGCAATTCCAAGGTTGTATGGCTTGGTTTATTACCTTTGTGCATTATTACCTCTCTCCTTATCATGGTTCCTAGAAAACAACCACTTCATTTCATCCCTTTGTCTCTCACTTGTGTTCAGAAAAAGATAGGAAAATTGTTTTCTAATGGTCAAATTATCAATTTGACAAGCAGTACCTTCCATGAGAATTGAACATGCATCAACTTATATTTGATGTTGTTCAACCGATTGCATTAGTCTTATAATATTATTTGACCCAAAACGCCAACAAGCATTCCAATCGGGTGGAAAGTAACCAAATTTTCGATCTCCATTGCACCTTCTTCGTTGACGCCAACATAAAAGACAACCATAAACACCTATATTGTTTTGTTTCATTGTTTGTATTTGGATGCACATATGTCTATGTATGTATATATATATATATATATATATATATATATATATATATATATATGAATACAAATCCACATAATTAGTATAGTTTTCATACAAGCCATCCAAACATATGGCAAGTACATTAGTTCATAAGCTATACAAGTAATTTTCTATATATATAGAAATAAAATCGGATTCTGAAAATTTAATAACTTCTTTAAACTAAAAAGTATATTTTCAATATGAAATTGCAATTAAAATGGCTCTTCTTTTTGTTCTCAACAAGTAATTTAGTTGAAAATATTGATCTTTGCATAATCAATCTTCACAGAAATGATTTTAATTATATGAGAATTGTATGATATTTAAATTAAATTTATTTTTTATTAAGACTTTTATCCTTAAGAGTTGAACTAACTAATAAATATTAAATAGTTAAAAATATAACTTTTTTTTTTATATCTTTTTTTTTATTTGACCAAAATGTCACACTCTAAAAAAAAATATAGAAATGCCCTACTTTTTTGTCCCAGTTGCTGATTGCAACCTGGGGATGCTGTGAAGAAAAAAAATTTATTTTATAAATTATATTATTTTATAAATTAAAAATACTATTAATAAAATAAAATACATTAATAAATAATAATAATAATAATAATAATAAATAAAATACATTAATAATAATAATATTATAAAATTTAATAATAATAATAATAATAATAAAGTAAATTATATTAATAAAATAAAATTAATTAAATTGAACAAACAAAATACGTTAAATTAAAGAAAAAAGATACTACAAATTGAAGGAAAAAATACATCAAATTCATATTTTACTATTATTATGTGACAAAAGAGGAGGAAGTTGTTATAATAGAAGGAAATTGTTAGAATAACGTGCCAAAACAAATAACATGTACCTAATATTTTGTCGATAAAATAACAACGTATTTTCTTAACAACTCCCTCTTATTTAACTGCATTTTTTTTCTCCAATTTAATGTGTTTTATTTTATTTTATTAATAGTATTTTGATTTTTTAATTATTTTTAATTTATTAATTAATCAATAAAGTTAACAAAATAATATTAAGGGTTAATTTAACTGCAAAATAGGATTAAGTTGTCAAAATAATGTAACGTATTATTTATTTTCGCACATCTACTCAAACACGTTAACTTTGATATTTTGTTTGATTTTATTATTAAAAATTTATTTTTTTAAAATATTATTATTATTATTTTTTAATTAAATTAACCATATTTAATTATTATTATTTAATTACATTAACAATATTTAGGAAAAAAAAATACAGTTAAACAAGAGAGGGTTGTTAAGAAAATAAGTTGTTGTTTTATCGGCAAAATATTAGGGACACGTTATTTGTTTTTGCACGTTATTATAACAACTTCCTCCTATTTGTTTTGGCACATTATTATTAAAATTATTATTCTTTTTAATATTTTTATTAAAATTTATAATATTATTGAAATTATTATTATTATTAATGTATTTTATTTATTATTATTATTTATTTATTAATGTATTTTATTATATTAATAGTATTTTTTATTTTTAAATATTTTAATTATTTATAATTTATTAAATAATAATAAACATAATTAATAATTAACAGAATTATTTATAAAATGACAACAACAAAAAAATATAGCAGTGGAAGGTGGCATCCCTAGGATGCGATCCTGAGGCAAAAAAGTAGAGCAATATTATTTTTTTAAGAGTGTGACATTTTGGTCAAATAAAAAAAATCTAAAAATATTTCTAACTTTCAGTCCCTATATATTTAAATGATTTTCAATTCCTATAAAAAAAAATTTATTCAACTTTTAATCCCCATAATAATTTTTGTGAGTGTTTTTAGTCTCAACTATTTAGTCAACGAATTTTTAATAACTTTTTCTTTTACAAAAATATTTAAAATATTATAAAAATACTCCGCACAAAATCTTAGATTATTTCAACCCAATATCAAATAACAAAAGAAATTTTATTTAATATTTAATTTTTTTAATTTAGACAATAAGGGTGACAATAAGAGAAAATGTGATACATTATAAGTTAATATGAACTTAAAACATACTTGAAGTAACATCTCAAAAAACACTAAAACAAATTCATGAAAAAAAATTATTTTTAAATAACTCTATTTTGATTATAGGAGATTACATCTTATATACTATCGAGTATTAGATATTTATTTGTGTAATACCCGTGTTGTACAATAACTTATTTAGTGTGTTGTTTGCTTTTTTTATTTTATTTTTTATTTTGTATAAATAAATTAAATACGAATTTTGATTTATTATCGGTTTTATTTAATTTTATTCAAGAAGAATGAGTTTTGTGATTTAAATAATTTATTAAGTGATGAGAAAATTTTATTCAAAATTTTCTCACAAAACTTTTACGTGTTTTAGATGATCGAGTAAATTCTTTGTCCGGCAATAAAATTTGAATCGAATTCCAATTTTGATCAGAAAATAAATTTGATTTCTTGGAGTTAATTGTAATTTTTTTAGTGTGTTTATATCTTTTGGAGTTGAAATATTAAACGGGATAATTTTATTGTTTATGTATAAAATTAGAAGTTTTGCAAATGTTTGCACGATTTATTGGGTAACGAGTATACCATTAGAAAACTAATTTTACCCAATTAGTAGTATTATAGTGATGGAGAACTATAAAGATAATATTTTCGTCATTTGAAGTGAAATTAGGCTTGATCACACATTGGGAATACTCTTTAATTTTGTAAGCATTTTTAGTAATATATATTTTATATAAAAATGAGTGGCCTAAGAATTCCCCCATTTTAGTGATTTGTCATGACTAAATTGATACTATAAAATAGTAGTAAAATGTTAGTAAAAAGTTTTAAATAAAATTTTATCGTATTTCAGAAATTAGGTGAATTTTATCCGATATTTAATTTTCAAATGTGAATTCAAAACTCGTAAAATTTAAACTGTGGTTTGAGGTATTTATTTGTGTTTGAGGTTAGAAATTTAAAGAAGATTTTCAAAAAAGGAACAAGAAGTTTTTTCAAGAAAACCTTATATTTTAAGGATGGAGGTAGTTGAAAATTATCATTCCATAATAAATTAGTGATTGTTGAATGTTGAAGACCAAGTAATTTCCTAAAGATTTGGGGTTATTGTTATGAAAAATTGGTTTTGAAGCCAGGAATTGAACTTAATTTATTTTGTTAATTTTACTTGAAAAAACTCAGTTACTACCAATATTTATATAACGAAAAAGTAGAGATTTAAATTCCTAATCGTTTTTTATTAAATCAAACAATACTTTTGTATTCACCTAAGTGTTATTAACTCTGTTGCGATTGAAATTATACACAATCTCCGTAATACGACTTTTCTTATCACTATTATTACTTGCACAATTTGATATACTTGTCAAATTGTTATTACTAAGCTAATTTGAGCTTGAACTATATATAAATAAATTCTCATCATAAATTATTTTATTGTAACAGCTCAACTCCTCTAATCGGCAATATTAGTAACGATCTTTTCGCTATTCCCTTATCCAACATTGAAAATTAGAGAGGTTTTGTCTTTTATTGAAATTAAACTCTTAGCGAGGTTTTGTCTTCCGTAAAAATCGAACCTGGGACCCAAAATGTCTTAGGAGTTAAATCAATGATTCATTCATTCTCACACCAATTGTGTTTGTAGTCAAATTCTTTGGATTAACCATTTGCGTCCAACCTTGAGATTAGTGTCAGAATAATTGATTTCTCAAATAATAGAAAAACATTATTCATTATAAAAAAAATAACAAATAAAAGTAAAGATAAAACAAAAATGCAAAAAAAAAAAAAAATATTCCTCAAATAATGCAGATTTATTGGTTGTACGCAGAAAATTATATGCTAGTTCTTTTTTGTCCTCTTTTTTTCTTTGCTTTAAAATCCACCTCTTCTTCACAAAATAAAAATATTCTCTATAAAAGTTACAAAGACTTAGTGCATAGTACGAATGTGATCTCAACCCAAGGATAACAGGGTATAGTTAAGTCCATAAGCGTGGTACTTAATATGCAAAGGATTTGTTCATCCAAAACTTCACAAGGTGCGAAACAAGAATTATAAAGCAAATATTGGAAACTAAAAGCAAGGTCGTGTTGTTAATTGTTATGCAATGGGAATTGGGAAAAGAGAAAATACCTAAACCTTGCAATTGAATAAAAACACTTTCTGCGATAATCTTTCCGATAATTATACCGCAATCAATCAATCAATCCTCTCATATTTATTTTTGCCGCTCTTTGCCCTCAACTTTTTTCTTCCTTTCCTTTCCTCGAGTAGTAGAGTGTGGGTTACTAATTACAAAATAACTCACAAGTTAGAGTACACACGATTAATAATATTGACATATGTTAATTGAGTTAAATCTTATATATATATTTTAGTTATTTTTAATTAATTTTACAGAAAAATTAACAATATTTATTTTTTGTCTTATAAGAGAAAAGTAGGGGTGGACAAGATAATTCGACCAGCCCATACCCGTCCGACCCATGTTAAATTTGGGTGACGCGGTTGGGTTGAGACGGGTAATCGGGTCTGCGTGGAAGAAAAAAAGGGTTCAAAAGGGTTACGTCGGGCGGGTTCGGGTTGATTATTTGAACCCATCGCCGACCGAACCCGCCCATATTATTATTATTATTATTATTATTATTATTATTATTATTATTATTATTATTATTATTATTATTATTATTATTATTATTATTATTATTATTACTATTATTACTATTATTACTATTATTACTATTATTACTATTATTACTATTATTATTATTATTACTATTATTACTATTATTATTATTATTATTATTATTATTATTATTACTATTATTATTATTATTATTATTATTATTACTATTATTATTATTATTACTAGTATTATTATTATTATTATTATTACTATTATTATTATTATTATTACTACTATTATTATTATTATTATTATTATTATTATTACTACTATTATTATTATTAGTATTATTATTATTATTATTATTATTATTATTATTATTATTGTTATTGTTGTTGTTGTTGTTGTTGTTGTTGTTGTTGTTGTTGTTGTTGTTGTTGTTGTTGTTGTTGTTGATTTGGTCACCCTCCTCCTCACTCTCGCCGTAACCCTCCTTCTCCTCCTCACTCTCGCCGCAACCCTCCTTCTCCTCATCACTCTCGCCGCAACCCTCCCTGTCCTCGTCACCGTTTCGCTGCAACCCTCCCTGTCCTCGTCACCGTTTCGCCGCTCACTCTCGCCGTTTGACTCTCATCTCTCAGACTCACTTTCACTTTCACTCTCGTCCAATCTCAATGTAACTGTAACCTTAATCATTGTTGCGTTTGTGTTCACTTTTCGTTTAGGGTTTGATTTTGATTCTAACATTTGATTTTATCATACTATTATAGGTACTGATACAAAGTTATTCAGCCACAAATTGCCTTCTCTACGGAGTCTACAAAGAAATGGTTAGTGTTTTATTTGATTTTTTTGTTATGGTTGCTGCAATACATGTGAAACTTCAAATAATGTATAAGAAATTAGATGACTGAATATTCTGTCCTAATAAGACATTCTAATAATACAATGTCTGTATATCTTAGAATTCTTTTTGTTAATAACCTGTCAACCATAGTTACAGCCAATTGTTTAAAAGTTAAAACACTAGTTTAAACTCTTTAAGTAACTTGGAGTGGCGGATGAGCTAGGACAAAGCTTGCTTACCAAAGAGATGCAATGGACTAGGCATAAAAAATATTGACAATATTTATCTCAAATGGATTTATGATAACATTTGTGTCCCAATTAATCCTAATGATATCTTTCTGTATAAATACCTTAAAATAGTAATTAATTCTGGTAATCGTTGACACTTCAAGTATGGTAATTTATCTAAAGCTGCTTTGAGGTCGTGCTATGCAAGTGCTGTTCAGCAACAAACTTTGTTTTGGAGAGACTTAATGTCGCTTGAATTAGGTAGGAGTACTGACCATAATTGATTTGCTGATGAAGGGAAGCTAAGGTTGTGTTGCAGTGAGAAAATTAGCTTTTGGAACGATATACGAACCTTTACGCGTAACTTTTTCTAGATCGGATCGTATAGCAAAAAACAAGTGCTGGTTGTTGGCTTAACGATGAGTGGATTTGGAATTGGATTGGCGGATGAGCTAGTTTAAACTCTTTATAATTGTTAGAATTAGTAACTTGTTAGTTTAACATTCATGTTTGATTTGTTTATATTATTTAGCTTTATATTTATCTTTGATTTGTTTATGATGTTAAGTTTTAGATTCATGTTTGTCTCATTATAATTAAATATTGCTACATTGTAAATTCTGCTCAATACTTACTTAGTGTTTTTTGAACTTTTCTGGTTTGGAATAATGAAGCAAGACCAAGGAAGCAGGAGCATGCAAGGAGCTAGGCCAGAAAATTGTAAGTTAAACACATTATAAATATTTTGTTAATCAACTTGTTGAAAAGAGATTGTGTATGTTATTTTTATACTACATGGTTTTTTAGAATAATTTAACTTGTCTAGTGCATCCTAATATTCTGCTTCATGTGTAATATTATGCTTCATGTGTAATGGTAATTAAGTCTATGTTAATAATCTGGTTTTTTAGACTATATGTTTTTTAGATTATGTGTTATGATTGTAAGTAGGGGTGTTCAAATAATTGTTTTGAACCAATCTGCCATAAAAAAAGCTGAACTACTTATATAACTTAAGAACTAAACTGAATTTAATTCTATCAACCACTCAATGAAAAAGTTGTTTCCTTTGGAAAATTCACATGCTGGTTTTTTTATAGGTTAATAAATTAGTTCACATGCTGTTTTAATAAATTCACATGCTGTTTTAATAAATTCACATGCATCAAACCAAATAAAATCGTTAATTAAAAAACAAAATGCGAGTTGCTAAATGCCCAAACCAAATAAGTTGTTTCATATATAAAATTCACTAATAGATCAAACAAAATACTTAGAGTTGGATGATAATTAATTATATAGGAAAACTTTAATAATTAATTAAAAACTTCGATTAAAAACTGAATATTTTAAACTTTAACTAGACTTAACCATAAGAATCATATATATTTCAGTGATGGAGCAGCCTTTGCCTAATCCTTCTCTTAACCAACCTAATCAACAATCTGCACCTGCAACTACTCTTCCTCCAGTTGCAAATAAGAGAAAATGCAATGCAAGTGGTTATAGAAAAACTTCTGAGGTTTGGGACCACTTTAATGAAATTCCTAATTGTGAAATTAGAACTGCTGCTTGTAAATACTGCCATCAAAAGTATTATTGTGAAGCTAAGACACACGGTACTTCCAATATGTAACATCACATAACAAGATGCACAAAATATCCTTTAAATGAAGCAGCTGACCCTACCCAAACTATTTTACAATTTCCAACAAGTGAGGGGTCTAGTTTTGTTGTAGCAAACTCTAGATTTAATGCTCAAGCATGTAGAAAAGCTTTGGTTGTTTTTATCATTTTGGATGAGCAACCCTTTAAAGTAGTTGAAGGGGAGGGATTTAAGTACTTATGTAATCAATTGCAGCCCCAATTTACCGTACCATCAAGACGTACTATAGCAAGAGATTGTTTTCAGTTGTATTTAGAAGAAAAAATTAGGTTGAAAGGGTTCTTCAAGTCTGATTGTAGTAGGGTGGCTGTTACTACAGATTGTTGGACTTCTATTCAAAATCTTAATTATTTGACCCTTAGAGCCCACTTTATTGATAATGAGTGGAATTATCAAAAAAGAATCATTAGCTTTTGTGTGGTTCCAAATCATAGAGGTGAGACAGTGGCTATGAAGCTTGAGGAGGTATTGAGGGAATGGGGACTTAGAAATGTGTCTACTGTCACGGTTAATAATGCATCATCAAATGATGTCGCGGTAGGATTATTGAAGAAAAAGATAAAAAACATGAATGGGCTGTTGTTGAATGGGGCTTTCTTTCATATGAGGTGTTGTGCTCACATACTCAACTTGGTGGTGACTGAAGGATTGAAAGACTTTGACTCTTCAATTTCTTCCATTCAAAATGCTATGAGATTTGTAAGATCTTCACCACAAAGGACTGCAAAGTTTAAGGAATATATAGAATTTGCTGGAATTGCAAGCAAGAAATTGTTGTGTCTTGATATTCAAACAAGGTGGAACTCAACATATTTGATGTTGGAAGCGGCTGTAAAATTTAAACCAGCCTTTGATAAGCTTGAAGATGAAGATGCAAGCTATAGGCAATACTTTGTAGGTGCTTCTCCACCCACTGATAATGATTGGGAAAATGGCAAGTGTTTTGTTCAGTTTTTGAAGTATTTTTATGATGCAACAAAAGTGTTTTCAACTTCACAACAAACAAGTTTGCATATGGCTTTTCCTCATTTAGCTTCCATCTTTATTGAACTTAAACGTTCATCCATGGACCTTAACACTTGTCTAGCATCAATGGGCAAGCAAATGTTGGCGAAGTACACCAAGTATTGGGGCAATGAATCTAACATAAATCAGCTCCTTTACTTTGGTGTTATTTTAGATCCCCGATACAAGTTAAGGTATGTGGAGTGGTGCTTCAATGATATGTATGGTGATAAACCAATTAAAAAAAATTTGTTGGCAAACATAAATGATAATCTTACTAAAGTGTACAAGTGGTATAAGGATGCTTATGATACAACACCTATGACTTCATCTTCTAGTGTTGGTGCAGTTGTTTCCCTTTGTGAGACAACCGTTGTTGGTCCCACAAGCGCACACGTACAACGGGATAATGATTTTCAAAAACATTTAAAGGAAAAGGATTTAATTGATGTTGAAAATGAACTTGAGAGGTACACTAATGAGAAGTGTATAGAGTTTGTAGAAAAGTTTGAGATTCTAATATGGTGGAAACACAATGCTTGTCGGTATCCAATCTTGTCTAGAATGGTAAGAGATATTATGCCTACACCAGTTTCTACTGTGGCTTTTGAGAGTGCTTTCAGCACCGGGGGTAGGGTTTTAGAGGTATATAGAAGCTCCCTAAACTCAGAAATGGCGGAGGCTCTAATATGCACCCAGAATTGGTTGAAGTCGTCTTTTTACCAATTTAAAGACTTCATATTTGATGAGGAGTATGAGATTTCAGAGGATGTACTAGCAGGTGCGCTGCTTTTAAAAAAAAATTGTATTCATTGTTATATGTAATGTTTATATGTGTTTAACATGATAATTCCCTCTTTTTTAATTTATCATAGATTTAAACGGAAGCTCATCCGGAAGCGGTCCACTACCTTCCTCTCAGTCACAGCCTTCAGGCTGTGTTTAAATTGTTGAAGGTCCAATTTATGATTATCCTTTCATAATTATGTTCTATTTTTAATTATGTTTACTTTTTTTGTTATAATTATGTTCAGTTTTTTTATTTATTATAGGCTGCCTTCTTTTTTGATTTTTTGGAGTCACACAAGACTCGTCATCAATCATAGCACAGCCAAGCAGCCAACCATTTTTTGGGAGTTAATTCTGGATTTTGGGACAAGTCGGCCATATCTTTTTTGAACAAATCGGCCATATCTTTTTGGATCAAGAAGACTTCGTGGGTAAGACGCTTCATTTAGTTTTAGTTTATTATAAATGATTTCAATGTTCTTTTGGCTTATTTATGATTTATTTTTGCAAGTAATGTTGTTGAATGAGTTGGATAACAAGAAGCAAAAAGATTTTTGAAGGAGCTTGCTATTGTTTGCACTAATGAGGATTTATTTGTAAGTTTTGATTTAATTGTCATTTTACAGCATAACTTGTTAATTTAATAAATTACAAACCATCTGACTCATACTTTTGTGGCATTGGACCAGCTTACCATATCTTTGCATCAACTTCTAATTTTGGGGCTTTGGATCAAAATTGACAAAAGAAAGCTTATGTAAGTTAATATTTGCATCTTTGTTAAAATTCAATTGTTGGGTATGCAATGTATATGAAAACTTGATTTAGTTATTTGTTTAAAATTTGAAACATAGACGTCATGCTGGAGTCTTACTGCTTTGAGAACAGAACAAAACTGAAGCAAATTTCTCACTGCTCTTGGGGTATTTCTCTATAAATTTTGTTGTTGGATTAGTTTGATTATATATAATGTGTTTTCTCACTGTCATTGGTTGTTTCTAATTTGAACATTGATGTTATTATGTTATGCAAGTGTCACTGGTTCTTTCTAATTTGAACATCGATAATATTCTGTTCTACAACTTTTTTTCCTTCTAATTTGTATTATATGTGTGCAGAAGATGACATATTCATGCTGCTGAAATTACTTGGAAATCCTCATGGTGCAGCAGTATTACCTTCCTTTGATTAATGTTGAATTTTAATTATGTTGATCATGATGTAATTTATACTTGAGGATGTAATTTGTATTGGCTGTGTTGTCATTTGACTGTGACTTATGTTGCTGAAGAATTAATGATTTTATATTAGCCTTAGACTTAATGTGGCTGATGAATTTGTGATTTTATATTAGCCTTAGACTTAATGTGGCTGATGAATTTGTGATTTTATATTAGCCTTAGACTTAATGTGGCTAATTACAAAATTGTGATGTATGATTGGCAGGTTGGCAGTTTGAAACATAACTGATTGATTATTATACAACATTGTGATGTATTAAATTGATTATTATGCAAATGCTATTAGAAAAATTGAAGATATAAAACTATATAAGACCAGATTGGCAGGTTGGACCAGATTGGCTTGATGTATTAAATTGATTATTATGCAAAGTGTGATGTAAAATTAGAAGACCAGATTTTTTTATAAAAAAAAAAAACAAAAATAGGCCCAATTAAGTCCAACCCGTTTTTACCCACCCATCCAAAACCGACACCCGACGAACCCGAACCCGACGAATCCGAATTAAAAAACTGACGAAATTGGGCCTATAAACATCACCCGCGGATTGGGCCGGTTTCACATTTTTTGCCCGAAACCGCCCAAACCCGCCCGATGTCCACCCCTAAGAGAAAGTATCACCATAATTAACTAAAATGCGAGGTCATAGTTCGAATATGAGACATGATGTCTTAACAACACTATTGAAAATCATAGTGTTGTTTGATTTTTTCGTTACTTATAAACAATATTAATTCATTCATATTAAAAGAATATATCAATCGAAAATGATGAATCTGCGAACAAACTCACAACACCCAAATTAATAACATAAAATGGCAAAATACCTACAGATTTGAAAAAATTAAAGTGACTGGAATACTCATTTTTCCAGATCTACAACGTTAAAGTCATTGATTGAATCTGTCTGATCTAAATCAAAATTAATTTGTCAATCTAAATAAAATAAACATCGCACCGAGACAGAAAAACGAATCAACATTACACTTATATGTTTGATATACTTTAATTATTTGAATTATTTTTTCTAATCTCTTTAATAATCTTTAAATATATTTAAAAGTTTATAAACTTCATAGTAAGCTAAGTTATCCCAAATTTGTATTCCTTTTAGAATAAATAAGGAGTAAATACCAATTTTTTTTTCAACATTCATCAAGTTTGTTTCTCTGTAAAAAAAATTCACTAACATTAATGACTTTTTTTATACTTTTTTATTTTTAAACATTGTCACGTGTTCTCGACAATGTTGATGATTAAATTGACATATTTTACTTGTAAAAAGAATCATGTATGAGACTGACCTCATGCGTTCTCTCAAACCCCATTCACCATCGTCGTCCCCAGATCCACAACGTTTTTTTAGCTTTTTATTTTTTTATTTTTAACTTTAAGCAAATATTTATTTTGTAATAGTTACTAGTATAGTAATAAAAAAATTGAATGGATTACGGTTTAAAATGTTAAATTGTTACTGGTGTTATTGTAAGGGTTAGGATTTTTTAACGGATAAAAGTTAAAAATAAAGTGTTTGATTATATGGAATGTATAACAAACATTTTAAAAATAAAATCTGAATTTTCGAGCAAATTATCTTTTTCTCCCACTCACCATTACTTCGGTCTTTTCCGTTTATGAATTTTAAAGAAGAAAACAAAATCAATAAACATGCAGCAAATACAATTCAATAATGAGTTAAAAAAATACAAAATACAATCATAAACTCTCGAGTAAATTTTCAGATACAAATAATTTGACGATATGGCCGATAAAGTAATCTCCAGATACAAAAATCTTATTGAAAAGATTTGCTTATGTGGGAGTTAACGTGCCACCTCATCAGTTTGTAACATTGTTGGTGAAAAAATTGACGAATTGACTAACTTGATTAACATTGAAAAAAGTTAGAGACTATTTTAGAATTTTGACTAGGTGAGGGACTAGATTGATATAATTTAACAGAGTCAGGGATCAAATTGGATATTTACTCTTTTAAAATTTCTTAACCGTATGGGTGTATTGAATTGGGATTTATATGGAATTTAAAAGACTTCTTGATTAAAACAAATCCTTTGATATTCAATTAAAATTTTAAAAGATTATAAATAATTCTCGAGATATTCAATTGAGATTTCCAAGAATGTCGTTTAGATGAATTTCCAATTGAGCTTGTAGACATATCTTCATCGTCGATATTACCAATTAACAAACACTATAATTATGAACCTAACTTTCAAACCCAAGAGCAGGAATGCGAAAATGCTAATTTATGGAGAAGTATTATAGCTACAGAGATTTGTAGATAAATGCTACTTAGGAGAACATGAAACTAGAAACTATTTTCTTGTTTAAAGAATTTAAAAATCGTATCAGTTTTGTTTTTATTTATTCCAACTTTATAATATATTAATTGTATTTTGTCATTCAATATTATAAATTCATAAAATATTTCGAAATCTTTTGTTACAAATCCATTAAAGAACCTTTTGAAATCTTGATTGTAAAAAATATTTTAAAATCTTATAAATAGTCTTTTAAAATCTACACATTCCTACAAAATATTTTATAATCTTGAAGACTTTTTCTCTCAAAACAATCTTTTAAAATCTCAATCCAATACACCCCTTAGTATTTAATAATACACACTTAATTTATCTTTAAGTCTGAGTTCAACTGGTAAATGTCGATATTGTTAGGTTCGTCGTCTTGTCTCAAATTCGAACACGATATCTCGCAGCTGAGTGTGAGTTTATGATGATAAGTATTTATCATTTCTTCTATAGAAAAAAAAAAAATAAACATTCAATCTTTTTAACTCAGAACATCAAAGCAATTATTAAATAAGTTTCATCAATAACTCTACATCATTGTATTTCATCGATATTTATTTATTTTAATATTAAAAAAATGTGAGTCACAATGGGAGAGTGTTTATTAAAGACTCTTTTCCTAATAAGTACTCTTATTTTATATCCAAATGTGAGTATATGTTTGGTACCAATGCTTATTGGTTAGGCACATGAGTGCTAGCAACATACTCTCTAACACACACATGCCAACACATTTTCTTCTATTGATTGAAATTCACATGGGTCCCACCAAATTATGTGGGTCCCATTGAAATTTGTTGGTACCCATGTGAATTTCAACCAATAAAAGATAGTGTCTTAAAGAGTATGTTGTGAGCATTATTCTAGTTAGATATTCATTATTGGAGATGGTCTAAGATATCACTCTGTTTTCTAATGACTATCGTTTAAATTTTTTGCACATATTACGAAATGCAATAAATAGACGAAAGAGAATAGTCATTTTGTCAAATTACTCTTATTAACTATTGACACGTTTTTCACTATAATAAATGTAAAGTAGTGTAATGGTATGAGTCTAAGAGGCTCAACCTAATTATATTATGTTATTTTTAAGTTTCGAAAACTGTTTAAAAATACATTTATGTCACCGAAAATATTATTGGGTGTATCGCGGACTAGGTCGCTCTCTTTAAGATGTTTCGTGGTACTGCCCAAATTGTGCAAGGCAGACTATCAACCACGAAGTCCCCAGGATAAAACAACTCAGATACACAGTATCGGAGTTCTACTGCACCGTAGAAAACTGTTCTAGAATTACACCTTCAATATGGCAGTCAAATGGCTGCCACTCGTAATATGGTATTATGACCACTCGAAAGAAAGAGAAGAAAAAGAAAGGAAGGAAGCAGAGAAAAGTATCAGATTTTAGAGAACTTTTGGCGTGCTTTTCCAACTGAGCAGAGCCCTCTATTTATAGAAAATCAACAACTAGATGAGGGAAAAAAGTGCGACCCATCAAACTAGATCCACAGAAACATGCACTCCGAATTTTTCTAGGTTTTTGAATGGGCAATGAACTGATGCGCGAGTCCACATATAATGCGAAAATAGCTAGGGTTAGCTAGGGTTTGACCGGGAAAAATGATATGCAAAATCAGGAAGGAAGGTTGGATAAGATCCCAGGCCCGACCGGACAAACGGTGGCGCGAGCGTGTGTGGTGGTCTATTTGCATGCGTTCTCACCCTTCACAAAATTGGGTACCCCTTGGGGTACACCCCAATTGTCATGCCTCCACCTTATACACACTACTAGTGTGTGTCATCCCTCCCATTACATTAAACGTGAGACATTTTTATAATTCAATTAACATATAAATAATTTATGTATCTTTTTATTTTTTTAAATTAAAAATTTAATGGAGAGATCAAAATTGTTGCATTTAAAATAAAGGGGTTAATTATTAGATCAATAAAAATAGGAGACCAACTTTAATTAAACTTAAAAATTATTAAAAAAAATGAGTTTTGATTTGGAACGAAAATAAATATAACCAAAGTATTAAAAAGTGATAACATATTGTGTCCATTTGAAGTATTTGCGTTGCATGGTAGCACATTTGGTGTAACACGTGGTGTACGATGGGATCCACTCACGTTTTGTTGGTTGCATCACTAAAGATGTTCTAAAAGTGTACTACTTAACATGTAAGGGCCGTTTGATGGACCGAATAGGATAGGCACATAATAAAGACATGATATGATATGAGCATGATAAAGAGTTATCATGTCATGTGTTTGATGTGTGCATGATAACAAACTTGACAAGATTAATTTATCATATTCAGTGTTTGATACACAACAGATAACAAGATGATATAATTTATATTTTGATAAAATGACAAATTTGTCCTTATAATCTATTTAATTTTTTTTTCTTTCAAAATAACATTCATATAATTTTTTTATAAATAAATAAAAATGCTAAAAAAATGTAAATAATTTATGAAGTAATTTTATATACTAAAAAAAATTGTGATTTCTCTATCCATCACAATTGAAGAATGACTCACTATCATAAAAATTGTGATTTCTCTATCTATCACAATTGAATAATGACTCACTATCAATAAAATGTAAATAATTTATGAAGTAATTTTATATACTTGAAAAAATTGTGATTTCTTTATCTATCACAATTGAATAATGACTTACTATCATAACATCATCTCGATTGATCAAACTTTCTAAAAATTCTCCCCTTAATCCCTCTCTATCTATTAGTCGATTTCTAATGCTATAATTTTCATAAAACTGCATTGAAGAATGACTCACTATCATAAAAATTGTTAAACAAAATCCAATCATCTCTAAAAATATTTTCTCTAAAATTAGATATAGCATTACATTATTTTGTTCTCGTGAATTCATATTTACCTATATATAAATGTATCATCAACATTATTATTATTATTATAATAATAATAATAATAATAATAATAATAATAATAATAATAATAATAATAATAATAATAATAATAATAATAATAATAATAATAATCTAACGCCACCCATAAAAAATCAACTCAATATCAATAACTCAAAACAATAAAAAAAAATTATTTAAACAAAAAAACACAAAAAAGTGCGACGGTGGAGAGTCTAACCCGAATAGACTAGAGGAAGAGAGAAATGTAAACAAGAAGGCCAAAAATAGAAAAAATATTTATTAGATTACCGTATCTAATTGATGCATCAAACAAAGGATTAGAGTGAAATAGGATACGCATATGATATCGTGTCTCGTTATCCTATCCATCAAATGGACACTAAACGCCCGTTTGATCGACACGATAACGAGACAACGTTTCTCTCTTCCTTTAGCCTCAAGTAGTCGTGTTCGAGTCTCCCCTATGGCACTCTCCCATTTTTTTTTTAATTTTTTTTTATTTTTTTTTATATTTTTCTTAATTTCTGATTGATTTCCTATCTTTTTGGTTGTTTTCTTATGAAAAATAATTATTATTTTCTTTTCGAGATAATGTTAAGATAGTAAGGGCTTGTTTGATTGTTTTTACTTTTTAATTTTTGAAAACTATTTTATAAATAAATTTTAAAAAATTGTTTTAAAAAATTGTTTTTAAAAAGAAAATTTTAAAAAAATTGTTTGCTAACTTTAATTTTTAAAACAGTATTTGACTAGAGAATTAAAAAAACTAAAAAATAAAAAGTAAAACACCATTTATCTGTTTTGCTTTTTTAGTTTTAAAAAGTATAATATTAAAAATAGTTTTACAAAATAGTTTTTAAAAACAATAAACCCAAACAAATTGTTTAGTTTTTAAATTTTAAAATACTAAAATAGAGTTTTTGGAATTTGAATCAAACAAACTCTAAGTCATTCTTCAATTGTGATAGATAGAGAAATCACAATTTTTTTTATATAAAATTACTTTATAAATTATTTACATTTTTATGATAGTGAGTCATTATTCAATTGTGATAGACAGAGAAATCACAATTTTTATGATAGTGAGTCATTCTTCAATTGTGATGGATAGAGAAATCACAATTTTTTCAAGTATATAAAATTACTTTATAAATTATTTACATTTTTTAGCATTTTTGTTTATTTATAAAAAATTATATGAATGTTATTTTGAAAGAAAAAAAAATTAAATAGATTATAAGGACAAATTCGTCATTTTATCAATATATAAATCATATCATCTTGTTATCCGTTGTGTATCAAACACTGAATAGGATAAACTAATTTTATCAAGTTTGTTATCAAATACGGGATATGATAACTCTTTATCCTACCCATATCCTATTCGGTCTTTATCCTGCTTCTTATCTTATCCTGTGTCTATCATATCCGGTCCATCACCCTTAGCTGTTGATAACCTCACAAGGCCTTAGCTCATAGTTGGATTGATGGTGAGATTACCAGAATTAGATCGAACTATCGTAATTTTGGTAAAAGTTATCTTTGGAGCTTCATCATAATCACAGTCTCACCATAATTTTGTCAAACTCATAGCTAATCTAAACATATATTAATTGATTTTTTGATGCACTATGAGAAACGGAAATGGTAGCACAGCTTCAGAGGTATTTGGTTGGTTCAGTGTAGAAGTGGATGGGGCTGTGGTCCCGCTTCAGCGTCTGTCCCAGCATACTCAGCTTTCAGCTTTGATTCGTTGCTGGGTATCCAAAACGTGAGAACAGTTGAAGCTGCTGCAAACATGGCCCGACGAGGAGCCCATTTCAAGCACCAAGGCACACCAATATGGCTGCTCCAACATGCTACCTACAGAGAAGAAAGGGAAGAAATGCTGAGCCTTGAATTCGAACTCTACTCATCTATAAAAAAATTAAAACAGATGCACATCATATTTTGTGCTTAAAAATAAATGATATATATATACCACCAGACACCAGTCCACTTGCAGCGACCCGTCCAGAGTTGAAACTGCTGGATACGGACTCACTAGAGGATCCTTCACGGTCAGTTGCGACAACTCTTAGATTGTTGTTTAAGGAGATGGCAAACATGTTGTCACTGTGGTCGGAACCGCGTGACATCGGTCATGACAACCATGCGGTCACTACTAACAGAACAGCCATACCCAGACTCACTCACGGCAACCCTTCCACCACCAAAGCTTCTAGATGTGTCACTACCAATCACAGATCCACTAGCGACAATCCCTCCACAACCAAAACTGTCGGGAACCACTCCAAGTGTAGTTGTTGGATTGGATTGATCCCATTGTTGGGGTATCTCCACAGCCTAAGACGTCGGATGTCAATTTGCTTCTGGTTGCTATTGAAGAAACCACCATTGAAGAATTGCCTTTGAATAAGGTGGACGAAAGAGGGACAAAACCAGACATCTGTAAGTTGGTCCAAATGTAAATCTAATGGGCTTGGCCCAATTTGATTTTAGCATATGGGTTGAGAACACAGGGGTCTTAGGTGGTCTATTTAGAGTATAGTTTCTGTGTGTCCTCTGCAAGATAAACCCATTGGAAACATAATGAAGGGGGATGCAAAAGTTTTGCCAAAACCAGCTGAACACATATGGATGAATCTTCAAAGCTCTCATTCTATATGTGGGAACATGCTTACACACTTCTAATCCTCTGTTGCTGTCTATGGATATGATATTAAATTCTATAAAGTGGTATGATAGTGGTAGCTTTGGGAAGGAAGCAATTCCACTGACATGGTATCAATCTAATTATGATCCAAAATTTGTCTCTTTGTTCGATTCTTGTCTGCCAAGGCCACAGGCCAGTGTGGAGAGTTTGTGTTAAGATAAATAGAGGACATAGTGGGAATATCCACGTGACTGAGTGAAAGGAGAGAAGTGGGAAAGGAAATGTGCAGGGAAACTCTTATACGGATGCTGAGGGGAGAGAGAAAGGTATCAAGTAGAATCATACAGTTTGTTCGGGGCAGAGAGCTTTGATTCTGTAAAGGAGGTTAGCTCTATGAACAGCATCATCATACTATTGTATACAATATTGATTTTGTGTTCTTTCGTATAAATTCCTCAATCTCAATTTTGCTTTCAAGTATTTCTTAACTGGTTCATTTTCTATTCATATAGATTATATCTACCTTCTTGATTATAAGTTCTTTTGTATCTTCTGTTATATATATATTTGGCAACAAGACAAAACAAAAAAATAATCGGTTTCAATGCATCAGGTTGGGCACAAAGCCGTCAGAAATAAAGCGGGGCTTTACAAATTCAATTACAAAACAAGTGATTCTTTAAATGGGACCACTATCATCACAATCATAAAAACAAGTGATTCTTTAAATCGCACGTAACATTCTTCCTATATATTATTGATATCTTTTAGGCTATTCGATTCTCAAGTTGGGTCAAGGTTATTCCCAGTGGGTTTAACCAGACCACAAGAGCTAGGGTTGTTCAAAGATACTGATTGTGTTGGTTGAGACTGAGATGATGCCATAACAGAGGCGAAACGGAATGGCTAAAACGCAGAGAAAAAATAAACTGAAGAATAAAGAAGATCATGAAGGAGAAGAGGGGCAGAGAAGAGAAGTCAGTGAGAATAAGAAGATATTTGAGTGTGCTCTGTTTTTAGGAGAAACATAACATTTTTTGTATGAGCACAGAGCAGAAGATGAGGTGCCAATAAAATATTAAATGAGCGTTTTTCCCAGAGCATTTACGGTTGCATTTTTCCTAGAAACAGAACATTTTTCCCATTGCATTTACTATTGCGCGTTTTTCCAATAAAAAGCATTTCGCCTTCTGTGCGAATCAGTCGTGATTGACGGCACCACGGCCACAACCCTAATCTGTGATGCGACGACGTTTCGTGTATCGTCTGAGCACTGCAACACCAGGCGAACGGCTGTTTCTAACTACATAGGGTTCATGACAGTGTTGTCAAATAGCCGCTATTGCAGCGCTATAGCACTATAGCATAGCGGAATTTGAACCACTATTTTCCACGATCCACAATTGACAACACTGGTTCATGAACAAACAAATCGAACACTACATATCTCAAGTTCAATTCATTTATTTAACAAGTTCAAATTTCAACTTAAGTTTAACTCGTTTACATTACGAACTCAATTTTCAGCTCAAATTATGTTCATTTAGTTCAGGAACTAAGTTATTGAGTTAATTATCAAATTGAGTCACCAACAAGTTTTGAATTTACTTGATTCATTACTAACTCTATTCCTAGCACATATTTTTAAGGGGGAGACTGTTCTGATTGTGGCATATTTGATAACTTAATTACCCTTTTTCTTTTCTTGGAAATGCAAATCTTATCATCTAATGATATCTATTTTTCCTTCTATCCCAATTATACAAAGCCTCCAGTCTCGTGGCTTGGGTGAGTGGCTTTTGTTCATGCCCACTGCCAACATTGTTCCAAACTTGATTCTCAAGGGCATCAAATGTGTTTTCTAGGGATATACTCCTAACAAGAAAGGATATCAAAGTTATCACCTTCTGAATCATTTATTATTTGTCTACGTGAATGTCATGTTTAATGAAGATGAGCCTTTCGTCCCTTATTCCTAACTTTGGGGAGTATTTTTAATTCTTCAAAGTCTACTGAGTTTTTTTCTGAAGCTGGGTCCTCCATACCTTTATCGACCAACTCAAATCATATGTATAATGTACACTTATCTATAAAGTATAATTTGTGTATGCTCTATTGGCTCAATTGAGGAATAATGTTCAAGTTTTCCATCTTTTCAAGTCTAACTTTACATTCATCAACTAAAAGTAAAGAGTATAAACACCAAAGAGAAAAAGAGAAAATAAAAATAATTCACCAAAAGTTGAAAATAAGATTCAATAATTCTCTTTTATCTGAGGGAAAGTAAAAACCATAATCCTAGCAGACAGAAATACTTCCGAACAAGTAAAATTACACAGGAGTACTGATCTTGGTCCTACTGTCAGAGATTAAAAAAAAGCCCCAAAACAAATAAATAAAATAGTAGAAACTTAGCAAAAGCACTTCTGCAAGGAAAAAAATTAATTCATAAGAAGATCGTATCCAAACATCTGTTTATGTCCTTTGAAGTATTGTAGGCAGCGGTTATCGTACATTGATAAATACCGCAAGGATTCTGGCACATGTAACAAAAAAAGAAGTCAATAATTGTAGACATAATTAGTCGTCTTCAATTACATCCAATCAAAATGTCATTTACAAAAGCTCACCTCCAGTAGACTCCAAATTCCTTGAAGAGCATATAACAGAACTGGGGTGATGAGTAAAGCATATTTGATAGGTGCCGTGTTTCTTATGATAAGTGGTCTTCAACAACCTGGAATTCATGGTAAAAAATTTAAAAAGTGTTAGATATGTCATAATGCTTAGTAACTGAAATGACTTTTTAATATTCAGAGATCATAATTTAATTTAGTCAGAGCTTTTCATTTTTTGTTTTTTAAAAAAGATATCAAGAAATTTTATCATAATATGGTATTAGGTCCTTCAAGCCATTAGAGATTAGTGAAAGAAATGTTTTTGAAGAGTTTTTAATGTATAGAATCATCATGGATAGCTTCCTAACTCATTGATAAAACAGCCAAAAAGTTGAAAATAAGAGTCAATAATTCTCTTTTATGTTGTTAATGAATGTATCAGGTAGTCCCTATAAAATTGGAAATACAAAAGTGGTATATCTTTAGTCCCTCTCATATCTCTCATCAAGGACTGTAAACACTCAACTCAATGTTTTCATATTTTTGGGACTAAACCTGTAAATTTTTTATACGGAGTTAAATTAATGTATTTCAGATTTTATAGGATCAAAAACGCATTTAACCATCATAAAAAGGAAATAGTAGATGCATCACTTATCAAACAGCGGCTAAATGCAAAAGCAATTGTGAATATCAAATTGTTAATAATAATCTATTGGCTCCATTCTAGTGCATTACATCAGCAACCAGCATAGCCATTTGCTGAAGTTTATAGATGTTCATCGAGAACAAAAAATTAATAAGTTAGCATCAGATAAATACAGATTACATAGATTTTGTAAACAAACCAGAAAAAATACAACATTGCACACTTCACTTTGATGGATTACACTTCTCTAAAGTGAACAACTCACTTTACAGAATAAAGTGAGTAATCTCAATTGTTCATAAACAAATCAATAGTTAATATTATATGAACATGCCGAACCAATCATAGGTATTACAATATCAACCATTGATTTACTCACTTAACTAATTACTCACTTTAGAGTAGTCAAATCTAGAATTTCTCTATCAACAAATAAACCTCTTTTCGAAAAAAAAATGAAAGCACCCACCATGAGTCAAGACGTGTGTAATACTAACACAAGACAAGATATAATCATATTATATGCTACGAGATTAAGGAAGATAATAACCAAGCAATTTCTTCATAAAAAAACAATGCAATTTTTACAAGACATATACATGTACATATCACCAAGCAATTTCTTCATAAAAAAACAATGCAATTTTTACAAGACATATACATGTACATATGATATGGTAAGTTATTTGTTGTATTGTATATTAGTGAATTAACTTAGCATTAGCAATGTCATAGAGTCGCACTGAGTCATCCTCACTAGCTGTGACAAGTAAATCATCCTTACGATGGAAATCAATGGAATATATTTTCCCAACCTACAAATTCAATAAAAAAATTCAATCGAAGAATAACCATTTGCAATAAATTCAACATTTATTTACAATAAACGAAACAAATAGAAGCAAAGGCAGAACAGATCGGTAACCGAAAAACATTTCAATTTTTAGACATTCACAACTGTCATACATTTTGAATAATTGCATATTTAAAAGATTAATTAATTAATTTGCTACACAAGAGAACGATCAATAATCAGAAGCAAAGACGTTGAGATGGATGAATAATAAAATTCTTAATAGTATTATAATGTAGAATTAAATTAAAATGAAACACTGGGAAAAAAGGAAATATAAGTAACAGTTCTACTCCTCACACTTTTAAAAACCTTTTTTATATTATTAGATTGATATATTTTAATTTAAATAGGACGTCTCTAAAGCACAACGTTTTTAACTTTTTAATTTTTTTATAATCATAAAAACAAATATTCATTTTGTAATAATAAGTTAGGATGTTTTAACCGAAGTAAAGTATTAGTTGAAAAATAAAGTGTTGGATTATTTTGAATGTATTAAAAACATATTAAAAATAAAAATTGAATTTTCGAGCAAATTATGTTTCACTCTCCCACACTCTTATTATTTCGATAATTTTTGTTTATAAATTTTAAGAAAAAAAAAATAAACATATAACAAATAAAATTAAAAAATTAGTAAAAAAAGAATAAATTCTAAACTCTCTAGCAAATGTTCAATTACAAATAACTCAGTGAAAGGTTCAAAAATCTTATTGAAAAAAAAAATAAAACAATAACTTTAAATTGCTTTGGTAAAAAATCTTTCTCAAATAAATATGTACTTTTTGTGGAAATGTTAATAACTTTATAAATAATGTGACTGAATGGTGTGTGGGGAGTTAAAATAACATCTAAAAAATATGCTCCATGTAAAAAGTTTGTTAACTAAATGCATCTAATTTAATCCAACAAACTTTTAAATTAATTAAATAAACTATAAACTATAACAGTGATGTTATTAAAGAAACACATAATTTATAAGTAAGTTTTTTTTTTTAACTCAATTGAATGTTTCAACATTAGTTTGAGTGAATATACGTTTGTTTTGTGGTTTTTGTAGAAGAGATTCACACATAGAAGATGAGTTTTGCATCATGCATACATGATTTTGTATTAGTGACATTATGCCTTTAAAATTGATTTAATAAATTAAACAAACAAACTTTTAACACATAACAAACAACAAACAAAGTAATTAAACAAACTTTTAACACAAACAATTTAGAAAGCTTATTAACTAAACACATCTAATTTAATCAAACAAATTTTTAAACTAATTCAATAAATTATAAAATAACTTATCGGTGTTACCAATCAGACACATAATTAAACAACTAACTTACATTCAAAATCATCAACAACTAACTTAAACAACTACATTAATAATCATTACATTCTTCCATAATCTTTGATTGTTCTCTTTGTGATATTATCAATTTTGGCTGTAAGTTCACCTTTATTTTTCAGTACTTCATTTTTATTTCTAGTAACACCAACATCTTTAGAAACAAATATTTCAGGAGCTTCATCACACCATAAAAGATAGGAACAACAACCGCTTTCTAAAACATAATAACTTAAATCATCAATGGAAGATGAAACTATAATAAATGATAGAAATCATAACAATGGAATAATCAAAACAAAATAATTTAAGTTTTTTTTGAGTAAAATCCCCCAACATAACAAAACAAAGAAATTAAAAAAAAAAATGCACATTTGAACATTACCTTCCAATCGGACAACCAAAGAAAGGTCGATTCGGATTTGCATTTGTCCTTAAAATCCTTATCATAGTTTTTCTCTCACATAAACAAAAAAGAATTGTGCAGTTTTCCTCAATACATCATTTTTCAAGTCCTAAATTACCAATATAGAGTTTCCCCTTCATAGATGAAGTAAATTGAGAGCCACCACCTATCTTATTCATACGTTTTTGCAAATATGGTTCCTTTTTTTAAAAAAAGAACAAAGGTGGAAGAATACATCAATGGAGGAAGGAAATACAATTGGGGAAGAAGACTTTGTAACTAACCTTGATGATCAAACAAAAAAAACGAACGCGAAAAATGGAGCAAAAATGTTGTGGTTTGGGGACGATGGTGGTGAATGGGTTTGAGAGAATGCAAAAGGTCAATCTGATACTAAAGGAAGAAGATGATTGTCTGTGATTTTATTTTGACTTGGTATATAAATAAGTTAAAATATGTCAATTTAGTCCCAAATGCCAATGTTCTAAAATAAAACAAATATATATAAAAAATGTCTCTAAGATTTGCTCACGTGGAAGTTAACGTATGGCCTCATTTGTAACAATGTTAGTTGAAAATTTTGGCAGACGGACTGACATTAACGTTCAAAAAAGTTATGGACTATTTTGGAATTTTGACGAAGTGAGGGACTAGAATATAACTTAACAAAGTCAGGGATCAAATTGGATATTTACTCAATAAATAAGTATAGTTTTAAATTTATCTACTTCAATAATATATATTTAGTTACCTAAAAAAGTTTATTATAAATAAATAAGAAGAAACAAAAAAGTCAAAAAATTATCATTTAATTGATATATTTCTTCGTATTATTTTGAGACTTTCAAATATTTACGTTGCAACTACAAATAAAATATTTTGTTAAGACATCATTCATAAATAAACTTGATGATAAGTTTCTTGCAAATAGTTTTGTTGTTTATATTGAAAAATAAATTGCTAGTTATTATAATTTAATAATGAATTAATTTGACTTCTTAAAGTGTGGTCAAATATTACTTTTCTAAATTGTTATTGTCTATTTTTATTTTCTCTATTACGGTATTAGTTGACCTTTTGTATATATTAGTAAAAATTATTATGATTTTTTTATTCATTGGTTAAATTTTAAAAAATATTGGCCACCTCATAAAAGTCAATGCACTTTTATAACGGTATTTGATCATTTAGCTTCTTCAATAATAATTTGAATTTTTTAAAAAATTTATTTTTTGATGTAAAAGAAATTAAATTACGAAATCAAATGAGGTAAATAAGTACTCCTCACATCATCAGCAAGAATAGTGCTTAAAGCAAGAAATTAATGTTGCGATCGAAAAATTTGATCGATTATTCGTAATCAATAGAGCGCCACCAATAAAGGAACCATCCACATTAACTTTTAACCAACCATGAGGAGGTTTAGTCCAACCAACATCTACTTCCTGACTAGATGAGGGACGTTTAGATTTGGTTGAAGAAAGATTTTCTCAATAGATTGTGTTTGATTGAGAGCCTTATAAATCAATTTTGTTTCTAGTGATGATGATCGTGAAAAAACAAGGCTATTGTGATCCTTTCAAATTTTTACACAGTCACACTAAGGCTAAAAATCTTACTCAAATGATCCTGGTTAATGAGATCATTCCAAAAACCTGTAACTTCATCACATTCTCGTAACATATGCATAATGGTTTCTGGACATTCACGACAACGCGGGCAAAGATTATCGGTGAAAATCTCTATATAATGTTTTTCATCATTAGTAAGGAGTCTATTGTGAGTCAGCTTCTAAAGAAAAGCTCTATAACAGTTAAGGCCATTCCTACTTCAAATATTTTTAATAATGGAATTATGAGAGATTGTGATGTTTTGCCGATAATAGAGGAGTTCATAAGCATGATCATAGCACTTGGGCACATGTTTCTATCCTTTTGTTTTGGTATTTTTAAAATCACTTTATAGCTTAGAATAATTTTTTAGCTTGTTTCTAAACTTTGGGTTGAAATTGAATAACAATTTTATTATTTGCATTTTAACCCCTGCTCGCTCTGTAGGCCATAACTTGAGCTCTGGATATCCGATTAAGGCATGCGAGCAGTCGGTGGAAAGCTAAAAATCAGAGCTACAACTTTTGTGTTGGAAAAAAATCTGAATTCCGAATTCTACGGAGTCTAAATTACAGATTTCGTAATCTGGACCTTTGTAATAATTTAAATAGTGGGCTACTTGTTTTAAAGCCCAAAAGCCCGAGCACTATATATTTTGGAATTTCTTTCCTTTCTGGATCAGATTATTTTCGGACAGAATATTATTATACACGTATTTTTATTTTCAATCCCATGGAAGGCTAATTTCATCAGATTAATCCACGAATTCAGAGTTTCATCATACCTGGAGGTTCAGGTTATACTGTCGATTTTTTTTATTCATGATTCTATTTTCGTTCATCTGATTATATTGATTTTCGGATTGCTTAAACTAAATTTCAATAAGATTGATTACTTTTATTTGACAGAATTCGGTTTCAATCTATAATTTAATTGAATTATAATTCTGCGACGCTTGATCGTTAATTGTAATATTTTAAGGATTGTGATGCTTAATCTAGTCAATGAAACCGAACGTAGGATTGATTGTACGCTTGTTTGATCAATTCTGTAGTCAAATAAGAATAGAATCACGAATTAGAAATTAATTAAAAATCATTGATAGAATCTATGATAGGTCTGAAACTCGAATAAGTGGATTAATCGTTTTGCTTATCAGTCCAAACCAAATCATTATAAAAAAACCCCCAATTTCGAATTTCAACTCGGTTAATATCAATATATCAGGAGTCCTTGCGAAACGACTCGGGTTATTACCCTTTTCTGCACTTATTTCAAATCGTATTTGATCCGTGTGCGACAACGGATCAAAACACTTTTTAGGTGAAATTACCATCATGGGTAAGATTCCAACAAGGAGCGTGTCACGTCTTCCTTAAGCAAAGGGTTAAATAATAAAGTTATACAATGGGTGGATTTGTCTCATCTAAAGTGAGAAGTTAGTAAATTGAGAAAATCAAGGGTTTATATTATAACTATCTATGATTGGCCATGCATGTACATATACTATTAACCATGGATTTATTTATCAACAGTTGATATTACTTAATTTATTCTCTAAAGTGATTTATTTATATTTGATTAGATTAACATTTTTAGATTTTAGATTATATTTTATAAATTATTTATATATTTATATTTTATTATATTTCAATTTTATATTTTAAATTATATTTTATAAGGGTAATTGAGTAAATTCATGTCCTTATCATATACTGTTGATTTCTAATCCAACTCATATTCATGATAGAAACTTAACTAGAGAAACATGATAAGATAGAGTTCTAGATTAACTTATTATATACTGATGGTTCATCAAACACTGGATGATATGATAACTTATTTTTATCATGTCTCTTATCCTGGTAATGAAACGAACCCTTAATTTTCTCAATAACTAAATTTACACAACTACGTTAATGATAAATTATTAGCTTTGATATCTCATCTAAAATATATACAATTATATAAAGGAAAAATTCAAACGTAAATGGCAACTTTCATGTGATTAACACATTTTAAATATTTATTTACAGAATAATTGGTTAATATTTTTATTTTAGTAAGAGAATATCTTCCATTATTGTTTTTAAAATTTAGTTTATACTATTTATAAAGACAACTCCAAAGTTAACTAACAAATAATTTAAACTTAAATATTTGATTTGTTCCTCTAAGTTCACGTTTTTCTCATTTTCGTCCATGTAATTTTTTTTCTTTCAATTTAAACTTTGTAATTTCAATTTAGTTTTAAAATCATTTATGTCGTTAGTTGCTTTTAAAAATAAAGATGATGTGGCAAATGCAGGAGTTATGTGGCAATTTGACGTGGCAGATGAATCAATTAAATAATTAAAAAAAGAAATGAAGAAAAGTTGAAGGTATTATGTTTTAGTCCCTCCATTCAAAATGAGAAATAAGTTTGGACATTATGGTTCTCTCCTACTTTCTTTATCATCGCATCACCATCACCAAATCACCGACATCGAATCACCATCATCGCATTACCCACAAAAAATCGACAACTATAAAGGGTCTACAAACTAAAACAAAAAATTAAACATTAAACTTAGTAAATGTAAACTATAACTACAAAGAATAAACATAAAAATAACATATTTAAGAAAAATTACTAACATCCCAATGAAGACATCTCCAAAATCGTCGTTTAGGGTTTTCATCAGTGTTAGAGATGAATATACGCATTGCTTTCCTACACCCACATTCAGATAATTAAAAACGGGTTGAGTTTGTTGCAATGAAGATGACGCCATATGGTTGAACGAAGAAGAGAAGAAGCGAATGAAGATTCGAAGATGGTGGTGATGCGATGATGGTGATTCAAAAATGATGATTCGATGATGATGATGCGGTAATGGTGATGCGATGATAGAGAAAAGAAGAGAGAATCATAATCCCCAAACCTATTTCTAACTTTGGATGGAGGGACTAAAACATAACACTTTCAACTTCATTTCTTTTTTAATCAATTTAGTTACTTAATTTTATTTTTTTAATTATTTAATTTATTCATTTGCCACGTCACTCATTTATTTGTCACATAAGCTTTTTTTAACAGCATGAATGATTTTAAAACTAAATTGAACTAACAAAGTTTAAATTAAAAAAAAAAAAAAATTACGGGACGAAGATGATAAAGGTGCGAATTTACAATCAAATATTTAAGCCAATAATTTATAATTTGGTCAGACCTTTTTTGAACAAATTTATCATTCAAAATTTTCAATCTTTTTTGTTTATATTATTTCAAAGTCCACATTCTATATAAAAAAAAAATCCCTAATCCTGAAGCTTCCATGTGATTAATACATGTTTTAAATATTTATTTAACATTTTTTTTTCACTATAAAATGTTCCCCATTATTTTTAAAAATTTAAATTTATCAAGCGGGGCACAATTTTTTTGAGAAACGGTTTACTTTGTTTGCCCTTCATTTCTTTTTGACAAATCCTCAATTATTTATTTTAAATTAAAATTTAAAATATAGATTAGAAACTAAACAAATATATGGAAATTCTAATATTTTATGTTACTTTCCTAGAACAAAAGTTATTTTATATTACATAGTTCAAATAGAAATAAATAAAATTAGATGCCAATAAAGATTTATTGAGTTGGTAAGAAGTTGAATCACATTCACTAGATCAAGAGTTTATTTCTCGCGGCGGATGTAAAAACCTCTTTGATAGGTGATCTGTAAGTACCTCTATCAACATTTCTTGAGGCTTATGACTTATCCTGACTCTCATAAATTCTCAGAACTCAGCTCATCTAAACTTTTCTTTATAAAAGAAAAAATTACATATGTTCATATATATATATATATAGATATTATTAAACTGAAATTAAGATGAGTTAATGTAACATAAATGGACACTTGTATAGCATTAGAAGGTACCCCAACAGTCATTTTTTGATTCTTGATTACCATCACTAGAAGGTTCTAGAAATCCTAGGAGGAACTCTTATATAAATTGACCTCTCTAAGTCATAAAGGTACACACAACTTATGACCTAAATTCTTCTCATAATCTGACAAATTCTTACTTGATCTTCGAAGTGTGTGCAGATACACCCCCTCCTTATACGAAAAGTTGACGGAGGAATCCTACTTTACCACCTCTCCAATATACATCTATCCAAGTCAAACTCTAATATTCAGTATTTTCGGTACTAAATAGTGGCGTCGTTTTACGAAATAATTAGTTAATATTTTTATTTTAATAAAAGAATATCCTCCATTATTTTTAAAAAAATTTAATTTCTACCATTTACAAAGACAACTCTATAGTTAACTAACAAATAATTTATAATTTGGTCAAACCTTTTTTTGAACAAATCTATCCTTCACATTTCGATTATTTTTTTTATTATTTCAAAGTCCACTTTCTATAAAACAAAATCTAATCTTGAAGCTTCCATGTGATTAATACATGTTTTGAATATTTATTTAATATTTTTTTTCACTAAAAAATGTTTTCCATTATTTTTAAAAATTTAAATTTATTAAGTTGGGCACAATATTATTGAGAAACGATTTACTTTGATTGCCCTTCATTTCTTTTTGAAAAATCCCACATTATTTATTTTAAATAAAATTAAAATTTTAAATTATAGATTAGAAACTAAAATTTAGATAAATACAAAGATATGGAAATGCTATTATTTTGTGTTACTTACCTAGAACAAAAATTATTTTATATTACTTAGCTCTAATTAAAAAAAATAGATGCCAATGAAGATTTGTTGAGTTGGTAAGAAGTTGACTCACACGCACTCGATCAAGAGTTCAAGTGTATGCAAATACACCCCCTCCTTATACGAAAAGTTGACTCACACGCACTCGATTTAGAAATTATGTGATGTATATAATATATAAGTCTCCTTGGATATAATCATTTATTAGTCTTATTTTTCCTTTTTATTCATGAACTAACAATTTTATCAAATAGACCTTGTAGCTTAGTAGCATAAATGCAATGACTTAGGTCCCGTTTGGAGTATTGGTTTTCTCTTCTGAAATTTATAAAACTAAAATCAGTTTCATATTTAAGTTTTTAATTTTAGTTTTGAGTTTTCAGTTTCAGTTCTTAGTTTCAATTTTTAGTTGAGTTTCAGTTTTTATTTTATTTGAATTGAATCGCTCTCTTTACCTTATCAAATCAAAAACAATAATTGTATTTATAATTATTCTTTTAATTTCTTTAGTCGCCTTGTGATTTCAATGATAAGATGTTTCATTTACTCTAGTGCTTTTATTAATTGCAGTTAGAGAAAGACTTTGATGAGTTGAAATATAATAAATAAGAATATATTAGTGGAAAAAAGTAATTAATATTGTATTGGTATCGTAAAATGACAAAAGTTTTGGGACAAAAATGGCAAATGAGACATTTAACACACAATGGAGTGAGTAATTGTTTCCTCATAAACTTGACTTGTTACAATTGGTCAACTATGGTGTAAATGGACATGAAATGGAATATCAATTTACAAATAGTGACAAGTCTAAAATATTTGGTTAAAACTGATTTGTAGCTTTCATCTATTCATCTCCAGCTCACATGTCTCTTGTGTCAGGTCTTTTTTAGCGAGTTATACGAGTCAAAAGCAATAAATATAATGCCACTCATGATACAATTATAACACAAAACGAAATATTCAAATTTGATTTGGAGGACATAAATTTAAAAACATGGATTAGAGATTTCAAATTATTGTTTAGGCAAATATATTGTTATTATTGTTCCTTAATTACTATGGGAACTTTAATTTCCCAAGAATTATGTACATTTCCAAACATTGCGCTAAAAGAAATATATTGTAAAAATGGATCTACTTTGAACGATGAAAGTTAGGATAAATTAGGTTTTTTGTATTAGTGATATTGTAAAGGAATGATAGCATAAAAATTATGTAAACAAATATTAGGCATAAATGGAATACACATTTTCGGTGGCTAGCAATCCACTGTCGAAGAAAAATATACCAAAGCATGTTACTCAAATGGGTATAAACATCATATGCATTTCGTCAAACACCACAAAAGCAACTTTGTTCTACTCTAATTGGAGAGGAAGTTGTTGGACCCAAGTTGATTTTACATTGAGAATTTTGATGTTAACAAAAGTATTTTATGAAAATAATATATTTGACTTCAAAGAGTATGAAAGAAGATTCATGTATTTGAAGAAAATCTAAAATAACATTTGATTTCAAATGATAATTGATGAAAATCTAAAATAAGATTTGATTGAAATTTATAATTGAAGAAAATCTAAAATAAGATTTGATTCAAAATTATAATTGATGAAAATCTAAAATAAGATTTGATTCAAATTTATAATTGATGAAAAATCTAAAATAAGATTTGATTCATATTTATAATTGAAGAAAATATTTGACCAAGTTGAAAAGAAGATATGGTCAATATTTAACGAAGATTTAAAGAATATTTGATCAACATTTAATGAAGATTTGAAGAATATTTAATCAATATTTAATGAAGATTTGATCATAAATTGAAGAAGAGTTTATTTGAAGAATTTACAAACTCAATCTACACAAAATAGAAATAGAATCAATTTGAAGAATTTACAAACTCAATCTGAATAAGATACAATTCAGAATCAAACAAGGACTAAATTAATGCCCAAATATTCACTATAAATAGACATTCAAGGCTGAAGGAGAAAAGTATCGAAAGTTCAAAGTTCTCAATTCATCTTAGAGTTCAACGAGAGAAATACTTGTTCAAGTTAGAAATATTTTTTGAGTGTTCTTTTCTTAGAGTGTGAGAGTTATTATTATTATCAGCTTTGTTATAAGCAACTACTCAAGTTCAATCTTCTATATCCAACCCGATAGTGGTTTAGTTCCTTCTTCAATCTGGGTTGACAGGTTGTTAATAGAAGACTTGGCTTGTAGTGCCAAGGTGGTTAGTTCCTCAAAAGTTTGGGGTTGTCAGGTGTAACAGCCCGTTTTTTTTTTTTTTTTTTTTTAAAACGAGAAATTCAAATCCATAAATAAATAAGTAAATAAATGGTTAAATACTTTTGGATAAAATGTTTAAGTCGGAACACGACGACAAAGTCATTAATATTTACAAACAGCGGAAATAGTTTTTGAAATACAAGTCCAAAGTATTTAAACAGAAAAATACATTGGGGTTATGAGACCTATCCAATGTAGCTCATACCTCTGGGGTATTCTCGGCAGACACCTGTACAAAAGCACTGCCCCAAGAATTTTAACTTCTCCAAGTCACTTCAAAAAAATATTACAAGGACCCATAAAAAAGAAAGTCAAGCTGACAATATAGGTATAGGTACAGTATTCCCAAAATAAATAAATACAACCACCAAAAGAAAGACACCTAGTCCCTATACAGCCACCTAATCTGATCATACTACAAAAAGCTATACAACCCGGGTGATCTCCACGCGTCCAACACAAAACTCCTGACACAGCTCCGATCAGGCATGACTAACTACCTTCCCTTCTGTAGGGTACTAACCGGTAGGACGGTCCTAAATCTCATCTGAGGGCAAAGCCCAGATTTCCACAAAAGTTGTAAAGGGTCACCAACCGAAATTAACAAATACCACATAGCATTCAATTTTAAATGCACAAAATCACCTTTCAACTTAGCATGCATCTAAAAAGGGTTTGCATATGCTAAACATGCATAAACAAGGTTGAAAAATGAAGTTTTGGACCAAACTGCACTGTTGTATTCGAATACAGCATATCTGTATTCGAGTATAGATGCAAAAACAGCAGAAAAACAGCAAAACATCACAATTGTATTCGACTACAGCCTCTATGTAGTCGAATACAGATGCGAAAATAGTGAAAAATCCTGCAGATTTTGTATTCGAATACAGCCCCCTTGTATTCGAATACAATTGCGAAGTCAGTGGCAAAACTTTGAGATCTGTATTCGACTACAACCTCCTTGTAGTCGAATACACTTGCGAATACGCAAGTCAGAGGCAAAAACAAGTCATATGTATTCGACTACAACCCTGTTGTATTCAATACAACTGTAAAAATGACATATTTTTAGTTTTGAAAACACACCTAAGTCATTTAAACACTTTCAACACCAATTCAATCAATTACAAACACCAAAAATTGCACATTCCACACACCACAATCAAGTACGTATATACAACATCACAGTATATCAAACATGACTCGCGTGCCAAGCACCCTAATGCAATGCGTATATGCCAATGCATATGATTCTGGAATATCACTATAACCCTCCTCGAAGGGGCGTAGATCATGATTGTACCGCCTCTCACGGGCCGATGTACTAATTACCAAGGTGCAGTCGCTCACAGACCAGTACGATCTACTAAAGTGTAGCCTCTCACAGGCTGTACACTGTTTTCTAGAGTGCAATCGCTCACAGATCAGCACAACTAGAGTGCAATCTTTCACAGATCAGCACGACGCGATAATCCCCGCAAGGATAAGATGAACCAACAATTCACATGGCATCATCCCGTGGCCCATCCGGTCACCACTATCACCATGGCACCATCACGGTCACCATGTACTATGAAATGCATGAGCATACTCTGACTCTTGACACCACAATCATTAAGTAAACGCAACAATTAAAAGATTCCCCATTTTTAATGCTCATTTAACAGTAATGATTTTCAAATTCAATACAGAGCATACTCAACGCATATAATTCCTCAAATCACAAGAAATTCAATCACCATATACACCAATCTCATCAATTCATTTCACACCAAGTCAAGATCCACACATAAATTATATTTATTCAAAACTCCACATCTTCAAACATAAAGCAAATCTCCACATTCATAATATCACCCATAAACACATCAATCACACCAAGCAAAAATCACCACCACCTACACCTCAAAACTCATTAAATTCAATTTCACCATTTCACCCACAAAATGCATTAAATTCATTTCTCACAAAACTACACCTCAAAACCACCAAATTTATTTTCCCCAAACTCACAAGTAAGGCCCTATATGCAAACTAAAAGTTTGGAAGGAGCCCTTACCTCAACGGTAGCTCGAACGACTGATTACGGTACCGCAATTAAATTCCGGTAAAACTTCCTCGCAACGACGCTTCCAAAACTAGCTCACTAGCACCACAACGTGACAAGGAGCAACTTCCTCTTCAGTATATGTGAGGTTTTACGTTTGGGGTTTTTGAAACAAAACAAAGAAAGAGAGGAAGAAGATGGAGTGACGTGCGCAGGTAGAGAAAATGTTTTTCTTTTCTTTTCTTTACTTCCTTTCCTTTTATATATATATATACTACTCATAAAATATATATATATATATATATATATATATATATATATATATATATATATATATATATTTATCCCAAACCAACAAATTTCAAACACTCTCACACACACCCCAACAATTTTGATAAAAATATCTATTCTCATTGCAACTCAATTGACAGGTAAATTTTTTAACAACTATAGACATTTTTAACAAAATAGTCCGGTAATAAATTTTCCGCAACGTAAATAATTATTTCTCGCCTAATAATTTAAAACGGGTTTTCAACACAAATATTTATGACATTTATCATCCAAAATACCAATAAAACTGGCTAAAAAGCTCATAATTCGACATAAAACACATCAAAATACAAAAAGGTACAAATTAAAATTAAGGGTCTTACATCAGGCTGGTTGGGAAGACTGGATTGGAGGGTCAGGTGCTTTGCAATTCAAGGTTTTTGAATTAGTGGATTAAAGCCTTCTGAATGAGGGGACTGGATGTAGCCAAGTTAGTGGTGAACCAGGATAAATCTACGCGTCAAATTATTTATGCTTTCATTGTTTGCTGCTTCTGAATCTGATTGCTTTTTATCTAAGTAAGTCACCAAAACCAAACTAGTTTCTTTATTTATTTATAAATTATCAAAAATTTATCAACTTTGGCAAACACAATTCAACCCCCTTCTCGTGTTTGCACCTTCAATTGGCATCAGAGCTCGATCTCAAGGCTGAGCACTTTACAATGTTTGAGAAAAGATCCAAGGGTTCAATATGTCTGGATTCAGTGAAGAAGCTGCTGGAGGAAACATCAATAGACCACCTCTGTTTGATGGAGAACGTTTTGAGTATTGGAAAGACAGGCTGAGAAGTTTCTATATTTCACAAGATCCTGAACTTTGGGACTTGGTGGAAGATGGTTATATTGCTCCTAAGAATACTTATGGTATTGAAATTCCAAGAAAGGAGATGAATGCTGATCAGAAGAAGATGTACCAGATGCATCATAAGTCCAGAACATTCATGATAAATGCCATCACCTTCAAGGAGTTTGACAAGTGCACCAACAAAGAGACAACAAAGAGTATTTATGATAGTTTGATTCTAACCTATGAAGGAAGCAAGCAAGTTCAAGAAGCAAAGGCCAACCTCCTAGTCAAAAAGTATGAGTTGTTCAAGATGGAAGAAAATGAAGACATTGAAACAATGTTTTCCAGATTCCAGACCCTGGTCTTAGGATTAAAGGTACTTGAGAAGAGTTATACTACTGTTGATCATGTGAAGAAAATTGTTAGGAGTTTGACAAGTAAGTGGAGACCTAAGATCACTGCCATTCAGGAAGAAAAGGATCTGAATACTCTAAAGCTGGAAGAATTAATCAGCTCTCTCAGATCACATGAAACTGAGCTTGAAGAAGATGAGCCCAAGAAGAAGAACAAGACTCTAGCCTTGAAATCTAAGTAGAAAAAGGTTCTAAAGGCAACATTAGAATCAGAGGATAGTGAATCAGATAATTAGAATCTAAACTCAGAGGAAGAGGAGATTGCTTTCATAACCAGAAAAATTCGAAAGATATGGCACAACAGAAAGAAAAAATTTCCCCAAAGATATTCCAAGCAATCCAACAGAGGGAATGATGATAAATATGACAAGAAAAGCATCATCTGCTATGGATGCATTGAACCTGGACATATCAAGTTAGAATATCCAAATATGGAGAAAGGGAAAAGGAAAGATTCCAGACCCAAGAAGAAGAGTTTGATGGCTACATGGGTTGATTTTGAGGAATCCTCTGACAATGAACAAACAAATTTGGTTATGATGGCTCATACCAACTCTACGTCTGGATCCAACACAGATTCTGATTCTGGAAGTGAATCAGCAGATGAAAAAATTGAGGTATTTTCTGAATTTACTCGATCTGATTTAATTATTGCTATAAACGATTTTTAAAATATTAATCACAAATTGTCTTTAAAACTGAAAACACTTAGGAAAGAAAATATTAATCTAATTGAAAAAGTTAATGTTTTAAAGAATCGAAGTACTGAATTTAAAACAGAAAATACGAATCTGAAAACTGATATTACTGAACTTAAAATAGAGAATGCAAATATGAAAACTGATAATACTGAATTTAAGACAGATAACGCAACTCTGAAAACTGATATTATTGAACTTAAAATAGAAAATGCAAATATGAAAACTGATATTGCTGAACATAAGGCTGAAAATCTAACTCAGAAAAGTAATTATAGTTCTACATCAATTGAAAATACCACATGTAACTCTAAGCAAGAAGAAGTATTTCAAAATTTTATTGATAATGGTATGGAAAGAAGCAAGTATGCATCTATGATTTATGGGGTTAATAGCAATGGTAAAAGAGGAATAGGATTTCAAGAAAAAGTAATTGAATCTAAGTTTATTCCCTCTGATGATTTATGTACTATTTGCTGTAAGAAAGGTCACACTAAAATATCTTGTCCTGTCTAACCACATGGAAAGACAAGAAATCTTTAAGATCTAACAAACCAGGACCCAACCAAATTTGGGTACTAGAGGATAAAATTGTTTATGTTGCAGATGTTCTAAGCAACCAAATTGAAACACCAGTCATGGTGTTTGGTCAATGGATGCTTGCAATATATGAAGACAAAAAGGTCTATGTTCCAAGTCCTAACAAACAGAAGCCAACTAACTCTGGTGGAAGAAGGACTAGTCAACACAATGCCTATCAGAACCAAAACCAGAACCATAACCATAACCATAACCATAACCATATGATGAACATGAAATATCTGGAGTATCAACAGACTCAAATATGGCAGAGAAATCACACATATCAACAGAACTGGAAATACCAGAAGAATCAGAATTACCATCAGAGAAACCCGATACATCAGTAGAAACAGAAGTGGCATATTAAAAGTCAGAATCAAGAGACTTCTTTGAACACTCCAATCAAATTCATAGAGACTACAAACCTGGATGGGAATTCAAATCCCTTCATCCATACTCTCTAATCAGAGAATATGCAAACTCAGAATCTGAAAACCAGAAAAGAAGAACTAAGAGGGTTTTCATAGTGAAACTTAAATTGTTAACATATAGGTGATATCTTTCTTTAAATTTAATTATTGTCTGATATTATGTTTACTGTGATAACAAGAAGCTTGATCATAAAAATCAAAGCTAGATAAGTATTTTGCAGGTTCTCACGAATTTAAGAGGAATGATGTTTGGGATCTAGTACCTAGATCAAAGACGAACATTATTGGAACCAAGTGGGTTTTCAGAAACCAGTGAAGTGGTCAGAAATAAGGCAAGACTTGTCACACAAGGCTACAATCAGCAAAAGGGCATTGATTACACTGAGACATTTGCTCTAGTGGCCAGGTTAGAAGTTATTCGTATTCTACTTTCTTTTGCTGCAAATAATAACATTATATTATTTCAAATGGATGTTAAAAGTGATTTTCTAAATGATTATATAAGTGAAGAAGTTTATGTTAAACAAGCCCCAGGTTTTGAAAGTTCTAAATTTCGAAATCATGTTTTTAAACTTAGGAAATCTATGTATGACCTAAAACAAGCACCTAGTGCATGGTATGATAGACTAAGTAACTTCTTGCTTAAAATTAACTTTGAAAGAGGACAAGTTGATAATACACTCTTTAGATGACATTCGTATTATTCAAATTTATGTTAATGACATTATTTTTGGATCTACTAATGGCACTCTTTGCCAAGAATTTTCTAAATTGATGCAGCTTGAATTTCAATTGAGTATGATGGGAGAACTTAAGTTCTTCTTAGGGATACAAATTCAGCAAAGTACAAAGGGTATATACATTCATCAAACTAAATATACAAAAGAGCTTCGTAGGAAGTTTAAGATGAGTGATTGCAAACCTATGGCTACACCAATGCACCATACTTGTTCACTTGAAAAAGATGATTCAGGCGAAAAAGTTGACCAAAAACCTATAGAGGAATGATAGGATCCCTACTTTACCTTACCGCTTCCAGACCTGACATCATATTTAATGTGCAAGATTTCAAGTTAACCCTAGTGAATCACATTTAACTGTTGATACCTAAAAGGCACTACCAACCTTACCTTGTTGTACAAGAAATCTCATAAGTACAAACTGAGTGGATACTGCGATTCTGATTATGCCGGAGATAAACTTGAGAGAAAGAACACTAGTGGCAACTTCACAGTTTTAGGTGACAACTTAATATCTTGATCAAGTAAGAGACAAAACACCATTGCAATGTCAACAGCAGAGGCTCAGTACATTTCAGCAGCTGGCTGCAATTCTCAACTACTTTGGATGAAGCATCAACTTGAAGACTACAAAATCTTATAATCCAACATTCCCATCTATTGCGATAACACTTTTGTCATTTGTCTAACTAAAAATTCTATCCTACATTCTAGAGCTAAACACATAGAGATCAAACACCACTTCATTAGGGACTTTGTTCAAAAAGGGGTACTAAACACTCAATTTGTAGAGACTCAACACCAATGAGCTTACATATTCACCAAACCACTACGTGAAGATAGGCTGGACTTCAACAAGAAAAACCTAAACCTTATCTTCATACCTGACTAATGTTGTGATCACTTCAAAGTAGTTTAGTTTTACACTAGTTATTACATTTTCTTGTATTATGTATTGTTTAATTTATTAAAAAAAAAAGAGAAAAAAAACGAAAAAAAAGAAAAAAA
>JBBPBQ010000001.1:10909956-10945164 GCA_037974755.1 Cicer yamashitae
AAAAAAAAAAAAAAAAAAAAAGAAAAACGAAAAAAAAAAAAGAGAGAGAAAAACGAAAAGAAAAAATAGACAAAGTTTCACTTTCAAGTCTTTTTGTCTGATGACAAAAGGGGGAGAAATATATTTTATAATGTGGGGAGAAAATGATACTAAGACTTAGGGGGAGCCCTAAGTTAGGGGGAGTCAGAGAAATATAAAGAAAATTTGTTATCAAAAATACAAGTTTTGTCATCATCAAAAAGGGGGAGATTGTTGGAACCAAATTGGTTTTACATTTAGAGTTTTGATGTTAACAAAAGTATTTTATGAAAACAATATATTTGACTTCAAAGAGTATGAAAGAAGATTCATGTAATTGAAGAAAATCTAAAATAAGATTTGATTTCAAATTATAATTGATGAAAATCTAAAATAAGATTTGATTTCAAATTACAATTGAAGAAAATCTAAAATAAGTTTTGATTGAAATTTATAATTGAAGAAAATCTAAAATAGGATTAGATTCAAAATTATAATTGATGAAAATCTAAAATAAGATTTGATTCAAATTTATAATTGATGAAAAATCTAAAATAAGATTTGATTCATATTTATAGTTGAAGAAAATTTTTGACCAAGTTGAAAAGAAGATATGGTCAATATTTAATGAAGATTTGAAGAATATTTGATCAACATTTAATGAAGATTTGAAGAATATTTGATCAATATTTAATGAAGATTTGAAGAATATTTGATCAACATTTAATGAAGATTTGAAGAAGATTTGATCGACATTAAATGAAGATTTGAAGAATATTTGATCAACATTTAATGAAGATTTGAAGAAGATTTGATCATAAATTGAAGAAGAGTTGATTTGAAGAATTTACAAACTAAATCTACACAAAATAGAAATATAATCAATTTGAAGAATTTACAAACTCAATCTGAACAAGATACAATTCAGAATTAAACAAGGACTAAATTGAAGTCCAAATATTCATTATAAATAAACACTCAAGGTTGAAGGAGAAAAGTATCGAAAAGAAGAAAAAAGTAGAAGAACTCAAGCTCAAAGTTCTCAATTCATCTTAGAGTTCAAAGAGAGAAACACTTGTTCAAGTTAGAAATATTTTTTGAGTGTTATTTTCTTAGATTGTGACAGTTATTATTATTATCAGCTTTGTTAGAAGCAACTACTCAAGTTTCAATCTTCTATATTCAACCTGATAGTGGTTTAGTTCCTTCTTCAATCTGGGGTTGTCAGGTTGTTAGTTCCTCAAAAGTCTGGGGTTGTTAGGCTGTTTGGGAAGACTGGCTTGGAGGGTCAAGTGCTTTGTAATTCAAGGTTTTTGAATTAGTGGATTAAAGCCTTCTGAATGAGGGGACTGGATGTAGCCAAATTAGTGGTGAACCAGGATAAATTTACGCGTCAAATTATTTATGCTTTCATTGTTTGCTGCTTCTGAATCCGATATCTTCTTATCTAAGTAAGTCACCTAAACCAAACAAGTTTCTTTATTTATTTATAAATTATCAAAAAATTATCAACTTCGGCAAACACAATTGAACCCCCCTTCTCGTGTTTGCACCTTCCAAAGTTAGCATGAACAATATTGGTTCATGACTCGAGGTTGTGGTATCATGTCTTCTTGAATCTTAATTCAGCCAATGGAAAAACATGCTAGATATTTGAAGTAATCTTATGAATGATTACATCATATATTCACATTTAATAAATGATAAATAGATAATAGAGAAATATTCATTGCATTATAAGCTGTTAAGAATGCTTGTTAATTGTTGAAACTTTTTTGTTGTTGATGAAATGTAATTGATGAAATTTTGTGTACTACACCTAAAGCTATGAAAAATACAAAAAGAAGAGATTCCAACTATGACAACTAAGCAAATAAGTGATGTGACACAAATAAGGTTATGTGACACAAAATGTTATTATGTGGTGATGAATGGTTTGTGAGTCTATTTTAATATATTATAATAGTTTCCAAACATTGACCATTTGATTTATTGTGCTAAAAAATATGTATTGTAAAAATGGATTGAAAATTATGAACTATCAAGACCTTATGGTTTCAAAAAAAGAAAAGCAAACGACCTAATAAGAAACAACTGAAAGGGGGCAAAACGCACCGTTTGTTGAATGAAACATCGATCCTTACAACTTTCCAAATATAGTGTTAGCTTGTTGCTTAATAACTGCAATCGACATAAATTAAATAAATGACATTTTTTTACATGAAAAATTAGGTTTTTTGTATTAGTGACATTGTAAAGGAATAGCATAAAAATTATGTAACTAAACATTAGGCATAAAATGGAACATGCATTTTTAGTGGCTAGCAAGCCCTTATGAAAGAAGAAGATGCTCACGAAGGAGAAAATTATACCAAAACCTGTTACTCAAATGGGTATAAACATCAGTTGCATTTCGTCAAACACGACAAAAGCAACTTGGTTGTACTCATATTGGAGAGAAAGTTAGCATGAAGAATATTTGTTCATGACTCGAGGTTGTGGTATCATGTATTCTGGAATCTTGGTTCAACCAAGGGAAAAAATGATACATATTTGAAGTAACCTTACGAATGGTTACATTATAAATTTATATTTAATAAGTGATAAATATATAATAGAGAAAGAATTGTTACATTAAGAGCGGTTATTAATGTTTGTTTACTGTTGATTTCTTTTTTTGTTGATGAAATTTTGTATATTATACCAAAAGCTATGAAGAATAGAAAATGAAGAGATTCTATTTATGACAACTAAACAAATAAGTGAGGTGGTACAAATAGAGTTATATTTTATAAAATGTTATTAGGTGTCGATGAATGGTTTATGAGTCTATTTTAATAAATTATAATAATTATTTGGAGTAACTTTTGAATGATTACATAATAAATTCATATTTACTAAATGATAAATAGATACTAGAAAAATGTTTATTGCATTATGAACTGTTATTAATGTTCGCTTAATATTGAAAGATAACATGTGTTCATAACACTTTTAGTGGAATAAATTCGGATCTATTTTGTGTTTAAATTATATTAACTTGAATATAATTTTATAAAAACATACCTGACTATTAGTTCTTGAATCATACAAATTCTCCAATTATATGAAGAATTTACGTGTATACACCGAGACCAATTTTTACTATCAACCTTTAAATAATAGAACAAGAAAATTGAATGATATGTATATATTGTGTTAGGACAATCTCTACCAGTGAGTGATTAACTGATGTCTATTTAGAAGGACAGATATTCCCATCGAATAGAAATAATTATCATGTTTAATATTGAAAAACATGTTTTTTTTCATGTACCCATCATTCATGAAGAATAATATGTATATGTGAATTATTAAATTTAAAACGTTTTTCCACTTTATTATATAACTTCTGTCCATTTGGATTTGATCAATTGGAGAGACGTGCAAATTCCGATCTTGCAATATGTTACAAATGCAAACATTTTAGAGCATATATATGTTATATATATATATATATATATTATTTGTATTTTTAGTGCTAGAAAAAAATACAATAATATTTCATTCATAAGAATTATATATTTGATTAATTAAATTCTCCAATTTAATTATAAAAAATTATTGTTTAGTAAAAATTAGAACAGTCGTTTGTGTGTGACCATGTAGTTGGAATATTAAATCGGTAATAGGTTAATCGAATTAATACATTAATCAAGGTATGCGTCTAGCAACACTCCTCAACGTCCATATAGAATGAAGTATTATTTTACTTTCAAGAACCACTAAAAGAATAATATAATATATTTTTTTCGTCGTTACAACTCTGGTTAACTCTAGAGCATGGTATTATTGTCAAATTTTAATGAGTAAACATATGTGACTCAAGAAAATCATTTCTACTTTCATTTTGTTTCTCGGACAAGGGGTTTAATTTTATCATAGCTCAAACTCATTATCGGGAGTTAACAGATTCCATCTTGATTAATCATTAATTACACAAGTATTTAATTGTAACATCCTTTCAACTAGCACCATAAGGTATTAGATGTCCGGAATTAAAATTCGATAAATAACTTGTTAATTACTATAATAGTCTCATATCAAAGAAAATTATTATATTTCTTTTTGAGAATTTTCTATGGACAAATTAAGGTAATATTAACCATTAGAAAATCTCAATTGTGTTAGTTCAATGATCATATTACCACATAAGCATCATATATATATATATATGTATATGTAATTTAATAAATGAGATCTATTAATCTTTATCCAATAAAGACATCACATATATTTTGATTTATCCGAATTATTGATGTCTTACTCACAATAATCCTACGATCAAGAACAATTTAGATTAAAAATAATAAAAAGACTTGTTTCTCATTATCATAATCTCTATTATGATAACAAGTCAATAATTTTAATAAAGGATTTATCAAATTAACTATTTAACTAAACAGTAAATATGATAATGGAATTTAGTATTTTATTAAATCTAAAATTGGTTACACGATTGATTGGATCTTTGGCATATATAATTATTCCCAACATACCATAGCTAGAAGAATTCAAAGCATGGACGTGAGAACCATCTACGTTTATTTTGAAGCATCCTTTCAGAGGACGAGTCCCGTGCACATCTATAGAGGTCGTACAATTTCCTCCATCGTGATCCAAGGATACAGTATGTTTTTGAATGATGAATTAATTTTGATTAACAACTTGGCGATGAAGCTCAATTTATTCAATAGTTGGAGGAGAAAAAATTCCTTCATTCCTATTCTTCCAAATTCCATAGACAACCACTCCAAATAAGATACTCCAATTATCTTTATGCAACTCACACTTCTAGGAAGAGAGGTTTAAGTTGAGTCAATTGTATAACCAAACACTAAAGAATTATGTATTCGTTTTGGACCAATCACTTATCCTAGAATTGTTTTCTCTCGTCTCAATATCTCTAAGATATGCATAATAGATTCATTACAATGTTGACATCTAGGACACTCATCAATCAAGGTCATACCTCTTTGCTTATGCAGCTCATTCGTGAGCAATTTATCATGTATAGCTTTCCACATGAAATATTTATACATGTTATGTCCTTGCCACTTACAAATATTCTCATAGTTTGGATCTTGAACATTAGTAAGGTGATGATTCTCATGTAAACTATCATATGCTGTCTTGATGGAGAAAAAGGCATATGATGTTAACTGCCAGCAGGGGAAATCTACAACCCCAAGAGTTGGGGGTTTAATATTAGCTATAATATCACATAAACTATCAAGAATATACCTTTTAATTATACTCCATTTCTATGTCCCGTTAATTGCATAATGCATGACTGGAAAATCAAGCTCTGACTGCGGGATATTCGATCTAAACGTTTCAAGCAAGATGCATTGGCCCTACAACCATGGATCCTTCCAAGATTTAGTATCTACTCTATCCTTGATGACCTACATAATATGCATTTGAACATGTTTCCAAGCATTAACCATGGCTCTCCAAAGACTAGAAGAGGTGGACTTATGCTTAAATTTTGGCACAATGTAATTTCCACAATCCTTTTTAGCTTTCACGATACAGACCCAGACCCATAATTTATCTGGATATGAGTTCTTAAACCCTAATCCTCCTTATTTTATTATTGGTTTGCTTAATTTTATTTGAAACCCTCCTTATAACTAGTTTAACAATTTTTCAAAATAAAAAACTAAAACTTCATTTGATTGAAAAAGTATCGTATTTAACAACAATGTAACTAAAGCCTATGGCCTAAAAATTTGAAAAGTAAACAACTATTAAATAAAATATTTTCAAACACAAAATGTGCAAAGATAAGACTAAAAGAGTTACAAAAATGATTTATGTAGACAAGCTATAAAAATCACCAAACAAAGAGTCAAAGATATTACACATTATTAAATGTCGAAACAATTAAACAATCCAAAGGATTTATCCACCAAAGAGAAATTGCATAAACTAAATTCTTAGTTTTTGCTTTAATCCACCACCAAGATAAAATTTTCATGCATCCACCAAACACTTAACACGAGCTATTCCTGAAGAAAAAATTGCGTTGTTGCGCTAGTTCCAAATCTCCCTAGAAGAAGCTAACCAAATGACATTCAAGTATTTTTTGACTTCCCTATTTTGAGAAAGTAAATCACAAAATTGAGAAACATGATTGAAAACATTATTTGGAAGAACGCTTGAAATACCCAACCAAAGAAGAAGATGATTCCAAACCACAACAAAACGAGGACAATCAAAAAATAAATGAGTTATATCTTCAACTTTATCGCAACCTCCCACACACACCGCAAATTCGTTCAGAATGAAACCTCTATGCGCCAAATTTTCTTTCATTGGTAACCTATGGTTGATTAGTCGCCAAGCAAAGAGAAAGATTTTTAAAGGCACCATTTTGTGCCAAATTAAATCGAGAAACTTTGGATGAACTTCCTCCACTAGATGAGTGAGTATTAAGTAAACATCTTTAACACGATACCTTTCACCATGACCAATTTGCCAAGACCACTTATCAATATGATTATACTGCAAAACAATATTAGCAAGCAAAAACACAACAATCTCTCCATAGTTCTTCCTCCCAAATAAACAACCTCATCCTCCATTCCCATCCCCACCCTCCAAACTCCAACCTAACCTATTCATTTCAGCTATTGTTACATTTCTATTAGTAACAATGCTAAAAAGTCTACCAAAACGTTCATACAACAAACCTCCATTCAACCAAAGTTTTCTCCAAAATAAAGTATTTTCACTATTACCTGACACTCTCACTACATTACCATGAAACCAATCATCTCCCTCCACACTACCAAGCCCACACACCTTTTGAATATCCTTCCACCACATTGATTCCCTAACGGCCCTAATTTTAAGAATTTCATGCTCGGTTCCATATTTTAAAGATAGAATATGAAACCATAAACTACTTTGATCCCCCTTCATCCTCCAACACCACTTTCCTAATAAAGCTTTATTAAACTTTGTAATCCTCCTCAAACCTAACCCTCCTTCTTTCTTACCCAAACAAATTTTATCCCAATGAATTTTGCGCACATCCTCTCTACCCCTCCATAAAAATTTAAACATGGACTAAGTAAAGAGATAACACCAACAGAAGTCTTGAAGAAAGAAAGAAAATAAACATGTATAGATGATATGACAGATTTGAGTAACACCAAAGGCCTTCCATTGAGACATTTCCAAGAAGAAAGTATTTTCCAAACCTTATCAACCATCGGTTCTCAATAGGAAAGCCTACGAGGTTTTCCACCAATTGGTTGGCCAAAATATGTGTATCACCAATAAGACAATGTGACACAACCAAACCTTATTCAACCCAAGTGTCATCAACATTGATACCAACAAGCAAACTCTTATTAAAATTAACTTTCGACCCAAATATAAGTTTAAAAATGCACAAGAAAACTTTTATTGCTCTAACATTACCCTAAGACTTGTCACACACTATTAAGGTATCATCCACAAATTGCAAACGTGATTAGGGGTGTGCAAAATATATGGTTAATTGGACCATATTGATAAATTGGATTGCACTGTACCAAGAAAAAAACTAAACCAATTAAATGGTTCATGAATTGAACCACATATTCAAAACAAACCAATTAACCAAATTATTTAAAAAACCAAGATTAACAATTTTAAATTTTTTTTAAACTCAATTAAGATTTTTTTTCTTAGAAAATTTTCGAAATTTATTTTTTTTCAAAAAAAAAATATAGAAACTGATTTTTTTTAAAAAAAAAAATTTAAATCATTTTTTCTTGTAAAATTTTTGAGAAAAATATCGAAAAATTTTTTTTTTGAAAATTTTTTTATTCTTTTTTATTTAAAATAATTTAAATAATTTTTTTATATCTATTTTTCTCGAAAAAAATTTCTTAAAAAAAATTGAAAATTTTCTCAAAAAAAATCTAAATATTGTTGTCAAAAGAGTTTCGAAATTATTTCTCTGTAATTTATTTTCGAAAAATAATCGAAACTTTTTATCTCGAAAAAATATTTATCGGGAAATTTCAAGATTCTTTTTTTCGAAGAACTTGTTCGAAATCGATTTGAACCAGTTTCAAACTGGTTCAGAACTGCACTGAACTTCATTCAAAAGTAGTTTGCAAAAACTGAACCAAACCATTAATGTGGTATAATCTAGTTTTTGCACCATGAACACCCCTAAACGTGATACCCTAAAATCATCAACAATCAGATAACCACCAAAAAGACCCGCGTTATACCAAAATTAGAGAATTCAACCCTTCGACTGCAAACATAAACAAAAACGGAGACAACTGATCTCCTTGCTGTAAGCCTCTTTCCAACGTAAATTCATCTGTTGGGCAACCATTTACCAATTGTAGAGCTAATACATTCCAGAATCCAATTCCTCTGCTTGATAGGAAAGTTCAATTAAGTCATCACTGTAATCAAATAATTCTAGTCGACTGAATCATATGCCTTCTCAAAGTCCACCTTAAGCTTCAACATCTCTTTCTTCAAATTTTTAGCATCACCCACTTGTTAAAATGCCATCTATAAGGTTATAAAAATGACTTCTTTGATGTAATTTTGTAGCATATTAACTTTCATGGTGAGATTTTGAATGAGATCGTCTTTGATGTGGCCTAAGCATAAAATTTGAAATCACACAATTTAATATTAAGGCCCATAAGTTCATTATTATTGTCTTTCATGAGATGTTTATTGTGGAAAATAGGTCATTGTTGATATTAGAAGTTTATTGGATATTCAAAAGGTTTTTGATACTCTCGACAAGAAGCTTTTGCTTAACGTCTTGATTGCTTTTGGTTTTAGCTCCGTCTTTTGTAATTGGGTTAATGTAATTTTTAAGTCGGCTATGTTTTTTATGTTGGTTAATGTACATAATAAAAAATACCTTGCTTGTATGTGTGGGGTGCGACAATAAGATGCTTTGTCTCCTTTTTTGTTCTGGCTAGTAGAAGATGTTCTTAGTAGGAGTATCATGTATTTGGTTGATTCAGGAAGATTGAAACCTATGGTTGATCCTCAGAATTTTGTAACTCCTTCTCATGGCCTTTATGCAGATGATATTATGGTGTTTTGCAAAAGCACAAAAAATAACATTAAGTCCTTCATGTAGTTGTTTAGTGAATATGGCGCTACTTCTGGACGACATCTAAGCTTGAGAAAGTGTAAATTCTTTGATGGTTTAATGTCTACTAGAAGTGTTATTTTCTGGTTTTTTACACCTAACCAACTTCTCTCGTAAATAATTTAAATTCTTGGTTGTGATATTTTATTTGGTTAAGGGATATTTCTAGTAGGAAAGTAGTTATAATGGTCTGAAAAAATTTATGTCCTTCTGTGGAAGAAGGAGGTCTTGGTCTTTGATCCTTGTATGCTATTAACTTTGATGTTTTGCTTAAGCTTTCTTGGGACATGTTTCCTTCGCATTAATAGTGGACTTCATTTTGTAAGGGTCATTTCCTTCCTACCAATAATCAAATACATGTTAAGTTAAGTCCTCCATTTGGCCATGTGTTTGACTACCTTTCAGCACATTGTTCAACAGGTTTCTTTCGTTGTATCTCTTTCAGGTAGATTCTCTAAGGGTGATGCATCTTCATCAATGGAAGAATTCTCTATTCTTAAAAAAATTTATATTGATTTTCATGCCCCTAAATCCCATGTTATTACACAAGTTATTTGGTTGAAGTCTCCTTGTAGTTGGATTAAATGTAATACTTATGGTGCGTCTAGAGGTAATCCTAGTCTTTATGTTATTTTTAGGGATTCAAGTGACGCTATTGATGGTTTCTTCTCGAATTATTTGGGTGTGGCTACATCGTTACATGTTGAGCTCTCTGCTGCCATGTATGCTATTGAGATTACCCACTCAAAAAGTTGGTTTCATTTTTGGATAGAGTGTGACTTTGTTGGCCGTTAAGTCTTTCGCTAACCCAAATCTTGTGCCATGGAAGTTGAAGACTAGATGATTTAATTGCAAATCCCTTACACGACAAATGCAGTTCCATATCTCTCATATTTATAGGGAAGATAATACGTGTTGTGACAGACTTGTTAAATTTGGTTTTTATACTCGTTTTATTTGGTGGGATTTGCTGTCGCGCTGTATTTTGAATGACTTTATCGCAAACATTATTGACTTCCTTTTTTCCGTTAAAATGCCAACAATTTAAAAGCTGAAAATATAAGATGCCAACAATGTTAACATCATTAAAATTGAGTGTAGTGTGTATCATGACCCATACACTAATAACAATATTAAACTTCAGTGTAGTGTCTCTTTGAGAAAATTTTGGATTTGTAGAGATGTTCTAAATTTGGCATCAAACCTTTGCATCTTTTAAAACAAATAATTAGTCAAAAATTCAAAAGATGTTAAGGTAATTGATTTTAAAGTCCTTTCTAAGTAACAAATTTTGTTCAAATTGTGTAAGCTAAACAATCCTTCGTATGTTTTGGTGATCCAAAGATTGTTTGACTATTGCTATTGCCATATGAACTTAAATACTCGTGTCATCTATCGTGTTTGAAATATGTATAAAGGATATTGCATAAACAATCTACATATACCTCTACGTACAAATTTCAAGTACCTAATCAAATAAACTTTTGTTGATGATAATCTTACGTTGGTATACTTGTGACATACATTAGAGCTCCCAAACAATAAAAAAAATACTCTCACCAATATCCCATAGATTGTAGTTTGTAGGGTCTTGAACTAATGCCTAGGCAACCTCAACTTAAAATTGTTCACCTCTTTTTGCGATCAAGCGTTATTGTGACATGAAACATATATGCTTAATTGCAGTTTTAGTCCCCCTATTTATACTGATTCGCGAAATTGGTCCCCCTATTTTAAAAGTCGATAGTTTTGATCCCTCCCTCTGATTTTTTAGCTAAAAAATGATGACGTGAGATGTTTTGAATAACATGACATATGATACGATGATATAGAGTGATTAATACCCATGAAATTGGAATAAAACGTCGTAAAAATTAAACTTTCAACTTTGAAATTTTTTCGTATTTTTATTTAATTAATGACATATGAATAATTAATGGATCTAGATGGTTTTATATTATAGAATTGTCTGTCACGTCATTTAAAATATATCAAATCGTCATTTTTTAGTTTAAAAATCTTAGGGAGGGTTCAAAACTGTCGACTTTTAAAATAGGGGACCAATTTCGTGAATCAGTATAAATAGGGGACTAAAACTGCAATTAAGCCAAACATATAAAAAGATAAATCCCACAAATAAGATGATATCAGTGGGACATAATTTAACAATACACACACTAAAACAGAGAGAAGTAGGAGGAAGAGAAGTAAACACACTATATTTGATTCACAAAAATTGATAATCCAATCATAGTATACATGCCTTTTATATAGGCTTACATCCTTAATATTGAAATGAATTCTTAATGTCCAAGGCAAAAAGGAAAACGGTGGTACATCAACACATAGGCGGTGCCTCTAATTTTTTTTGGTCCAATACTATTATACTACCTTAGTGGCGAAGTAGTGTTTTAGAATGCTTCTAAATTCTTCTAATTATTTCTTGATTTAATTTATAACATTGTCTCCCTTAAATCAAGCTTTTCAATTTATCATTCCAAGCATTTTCTTCAACTTGTAAAATAATTCAATCTTCAACAACTTTGTAAAAATATCTGCAACTTGCTCTTCAGTGGGATAGTACTCGATCACCACTTCATTCTCAACAACTAATTATCGTATCTTGTGAAATCGAATATCAATATGCATTGAAATGTCCATGGAACACGGGTTTCTTGGATAGTGCAATAGCCGACTTGTTATCACAATATATCTCTGTAGGACTATTTTGCTTCTTGGGCATCACTTCTAAAATTCTTCTTAGCCATATTATTTGAGTAGCACAACTGGTCGCTGCTATATATTATGCTTTTGTTGTAGAAGGTGCGACAATAGGTTGTTTATTTGAAGACCATGATATTTTGCCCCAGTACCCAAATGAAATGCATAACCTAACATGCTTTTTCTTTTTTCTATATCTTCAGCCCAATCACTATATGTGTATCCAACAAGCTTCACATCGTTATTATCAGTATAAAAAATTCCTTCGTTCAGAGTACCTTTGATATATCGAAGAATCCTTTTGGCTCTTTGCAGATAGCTTGGCTCTTCCATGTATCTGCTAAGCAATCCAACTCCATATACTATATCTGGTCTTGTCGCGATCAAGTATCTCAGGCTTTCGATCAAACTTTTGTATAGGGTTCAGTCTACCTTTTTACCATCACCTTTTCTTGTCAGCTTCAATTCATTTAGAATATCACCTGGATACCTCCTTTGATAAATAAATATACCATCATTATGTTGAATGACCTAATCATAGCCTCCTTGAACTCTGTAATCATCTTTGAATTATTTCTAGTGAAAATAAAATCATCAACAAATAGACACACAATCAGAACATTTCTTGGATCAATGAACTTGATATCTAATGTGTGCTCAAATGGACATCTCTGAAAATCATTCTATAGAAAATAAGAATCAATCTTCTTGTACCACGCTCTTGGTGCCTGCTTCAAGTCATATAATGTTTTCTTCAATCGATAGACTTTATCTTCTTTTCCTTTGACTACATATCATACAGGTTGCTCAACATATACTTCTTCTTCCAAAGTACCATTAAGAAATAATGACTTAACATCCATATGATGTATTTTGCAATTATTTTAAGCCGAGAGAGAAATTATCATTTGAATTGTATCTAATCTCGCAACAGAAGCAAATACCTCAAAATAATCAATACATGATTTTTGGTTGTATCCTTTAGCCACCAACATCGCTTTAAAGCAATCAACTTCACCATTAAGTTTGTACTTTGTCTTGTACACCCACTTCACTTCTATAGGCTTCTTGTTTGCTAGTAATTTTTTCAACTCTCACATTTTGTTCTTCTGAATCTCATTAATTTCTCCATCCATGGCTTTTCTCCAGTTCTCGTTATTTGAGGCTTCTTCAAAAGTCTGCTCACAATCTGCCAACAAAGCAAAGTTGATAATTTCTTCATCTCATGGGTCATTATGATTTCCCAAAACACAATCCTCTAATCATGCCACGTTTGATCTCCTCTTCATAGTTGTTTGAAATCATGATTGGCTCTTTTTGGGACTTTGATGATCAATCCCACGTTCCTCTTTCATCAAATGTCACATCTCGACTGATAATCACCTTCTTTGTGTCAAGGTTGTAAAGTTTGTAGGCCTTTTAGTTTGAACTGTAGCCCATAAAGATAAAAAAAATTTCTTTGTCATCCAACTTCTTTATGAGTTGATTTGGTACATAAGCATATCCAATACATCCAAATACTCTAAGATGCCGGATTTAGGGTCTCCCTCCACTCCAAGCTTCTTCAGGATTCTTTTCTTGGAGACTCTTTGTAGGACACCTGTTCAAAATATAAACTGCAGTAGCAACGGCTTCTTCCAAAAATTATTTAGAAATTTCTTTTTCTTTCAACATGAATTTTACCATGTCCATAATTGTTCTGTTCTGTTCTTTCTTTCAGCTACTCCATTCTGTTGAGGTGTGTATCTAGTTGTCAATTGATGCTTCATTCCATGTTGTTCAAATAAATTTGTATCGGCAAAGTATTCTTGGCCTCTATCGGTTCGGAGTTCTTTGATTCTGCAACCACTCTATTTCTCTACAAATGCCGTCTTGAAGGCATCACAAGTTTCTGATTTCTGCTTCAAAAAATGTATCCAAGTCTTTATGCTAAAATCATCAATAAAAGTGATAAAATACCTATAACCATCAGGTGTTGATATTTCAACTAAACACAAATCTGAATGAACTATCTTCAGTAGTTTCTTCGCCCTCCAAGATCTTTCAGTTGGAAACGATTTTCTGTTTTTCTTTCCAATTTGACAAGTCTTACATACACCATTTGGAATATTTACAATAGGCAAACCAGAAACATATTCTTACCTTTGTGATAAATCAGCCATTTTTGTTGATCAACGTGCAATAAACATTATGAATCTGCATGTTATAACATTTCTATAACAGTTGTCCCATACTCAATAGATTTGATGTAGACCGCAAGCATAGAAAACACCACTAATAAAATTTTGAGATCCATCTTTCAACCTTATAGCAATTTGGCCTTCCCCAAAATCGATATATTTGAGTTGTTTTTGAATTTTATGGTAGATCTTAGTGTTTCATTCAAAGAAGAAAATAATTCTTTTTTCTTACACATGATTACTACACTCAGTATCCAAATACTAAATATCTTCATTTTCGGAAAAATTATTGCTTGCTAAAAATAAATTTTGATATTGATTCCTACACATTTGATATTGATTCTCTGCCATGTTTGCCTGATGACGATATCTGCAATCAGCTGCTTTGTTTTCAAATTTTCCACAGTGATAACAACTTTAATTTGTCCTTTCTTGATTATAGTTGTCTCTTCCTCTTCCACAATTGGATAGAAATTATCATCTCTCCATTGGTTGAAATTACCACGTCCTCTTCCTGTAAAATTTCTTCGATCTCTACCTCTGAAGTTTCCTCTTCCACCATTATGGAAATGATTACAGTCTCTACCTTCTCTCATTTGATTTGATTTAGCAAAATTGTTGAGATTCACTTGACTTTTCCAAGCTTCTTCTTTTACTGTTTTGTTTTCTCCAATATTTTGTTCACATGACTTTCAATACTTCCTTGTAACTCTAGTACTGACAAACTATTGGTATCGTGGGACTCAATTATTATAGTCACCACATGATCAAATTTCATCGGCATGGTGCGTTGAATTTTCTCCACCACCTTGCTAGCTGGAATATCCTCTCCATACACTCTCATTTTATTCACAAGATTTGTTACACAAGAGAAATATTGTTCAACGGTTTATGAACTAGACATTTCGTACCTTTCATATTCTCTTCACAGAGATTGCCATTTTGATTTTTGAGTTTCTCCACTCCTTTATGTGATAGTTTCAATATGTCTGACACTTCTTTAGCAGTTTTGGCATTCGCGATTTTGCAAAAAATTAAATAATCTATTCCTTGATGTATTTGTGTAAGGGCAACTAGTCTCCTCTCAGAGCAGTTTCATCAGCTCCTTGTTGTAATCCAGGATCCACAAAGCTCTAAACATTGTGAGCTTTTAAATGTGTTGTCATCAAGAGTTCCTAGTAACTAAAATCTAAATTTGCATCTAATTTGGGACTAGACCAAACAATATTGTAATGAGTTGTCAGACCTCTTTCTATAAACTCACAAATTTATGAACAGTGAGAACTCTCTTGTTTTTCACAAACTAAAAATATTTACACTCACACTAGCAGAATCTTCCCTGCTCTATAAACAATTTGATATCAGTGGGACATAAATTAAAAATACACACACTCAAACAGATAGAATTAGGAGGAAGAGAAGTAACACACTTTAATTGATTCACAAAAATTGATAATACAAGCATAGTATCCATGACACTTCATGTTGTCATTAAAATAATTGTCTACCCCATATGTATCATCCAAGTTGTTATTTTGTCCTTTGATATTATGCTCTTGACACAACATTGCAAAAAAAGAAGTAAAAATCATATCAGGGACAAAATGGAGAATGGGTGATAAAAAAGGAAAATGGTTGAATAGAGGAAGATAATGAAAATAAGGGTCATATATATAGCAAGAATTACTCAATAACTCTACCAATTATCCAATAGAAGTTGGTTTCAAAAATCACATAATTCTAAAACAAGTATATAATTACTCTGCCACTGGCGCAAACATGAGGCACATTGCAAGAGAACATAGAAATTAGCTTCTAATGCAAACTATACTATTTCCCTCCCTATTTCAAAGGTCGTTTTCTTAAGTCATAAAAGATATTTTTAAAATAATTTCTTTGAAATTTGGTCAACAAAAATAGGATAGTCTCTTCCCCGCTAACGACAATTTGATTTGCATACTTAGAATACCTTGTCAAAACTTTCCTTTAACACTATTCCTTTTTATATACATTTTTCAATGTCATTGTCCACAAAATAAAAACTATCTTCTAAAAATGCCAAACAAAGACAAAGCATACTAAGACATAGCAATAGTAAATGTGATTTCTCTCAAACTATCATTGAAGCAATAATTTTACTATTTCTAAGTACGGCAAACATTTTCTTTCAAACATCCATTTACAACCAATACAATAAGACCATACAGAAGTTCAGATCTTCAGACTATTATTTAATATGTTGTAAATAGTATTAAACTAGATAATTCTTAAACTAGAAAAAGTTCAAGTGTTACTGCCCAAAAGAACAATTTTCACATTATTACACTTTTAAGAAATCTTCAATTTAGGGGTAACTGCAAGAAAATCACAAGTTGTTGTTAAATATGGAGAAAAGAAGAAAAATAAGAAAAAATAACAACATAGATCTTGTAGAAAAAAGAGTTCTTATTAGATTACTTGAATAAAGAGTACAACACAATTATATAGAGAAAAGCTACATGCTTGCTTGTTTGACTAGCATAAAAATCTGCAATAAATAGTAAATGTCATTGTTTTTTGTTCACTAAACTTACCACACTCTAAAAATCATGGATCTGTCATCTAACCATGACAACTACAACATAAAACAAAATAAATATAATATAATTTACAAGTATATTAGAAAAGTCTCAAATTCTAACACTCCTCCTTGAGGTATATCTTGAATACTCCAAGCTTTGATATCAACTCTTCAAACTTGCCCTTAGAAAGAGCTTTGGTTATTATATCTGCAATCTGATTTTCTAAATTGCAATGCTTCAAGCTTACTTCCTTTGACTTTTCAGCTTCACTAATAGCATGATATTTCACCTTAATATGTTTGGTTCTTCCATGCTAGACAAGCTTGTTTCCTAAAACAATAGCAGATTTGTTACCAACTCATATGACAGTAGCTTTGCTTTGAACTTGTCCCACATCTGATAAAATCTTCCTTAGCCAAATAGCTTGATATGTTGCAGTTGTAGCAGAAATATATGCAGCTTCAGTTGAGGAAATATAGCCAAACGTACTTTTGACATCCTCTACACTTCCGGCCCAATCACTATTTGCATAACCTCGGAGATCTCAATTTCATTTTTCAATAAACACAAGTCATAATCAGTTGCACCTTTTAAGTACCTTAAAACTCTCTTTGTTGCACCAAGATGAACTTGGCTTGGAGAATGCATGAACCTGGAAAATAAGCTAGTAGTAAACGTTATATTTGGTTTGGTTGTTGAGATATACAAAAGACTTCCAATTATGCTTCTAGAAATAAAAGCATCTGCACTATTATCACCATCATCCTTTGATAACTTTTCATTCACAACCAATGGCGTTGAAATAGGCTTATCTCCATGTGAATTTTTTTCAATACCTCCAAAGCATATTTCTTTTGTGAAATGAAGATTCCAGCACGTGACTGAAGGATCTCCATCCCAGGAAAATATATCATTTCACCCAAATTTGTCATCTCAAATTCATTCTCCATATCTTGCTTGAATTCATTTAGGAAATTGGATTCATTTCTTATAACTAACAAATCATCAACATATAAGGACACTATGAGTTGGACTTTATTCTTCATCCTATTCACATACAAAGTACCCTTATTTTCACTTCTTTTAAAATCTTTTGGTAGAAGATAACCATCAATTCTACTATATCAGACCCTTATAGCCTCTTTTAGGCCGTAGAGGGCTTTGTGAAGCTTGTAAGCTTTATCTTCATTTTCTGCAACCTTAAAACCTTCAGGTTGGTCAACATAATTGTCTTCATCAAACAGCCCATTTAAGAATGTCGATTTAACATCAAAAAATGATAAATTTTCCATCTCAATTTTGTTGTCAAGGCAACCAACAATCTAATTGTATCATACCTTGCAACAGGTGCAAAAGTATTGAAAAATCAACACCATGTTGTTGAAAATAACCTTTCACCACAAATCTAGCCTTAAGTTTATTTATAGAACCATTTGGGTTGAATATGGTTCAGTAAACCCACTTAACACTGGTCCCCTTTTGAATTTTTGATTTGCCTACAAGCTGCAAAGTATTATTTTTCTCAATCATCTTCGTATCCTTCTGCATGGCAACTTTACATCCCTCATATCATCAACTTCAGTATACTCTGCATGCTCTAATGTAGCTAGAAACCCTTTACTTGAACCTTTGAAATGCATCAAACACATTTGACTTCTGCCTTAGAAAAAATATACAGCTCATCCTTGTAAAATAATCTATAAATAGCAAAATATATTTGTTGTCATTTAAAGACGTTGTTGGCATAGGACCACACACATCACTATGTATGAGATGCAATTTTTCAGAAGATCTTGAGGTTGATACAGCGGGAAATGGCAATCGACTTTGTTTCCAAAATTGGCAAACATAACACGCATCAACAACATCATTAATGATAGGTAAATTTTCAACCAAATCATTTGAACACGTTTGCCTCAAGGTGGAGTAACTAAAGTGATCGAACATTTTATGGCACAAAGAGGAATCATCAACTGTACTTGAAAAAGTATGCATGGTTGTTTGTTTTCACTCTATTAGAAAACTTTTACCTCTTATTTCAGCGGACGTTAACTTAGACCCAGAAGGATTGATAATAGTTCATCTCATGTCTTAGAAATGTAATGAGTAGTTCTTTTCCATCATTTGCCCCACATTCAAAAGACTTGGATTTATTTCAGGTACAAATAGAACATATGAAATATATTTGATACCCGGGGGAGTTTCAACTACTACAACTCCTTGCCTTTGGCATCAACATGCTCTCTGTTGCCAATGGTAACTTTAGAGTAGAAGGACTTATCGAGTTCCATAAAAATGTTGACACTGTGAGTCATATGGTTGGTGCATCAACTGTCTATTAGCCATGCTTCCTTTCAATTGTTGGTTGAATAGCAAGAAGCCATAAATCATTGTTCCCCAATCTCTTGGTGGTGCTCAACAACTTGGGCTTGCTGTCCCAACTGGTTTGCTTTGTTTTTGCAAACTTTCTTCACATGATCACGTTGATTGCAAGCTTTACATTTAACTCCTGGCTTGTACCAACAATACTTCTCTAAATGAGTATCTTATTTTACAATGTTGGCAAGGTGAAAACTTCTTTTTCCAGCCTTCCCCTTTGTTGTTGACTTCCTCCTTTTTTCCTTTTCACCAAAATACTTTTTCCCAAACCTATTGCGCTTTGGTTTTTTCGTTTGGTGTTGGCCACAAGATCACCTTCAACATTTTCTTCAATCCTCAATGATTTTCTCTAATCAATAGCTTGCAAAGCATTAACAAGTTCAACAAGTGTGATTTGAGAAAAATCTATATTTTATTCGAGAACGAGATTTTTGCTTCAAACCTCTCTGGAAAACACACTAAAAAAATTTCCACAACTCTTTGATCACTGAGCTCGTCTCCCAACAATCTGATTTGTATAAGAATCTTCGAAATTATGTCAGAAAATTCTCTAGCAGTTTCCGTTTCTTTCACTTTTAGTGCTTCGAATTCTCTTCTCAAATTCAACACTTGCATCTTCTTTGTTCTTTCACTCCCTTGGAACTCCTCCTTTAGTTTTTCCCAAACTTCTTTTGTAGTTTCAAGATTCAATATCTTTATAAATATATTATCATGTAGTGTTGCGTGTATTATGGCAAGTGCTCTTCCTTCTTTTGCCACTTCCTCATTGTGATTTCTTATTTGAGCTAATGTTGGGTTGTTTGAGAGAGGTGGTGGATTGCTGCCATTTTCCACCACATCCCATAAACTTTGATCTCTTAAATATGTTTTCATTTTTGTAGTCCACAAATGATAGTTTTCCCTTTTAAACATAAGAGGTGGAGGTAAAAAGCCATTGTTGGGAGCTAATTATGGTGTTTAACGGTTTTTTGTGAAGGTTTTCTTGCTACTTTTTCCCATTGATTTTGTTTCCTCACAAATCCCTTAAGATCAATGAAGCTCTAGATATCATGTACGAAAAACACAAGTTGCTGTAAAATGTGGAGAAATTAAAAAAAAAAAAACAGCAACATAAAACTTGTAGAAAAAAGAGTTTTTACTATGTTGCTTGAATAAAGAGTACTAACATAATTATATAGAACAAAGCTATATGTTTGCTTGTTAGACTAGAATAAAAATCTGCAATGAATAATAACTCATTGCTTTTTGTTCATACAACTTACCACTCATTCAACACTCCAAATGGTACGGATCTTTCACATAACTATAACAACTTCAACATAATATAAAATAAACATAATACAACTCAAAAGTATATTGCAAAAGTGTCAAATTCTAACGGTAACATTAGGCCGACATCAATACATAATATGAACATGTTACTAACAAATAAATTCATAACATTAGGTAGAGATCCATACATAATATGAACATGTTACTAACAAATAAATTCATAACATTAGCTATAGATCCATACATAATATGAACATGTTACTAACAAATAAATTAATGGTTGCTTAAAGTGATTCAATGACAAATCTACACAAAATCAATTACTTAGGTTATTCATGATATCATTATTAATTGACAAGTGTATATTACTTTAAGATCACTTCATTATACTCTATTTGACAAAAACAGAACCTAATTATTTTCACCAAATTAAAAATTCAAATAACACACATTTGACTTAAGATGTGAGTTTTTTATTTGAGAGTTTGATGTTGTTGTTGTTGGAGATCAATATATTAGTTTATTTGAATATTTGAGTTTTGGATCGGATGAATATTTGAATTTCTTTGAAGATAGTGATAAATTTTTGAGTTTCTTTGAAAATGATGATGAATTTTGTTGCTTTTATGTAAAAAATAAAAAAAAAAAGATATTTGAAATTAAGTAAATGATTAAATCGAAAAAAAATAAATAAATGACTAAATCGTTACTTGAAATTAAGTTAAGGGACTATAAGAACAATTTTGCCTAATAATTATTAATCCAGGACTTGATTGGTCTTAAAATCTACTTTGTTCTGACCAGAAGAAATTAACTGATTAAATAACTTAAATGTCACAATAAAACTTCTTTGCAATGCATAATATGACAAAAGGTTCGGGATGATAATTCCAAATGGTTAACTACTGACCGTCCTAATGGGATTTAGCTTCCAAGTTTTATAAAAATTGCTAATATATTTAACTAATAGTTTTATGCTAACTACTAATTGTTTCACTCTTGTTGAGATTTTAAGGCAAAAGATAACATTGTTAAAATCAAATCATGGGTAAGACAGTAAGTATAACCACTTTAAATTTTAGAGAAAAATTGCAAGCAATGCAACCTTTCATCAACCATCTTAAGAATGGAAACATTGAAAAAGAAATTGAGGATAAAGTAATATCAAGTTATCAACTATGAGGGAGGAACAAAAAAACATGCAATTTCAAAATAAAAAGAAAAATAAAAACCTTTAAGTTTGAAGCATATAATCTTTATCCAATTTTGCTTGTTTGCAAGAAATCACAATAGTAATGTGAATGGTTTGTAACGATAATCATAAATTAGTTCTATTAAGACAAATTTTATTTACATTTGTCTATTTTATGTTATGTTTTAGTATAGTGATTATCTTTTATTCTTTGCATGTTAACTAGTGGCTAGTGATATATTTGAAGAGCCTAAAACCCTATCTCTCAGGAATAGGAACAAGTGTTCAACCTTAGCTTCTTATACATGCTCAAGTGTATGAGTATGTAAGTATTTCAAATTGTCTAACAATTTTTCTTAATTAGAAATGTACTCTTAACTCTCTTAGCTGACTAGAGAGTTAAGAGTACAAACACTTGCATATTGGATCATTAATCAATTCTAATTTTATGCTAGCTAGAGAAGGCTATTTCTATTATGGCATCAAATGTTTAGTTATGACGGACAATCTTACACACTAGAACCAAGATAAATTGGAAGTCCAATTTGCAATGTGCCCATATAATAAAATTATTATCATGTGCAAACAAAGAAAAATGCACATAGAAAAATAACCATATTGAATCTAAAGATTTGTAAACATTAGTTTGGCACTTATGATTGTATTCAAATTCCAAAATATTTAAACATCTCAATTAAGATAGTCAGAATTGAGATCCTATGTAGGATCGAGGAAGGTTTACAAGAGCATGAATCATGAGATCATTACACGAATTGTAAGGTCCTACCATAGATACTTAAAGAAACTCAAATTTAGGATCATTAGATTTATAAAACAACTAAAACACTCAAAACATGAGCAAATCACACCTAAAAACAATAACTATAGTAGTTTGTGTGTGTTTACATTAAAAGGAAATTTAAAGCTTTGCACTCTCTATGCAACATCAGATACACAAGAGGCACAAAGAGTAAAACAAAAAGTCAATCTATTAGTATGAAGATGCATCAACAAGCAGCATTGGAATCCACAGAGAAAACAAAAACCAGATCACGGTCGTCACTTCACATGCCCAACATACCTTCCCTACACAAGTCAAAATGAACAAAAAAAAAATCATGAGAACAATTATTAGAAAGCATTGATTGTAATACTTGTGGGGAAATTTAAGCACATATGATTCATTACGGGTGCACACGTGTTCAATGACTCCGAAGCTTTTTCACAAGTTAGGAGCTAAAGTTTATATCAACTGTGAAGAATCTATGGGCTTGAAGTTAATTCAAACTAGTCTAACATAGGATTTATAGGTGGGTCATGCATAGGTGTGCCTTCTAGAGATTTTACAGCTTCCAGGCATTGGTGTTGTAATGGGTTTGCAACCTGTCATGTCAGCCTTCTCTAGTAAATCAACAATATATTTAGTTTGAGTTAACAAGAAGGCAATGTGATCAAAGCTTTTTTCACAAGATGTGATTCAAGATGCACAATCAAGCTTTCGGTTAGAAAGGACCCTTATACAACATAGGTTTACAAAGTCCTATCAATCTTAATTTTGTTAGATAGCATCCTTATAGGATAAGAATATTGTGTGTTAAATTTATAGATTCGATTCTTATAGGTCCAATTCGTGTTATACTCATTAAATTGACTTGATTTTTTGTATGTAAGCTTAATTTGGCAATATAAAGCTGTTGGAAAAGGTTCCATTCCAAAAAATTTGTTGGTTTAGTAGTTGCACTCATCTGCCCCTTTTAAGCTTAAGTTTGGTTCATTTTGGAGCCTAAGGGATGGTGGTAAAGGGTTTGAGAAATTTCTACATTAGTTTTGATCTTGTAAACCATTTGTTGAAGCCTTTAAATACAAGATTTTGGTTCTAGGTGTCCAAAATGAGTTCTAGAGCTCTAAATGAGCATAATTTTTGTAGGGATATCCGATTTGGTATAAGAAAGTTGCAGTAGAAAACTTCATCTCAATATCTATTATGTTTGAAAGTTTTACATATATTAAGTTGACCTTTCTAATTGGTTTTGGTATTTGTGTATTATATATAAGGTTAATATAGGCTAGACTATTAGTTTGATGATATAATAACTTGGTAGACAACTTAGTCTTGCTATTTATAAGTTGTATGGCAGCAAAATGTATATGACCTAAATTCTTCTAACTTAATACCAGCAAAATGTATATGATCTAATGTATATGTTTCATTTCCATAAAGACTAAATTCTTCTAACTTGATACCAACACTTCCAAAACAGATTATACATTAATTTTATGACCTAAGGTACACTACATTTGAAGCATAACAGCTCCATATAATTGTGCAGAAAATTTGTTTTTCAATCAAACAAGAATAGCTGCAGCAATATTCCATGTAGCTTCAAAACTGATGCAGCAAAAACTGCGAAAAAAATAGCAGATATTGATTGAAAAAACAAACAGCAGTTTGCAAAACATTGAACACAAATTAACAATGCAAAACACGATTCGAGGCAAGTACTGAAAGGAGAGATGCAGGCAATGCAGTGAGTAGTCATGAGTACAGGATTGTGTTAATGAATACCCTCTTTTATATTTATTATTTTAATGTTTATGAGTTTGAGTTCAACTCAGCTATGGTTAACTTTATTATTTTCATGTTTATGAGTTTTGGAACTCCATCATACATATTTAATTTAATTATTCATCTGTTGTAACTAATAAAAATCTCAACTTTCTTGCCTACAAACACAATCTTTCCTCTTTTGGATATGCAAAGGTGAGAAAATGAAAGAGGAAAAAATGCTTTATGATTTAGTCATGAACAGCGTCGTCAAATAGAGGCTACAGCGGCGCTATAGCTCTATAGCATACCGGAATTTGAACAAACCGCTATTGTTCTATCATGTATATAAAAGCAAAATACAAGTACACGAACACCACTACAACAAATAAAATGAAAAGTAAATCTAAGAGAAATAGCTAATTATAGTAATAAATGAGTGACATATACAATCAAAGAATCAAACCATAAAATGACCAACATAGTAACAATAAGAACCAAATTCAAAACAAACATTTTACATTAACATCAAGATATTATAAAACTGATTAGCAAACCATTAAATGGATGCAAATGGTAGCAGAAAATCATAAGCAACTAGTCAAAACCTGATAAAGCTCAACTAAGCTATGAACTATCCATTACCAAAGTGATCAAACAAAAACAAGAGTTGGAAAATAAAAATAAAAACTAATCCACAATTAACCAAACCAATTGATAGATTGAAATTTATAGAGAATGGAATCCAATTATCCTAAAATTAATTACCTGGGAAAAAGAACAAATACAACAAATGATCAGAAAGTGATAAACTTAATGAGATAGTGAAAACTGTGTATCTATCTAACAGCTTAATCTTCATTCAAGGACCAGTAACAGACTAAACAAATCACTATGGGTTTGTTTGGATAAACTTTATAACAAACACTCAGAAAAAGACAAGTTTTGAAATAATTACAATGACTTTAATTCTACAGCTCAACTTTTTTTATTATTTGTTTCTCTATTCAAGGGACTTGAATTTGTCCATTTTAATATGTTATAATCAGAGAGACCAATGAAAACTTTAAGCGAAGGCAAAAACCAAATTAAAAAATCTTCTTTAAGAAAGTAGAATGCACATTTCACCTTTTGAATCTAATTAATGATATTGACTTCTGCTGAAGGTGAGTTTTGAAGCAAAAAATCAACTATTTCATCCGGTATGGATGAAGATCCTGTGAGGGAAATTTCCAAAATATATTTGAAATTCTCTAATAGCTATATTAATGTAGCAAAATTAAATAAATTAATGTATCACTTGGTCAAGTGGTTGCAACGCTTGGGTTTAATTCAAACCAATGCATCTGTTAAGTTACCAAAGGTTACAATCTTTCTCAAGAGTTGTTTTCTTTCACCAATTGGTATGAGTTCAAGAGTTGTTTTCTTTCACTAATTGGTATGAGCTTCTCTATAAATAGAGATACTTTAGAGGCAGAAAGAAGAATACGATTTCATGTTACATGTGTCAAACTTCTGTCAAAAACATTTCTGAGTCATTTCTTCTTTTCTCTAGTGCACGAGAGTAAATGGAGGAACTTTATTCTGTAAACTATCATTGATCGATAGGCTTGATGTGAATGTGCAATTCACTTCAAAGATTCCAAATTCGCCGGTTAACCCGTTTGCGTCCAATATATATATATATATTGGTGGGGGCGAATCGAACCTAAAGCTTAGTGTGATACTTACGCTTTGGAATTTATTTGTACAACTTTCATTATCATCAATTTCATCATCTTCTTATTCAAGATTTGTAGCATACCACCATTAAAAGATCCAACAATCTTTAGGTTCGATTATCAAATTTATTTATGACTGCAACTTTTAAAGGAAATGGACTTTCTTGACCATGGTGAAAGGTACACATTTAATTTATATGAATATATATGATATGTTTGAAGTTATAAATTCATATGTGGTTCTCCAAAGTAATTATATTTGTTTATGTTAAATTTAACATGTGGTTAGATTGATATGCATGATTTAGAATATATATTCAAGTATGTGAATTTAATATGGTTTATGCATGAATTTTGCTTGTTTGGATTTTAAAAATTAATTAAAGTCTTGGAAATAATCACATAGGAAAATTCATGGTTGGACACTGAAAGTTATTTAGTATTAATACATTTATATATTACATTCATATTTGAAATGCATATATAATAAATTTTCATTTTCGGATGCATATATAATAATATGGAGATAGGATGTGGAAAATTAATAATATGGAATTAGAGATAATATGTTTTGATGAAATTTTTGTTTATCTATGATTGATGTTTTTAGACTAAGAACAAGAATTTATGATTGACCGGTGGAAGAAAATTTATTTAGAATTTTGGTCTCTTAAATCTTGACAAGTATGAATATGTATGATTTGAGATGCATATTTAACACATTAATTTATTTAAAGTAGTGAAAATAAATTGTCATGAATATCAAGTGTATGTCTCAATATAGTAATGCTTCATGTGAGAAGTTATTAAGTCTAGAATTGATTAACTCATATTATAGGTGCATGATAGTATGAAAGTATCGGTCAATTTCTTGCTTATTTTGATATTGAAAATGATTTGGATCTATTTTGAATTATTGTAAGTTGACAAATGTTCATGAAAGAAATTAATAAAAAAATCTTAATGATTTTATTCATTATTTATTTTCTATTGTGATGCTTATTTGGATTTACCATAGAACATATTTAAATATGAAACTTGAATTAACAAATAGAATTCATGATGCATGCATTAGTTATAGTATAACTATGAAGAAATGGTTTATTTGATATAAATGAAAGGAATGCTTATTTGTTAAGGAGTAGATGACTTACATGTTTGGACTCACCTTATGATATTAGATTATGAGAAACTTTTATGATCATGTTTTGATAGCTTATGGCAAGATATATTTAATGCATTCAATGTATTATATCTTGAACTTGGATATATTGAAAAGAGAGTTAGAATTTTAAATTGAGATGCTTATTAAATATAGTAAAAGGTAGAATAACATAAAAGTTTGTTTATGTGATAATTGATATGCTTATCAATTGTAAGCGATACAATTGAAGAGATTAAATGACAAAAGTGTCATGGTTTGGTGATAATTGGTCAATAATATCAAGAATATAAAAGGTAATCGGATGTTTGATGTAAGTCATGACTTATACCAGACCTGATATAGATATGTTATTGGAAGATTAAGTCGGTATACAAGCAATCCAAGTAAAGAACATTGGCATGCTATTAATAAATTATTAAAATATTTGAAAGGAACAATTAACTATAGTTTAATTTATAGTGGATATCCTTCAATTTTGGAAGGATATACATATGTCAATTTGGTAAATTATGTTGAGGACCATGCTTCCACAAGTGGATTGATCTTCAACCTTGGTGGATGTGAAGTTTCTTGGAGTTCAAAGAAACAAACTTGCATTGTCGACACCACCATGATTGCAAAATTTATTGTCTAGTTGCAGGTAGTAAAGAGGCTGAATGACTAAAAAATTTGTTGTAAGAGATACCAATTTGGCAAAAGCCAATGGCACCGGTGTCCATACATTGTGATAGTTAATCCACGTTATCAAAAGCATATAGTCAAGTATATTGGTTTAAGACATAGCTATGTAAAGGATTTAATGGAGTGATATCCATAGTGTTTGTAAGAACTGAAAAGAATCTTGCAGATCCTTTGACGAAAGGTCTGACAAAGGACATGGTGTTGAAGACATCATTAGGGATGTGATACAAGCTCATATCTAAATAATCACCAATGGTGGAAACGATCAACTCACACTTAAGTAGTATCAAGTCTTGAGTTCAATGATGAAAGTACATTATTAGAGTGATTGAAGTACTTGACAATAGATACATCCCAAAGGGTAAAAGTACTTGGACCATAAAATAAAAGTGGTAGGATAAGGTCTCCTCTTAATGGACATATAGCATATATTTCCAGAATAACGAACTTAGATATATTTTGAAAATGGTGGGGGATTGTAAGGGGAATTTCCAAAATATATTTGGGAATTCTCTAATAGGTATAATAATGTAGCAAAATTAAATAACTTAATGTATCACTTGGTCAAGTGGTTGCAATGCTTGGGTTTAATTCAAACCAATGCATCTGTTAAGTTACCAAAGGTTACGATCTTTCTCAAGAGTTGTTTTCTTTCACCAATTGGTATGAGTTCAAGAGTTGTTTTCTTTCACTAATTGGTATGAGCTTCTCTATAAATAGAGATGCTTTAGAGGCAGAACGAAGAATACAATTTCATGTTACATGTGTCAAACTTCTGTCAAAAATATTTCTGAGTCATTTCTTCTTTTCTCTAGTGCACGAGAGTAAATGAAGGAACTTTATTCTGTAAACTATCATTGATCGATAGACTTGATGTGAATGTGCAATTCACTTCAAGGATTCCAAAGTATCCTGAAGGGGATTCGCCGGTTAACCCGTTTGCAACCAATATATATAGATTGGTGGGGGCGAATCGAACCTAAAGCTTAGTGTGATACGCACGCTTTGGAATTTATTTGTGCAACCTTCATCATCATCAATTTCATCATCTTCTTGTTCAAGATTTGTAGCATACCACCAATAAAAGATCCAACAGATCCTTCACTAAATGTTTCCCATAACTTGACAACGTCTGTATATGATGCCCCGGTAGGCAACTTTGCAAAGTTCGCATCTAGCATTGACTTGGATAATTCATATGAAATTTCTTCCCTTTCTACTTTCAGTGACGTCAAGTTACACAAGGAAGGGAACTCAACCTTCAATAAATTGGGAACTAAGGAGAGAACCTAAGCAAAGTAGGATGAAGGAAAATCATGATCAGTTTATTGAAAGTCATATATTTTTGAGAAAATTTAAAAACAAATAAATAAAGAAAACCTCAAAACATGCCAAACTAATATTTTGAAGCACATTTAACTAATACCTCAAACGACTAACATACTCAATCTATTATGGTAAACCTAAAGAGTAGTTGAAGTGACTCTCAATGATTTGATACCAGTAAGCTCTAGCAACCAGCTGAGTAGAACTGAAGGAGGCTTTGTAGGATTCTCCATTATATTTGCATCAATGTTTACTTGTTTAATAGAAGAAAGATGGCTCCCACGAAGTTTTTGACAAAAAATACCGGTATAATCAAAAGAACAAAGATTTGGAGTAGATAGCTCAATTTCACAAAAGCAACGTTTAAAAGTTGTTTGTATTGTTAAATCGGTAAGTCTATCACTTGATATTATTAGAAACCAAGAATGTTCTGGAAAAACCAGATTGATCAAGATAACCAAGAACGTTCTTGGTATTAGAAAATGTGTAATTCAAGTAAAGTGTTAGTTGATTGTGATAACTAACTAACTAATCACTCAATTAGTTAGTTAGTTAGCTAGTTAGTTAGTTAGTCAGTTATTTAGTTAGAGGACAGTTAGAATGAACCATGTGTAATAACACACCTCATTTATTCAATAAAACAAGTCCTACAACATATATCTCATTCTATATTTCGTTATTCTTGCACTTGAAATAATAAGCTTGAAAGCTAACAATTGGTATCCAGAGCTAGGTTCATCGACCCAAATTAAAGAGTGCAAAAACGAGAGAAGTGTGAGGATCAAACAAGAGTGAAGTGAGGATGAGTTCAAGTGAAAACAATAGAAACTTTCCAGCACACTTATGCCACATTTGATAGAAATGATTGGGATAGATGGAGAGTGCAGATTCTAGCATTGTTTGGATTTCAAGAAGTGTTAGAAATCATAGAAAATGGTTTTAAGGATCTGGGAGCCAATCCAACAGAGGAGCAGAGATTAAGTTTTAAACAAAAAAAAGAAAAGAGATAGCAAAGCCACTTTCATTCTTCATCAATGTCTTGATACAGCCAATTTTGACAAGATATCTGATGCAAGAAGTGCAAAAGAAGTATGGGACATTCTTGATAAGTGTTACGCAGAAGACACCAAGGTCAAGAAGGTGAAGTTGCAAACCCTACAGAGGCAATTCGAATTGCTGCAAATGGAGGAGCAAGAGAAGGTTTTAGATTTGATTTCAAGACTATTTGAGAAGCTGACTGAACAGAAACTGTGTGATAAGATTTTGAGATCTTTGCATCTCAGGTTCGATTACATTGTTTATGCCATTGAGAAATCCAAAGACATTTCCACGTTGAGTCTTGAAGAGTTGCAGGGAACTTTAGAAGCATGAGAGTTGAGAATGGAGGAAAAAACCAAAATGAAACCTGGTGATCAGGCGCTGGCAGCACAAGTCTACAAGAAAGGAGATCAGAAAAAGAAGTGGAAAAGGAATAAATTCAAGAAACCTGATGACAAGTCTGAGCCCTCATCAAAGGGAGGAAGCACAAGTGGTAAATCAAAAGGAAGATCAAAGAACTATGATAAGAAGAAGGTGCAATTTTACAATTGTGAGAAGTTTGGACACTTTGGTTATGAATGTTGGTCTGGAAAAGGAAAACAGGAGAAGAAAGATGAGGATGAGGCCTGTGTTGCTCAAGAAGATGATTCAGACTCAGACACAGTCTTGTTAATGGCTACCACAAACGAAGAAAATTTTTCATCTCCATTCTGGTTTATTGATATTGGATGTTCCAATCACATGACAAGTCACAAAGAATGGTTGGTGGATATTGATGCATCAAGATGGAGCAAGATCATATTTGTTGATGATAGAACCTTGGAAGCTGAGGGAGCTAGCAACATGGTGATTAAAAGGAAAAATGGTAAAACAGTTGTGATTGAAAATGTGTTGTATGTTCCAAGAATGAAGAGCAATTTGCTGAGCATAGGTCAGCTAATCTAGAAAGGATTTTAGGTGATCATGAAGGATGATGCTTTAGAGATGTATGACAGGCAAAAGAAGTTGATACTAAAGGCTCATCTATCAAAGAACAGAACCTTTGTTATCAATATACAAGCTGCAAAATCCAATGCCTAGCAGTAGTGAACTCAATTGATGAAAACTGGTTGTGGCATTGAAGATTTGGCCATCTTAACATCAGAAGCTTGCAGCAGCTAGGAACAAAGAAGATGATAAGTGGCGTTCCTATGATTGATGTTCCTGAGAAGGTGTGTGAAGTGTGTATGGCAGGAAAACAATCAAGGAATTCCTTTAAATCATAAGTGCAAGCAAGAGCAAAGAACGTTCTTGAAGTAGTTTATAGTGACATATGTGGACCATTTGAGGTGCCACCATTAGGAGGTAATAAGTATTTCATAATATTTGTCGATGAATTTAGTATAATGTTGTGGATTTATTTGATAAAGACCAAAGATGAAGCATTTGAAATGTTCAAGAATTTCAAAGTCAAAGTTGAAAAACAAAGTGGAAAAACTGTCAAAGTGCTAAGGACAGATAGAGGTGGTGATATACATCACATGAGTTTAAGGAATTCTGCGTCAAGCATGGAATTGAACATGAAGTGACTGCCCCCTACACACCTCAACATAATGGACTGGCTGAAAGAAGAAACAGAACCATCCTAGACATGACTAGAAGTATGTTGAAGGGAAAGGAATTGCCACACAAGTTCTGGGGTGAGGCTGCATCAACTGCTGCATACATCCTAAATAAATGTCCAACAAAGAAGCTTCCAGATGAGGCTTGGAGTGGTAGGAAACCAGCAGTAGGGCACTTAAGGACATTTGGTGATCTATGTTTCAAGCATGTGCCTGACTAGAAAAGAAGAAAGTTGTAGGACAATAGTGAAGCCATGATCTTGGTTGGGTATCATCCAATTGGTGAAAATCATTGAGCAAGAGAATTGGGACTGGAAACATAAAGCCAACAGCAGTCAGCACTGGGACTAGGAACAAGTGATCAACAGCACAAGCCAGCCTACACAGATTCCTTTACAAGTGCAAGATGATTATTAGACCGGTGAAGACAGAATTGAAGAACGAATAGAGTCAAGCAGATCTTATAGAGCAAGACAACCACCAACACATTTAAGAGAATTTGAAGTATACAATGATAGTGAAATTGACAGCAGTGGAGATCTAGTGCACTTTGCTTTATTTGCAAATACAGAACCACTAAATGTTGAAGAAACCATGAAGAGATGACCCTAGAAGGAAGCTATGATAGAAGAGATCAAGGCAATTAAGAAAAATCAGACTTGGTACTTGACTGACTTGCCTCCAAAATAGAAGCAGATTGGAGTGAAATAGGTCTACAAACTCAAGCTGAATCCAGATGGAACAATTGCTAAATACAAAGCTAGATTGGTTGCCAAAGGATTCTTACAAAGGGCAGGCATACACTACTCTTAAGTGTTTGCTCCAATGGCTAGGATTGAGAAAATCAGACTGGTAATAGCACTAGCATGTGCTAGAGGCTAGTTGATGTGTCAGTTTGATGGCAAATCTGCATTTCTGAATGGATGGCTGGAAGAAGAAGTGTATATCTCTCAACCACCAGGATTTGTGATTAAGGGAAAAGAGGATAAAGTGTTCAGATTGAGGAAAGCTCTCTATAGCTTGAAGCAAGCCCCAAGAGCCTGGAACAAAAGAATTGACTCATTCTTAATTGGCATTGGCTTCATCAAGTGCAAAGTAGAATATGGAGTCTATGTGAGGCATTACACACTAAATGGAGGGCCTGCAATGATCATACTTTGCCCATATGTTGATGACTTGCTAGTAACTGGAAGCAACATGAAGGCAATTGAAGAATTCAAGGAAATCATGAAGAAGGAGTTTGAAATGTCAGATCTGGGCAAGCTGACTTATTTCCTGGGAATGGAATTCACTGAATTAGAAGCAGGGTTGGTGATGCACCAGAAGAAATATGCTAGAGAAATTCTAAGAAGGTATAACATGGCTGGCTGCAACCCTATTGTCACTCCAATTGAAGTTAATGCCAAGCTGGGAAAAGAAATTGAGGAAGAGCTGGTTGACACTACTCTATTCAAGCCAGTTGTTGGCTCCCTAAGATGCCTATGCAACACAAGGCCTGATATTTGCTATGGTGTGGGTGTTGTAAGCATATTCGTGGAAAATCCTAAACAGTCTAACTAGTTGGCAATCAAGAGAATCATGAGATACATTCAAGGCACATTAGAGCATGGAATTCTGTTTGCAACAAAACTGAAGCAGGAAGATGGAGATTTAGTAGGCTATTCAGATTATGATTGGTGTGGAGATAAGGATGATAGAAGAAACATATCAAGCTATATATTCAAATTCATCAAATCTCCAATAGCATGGAGCTCAAAGAAGCAGCCATTCATTGCATTGTCATCGTGTGAAGCTAAGTACATTGTTGGCAGCTATGCAGCATGCCAAGCATTGTGCCTGGAATCTTTGATAGCAGAATTGAAGATTGAAGTGTGCAGGTCAGTACCATTGATGATTGACAACATCTCAGCCATAAATCTAGCAAAGAATCACGTGTCTCATGGAAGAAGCAAGCACATTGAAACAAGGTTTCACTTCTCAAGAGATCAAGTTGGAAGATGCAACTAAAACCCATTTATTGTCAAACTGAAGTACAATTGGCAGATATCATGACCAAGACATCGAAGACAAATAGATTTGAGGAGTTAAGACAAATGTTAAGAGTAGTTTCACTTAGATACTTGAACTAAAGAAAAGTGTTAGAAACCAAGAATGTTCTGAAAACCCATTTATTGACAAATTGATCAGCATAAACCAAGAACGTTTTTGGTATTAGAAAATGTGAAATTCGTTAGTTGTATGTGATAACTAACTAATCACTCAATTAGTTAGTTAGAGTACAATGAAAATGAACATATATAAATAACACCTTATTCATTCAATAAAACAAATCCTATAACGTATATTTCATTCTATATTTTATTATTCTTGTACTTGAAGTAATAAACTTGAAAGCTAATAGATATACATAGTTTTTTTGCACATCAATAACTATACAATCATCAATGATCAAACTATTCAACCTTTATGATTAATGTGTCATTCTTATAGAAACTAGAAACAATGTTATTTGACCACTAATTCTATAGCAAACTTAGAGCGAAGATGTTAAAGTTTGACATGAAAATAGACAAGTCGTAAAGTGTTCAATATGACATCGATTTCTAATGGTATCGATTTTTAATGATTGTACATTGTGTGGGGATTGAGTCGTCAATCTAGAAATAAAATTCAATTTGAAGAAACTTCTTAAAATCTTAAAATGTAAGGAATATAATGTAAAGATGGAAAGATGCTTCCAAAGATTCCTCCATATGCAAGTTTGAACGGGTCTTTGGTTTTCAAAAATGACATGAAGTAAAAAGGAGTGATGAAGTAAAACGGAGTGATGATATCGTTTTATGTTGATGCTTTTGTCTCTTCATTGTCTCAGACACAATTCTACAAACATATGGAAGGCAGCTTTGTGAAGTAGTTTTAAGAAATCGTTAGAACTGATAAATAGCTTTGAAATTCAATTAGAGAATTATGAAATTGAGAGTCGCGAGAGAGGGCAATAGTGATTTTATAGGTTTGTTGGACTTCCAACATTATTTATTTTTGTAATTTAATTAATTACACATAAATAATTAATGTATCTTAGATAGTTTTGTATCATGAGATATAGAAGGATCAAAACTACATATCTTTTATAATGACTTACCTAACATCATCATTTCAAAAATATGATGAAATGACTAAAACCATTGAATTTTAAAATAAAATAACTAATTTTATGAATCGGTGAAAATAGAGAGATCAAAACTATAATTAAGTATTTTTGTTGCGTCATTAAAACTTTTGTCTTAATTAAAAACTAGAAGTATAAGTTTCACATGTTATATTTTATTATGCTTATTTTTAATTCTGAATCTCAACTTATTGAAAGTTTAATATAACCTATTTAAAAATTTATTTCATATCAAGTTAATTGAATAAAGGTGCATTTGTTAAAATATTTTTATTTGTTGTAAAATAATTTATTTTTTAAATATTGTTGTTTGAAAAAAGAAAAATCTAATTATAATTTGTGATTTTTTTTAAAAAGGGATTTTTATTACGATAGACAAATAAAAAATAGCTTCTCATTTCTTTTTAAATGTCTAAATTATGAAATACCAAAATCACTTTCTTTAAACTTTATAACAAACAGATCCT
>JBBPBQ010000001.1:10945692-10958437 GCA_037974755.1 Cicer yamashitae
TATATATATATTTGTACTATAATGTTAAATAAAGAATATTTTTTTTATAAATATGAAAAATAATGAATAAAGGTTTGGATGAAACGAAAAAAATCATCTCTTATATAACATGACAAACAGAACTTGATTTTCAACATGAAATTGGTTATATGTGAACACAATTAATTATGTACATGTTTTAAAATACATATTAGATTGTGGCTCGTACATTGTGTAGGTGTTCATATATTTTTATATGTACATGTGTAATTTTTGCATTGTGATTATATAATTATTTTTCACTACAAACATAGATAAAATGAAAATATAAAAATTTAGTATAACTAACGATATAATTAATTATCAACATTGAGATTTAAGAGAATATTAAAATTTTAAATATGTCAACTTGAAATAAAAATGATTTCTTTTTCATAAACATCATTTATTTATTTGTTTACACTTCAAATTTTGCTTTGCTTGCATCGTTGTTGCTACTCAACTATTTTAGTTGAAAAATTAGCCATAATTGTTTTGTTGAAGAACCTTTGAGCATTTATAACTAATAATGTTAAATCCTAGATGCGTTGTGAATTTGAAATTGGAGAGTTGATTTTTTATGGGTGGCGTTAGATTATTATTATTATTATTATTATTATTATTATTATTATTATTATTATTATTATTATTATTATTATTATTATTATTATTATTATTATTATTATTATTATTATTATTATTATTATTATTATTATCTAACGCCACCTATAAAAAATCAACTCAATATCAATAACTCAAAACAATAAAAAAAAAATTATTTAAACAAAAAAACACAAAAAAGTGCGACCGTGGAAAGTCGAACTCGAATAGTTGAGACTAGAGGAAGAGAGAAATGTAAACAAGAAGGCCAAAAATAGAAAAATATTTATTAATTCTTATCCTGTTGATAACGGATTATTGTAACCCAATCTAAATTAAGGATAAGGAAATACTGCTGCAATCATATAATTTAAAAAATTTGATTACCGTATCTAATTGGTGCATCAAACAAATGATTAGAGTGAAATATGATACGCATAAAATTCTATATTTTATCATGATTGAGTTAAATGTGAAATGCATTTGGACCCTCTAATATTGAATCGATAAATATGAAAGAGGTTATATTTGAATGTCATATTTTATAGATGAAAATAGTTTTTTATTTTATTTGAGGATATAAGCTTTTTTTTTTTTTAACATACGTAAGCTATGAATTGATACAGAGAATACCAAAGTAATGAAAATCTAATACAATGAAAGAGAATCGTAGATACCTAAATTTAAGTCTTACATATAAATCTAGTTTTTCAAACTCAAAGCATGTACTGGTGAAATGTGTCTAGATGCCTAGGTTCCAATTTTCTTCGCCTACAAACATCATTTCCACCTACAAGGAAAGCACCTCAATGTAATGTGTCGCCTAAACATATGCCTCAGTCATTATGTCCACTTACAAAGAGTGCACAATTAGGTAAGAAGTCACATAATCCAATGTTACGCAACATAACTTATATTGGCGAGATGCCTCTTGCATCCATATGTTAATAACAATGTTGGTGTTTCCAGGAATGGTAAGTGTGAATTTCGTGTTATTGTTGCACTCTTAGGTAAGGGTGTTGAAGTTTGTCTACCATTCGTCTTGGTTAACAACTCACCATAGTGAATATGTTGAAGTATTTTGGACAGAAAAATGAGTGAATGAGATCATGGAAGCTCTTTATCCTACACAAGGGGAAAAAATGGATCAGGAAAAGTGAATGGTATTTCTAGAAATGAGATTTCTTGTTGTGCAACACTATAATAGAGTTTTGATTTTATTAACAAGATTTGGGTTCTCTAAAACTTTTTTCCACTTATAGGCCCTCCACCAAAGTGTCCAAAATTGATTTGCATTGGATTTGTGAAAAGGTTGTTATTTTGTCCAAGTATATATGAAGAACAATTTTCTTTTTTGTACTACAACTCTACGACTCAAATGTGGCGAAATTATTGCAAAGAGGAAGCAGAACAATTGAAGTTTCCATTTTTTGAAAAAATGTGTATGTATAGTGAACTTAAAAAACTCAATGAACTTGGTAAAGATAATTGTATTGTATTATCAAGTTGTGTATTCATCGGTTTAATATATGAAAAGTTATTTTGTTGCAAAAAATTATTATTGAAATGATTCCAAAATATTTCTATTTTGAAATTGTACGTTAAATGCACATGAAATTGTTCTATTAGGATTAACCAATCCAAACATTTTTTTTTTTAAATCCACCTCTGGATTCACATATCTGAATTTGTGTTTATTTTTTCAATTTATCTGGCTAAATTGGCCAATTCAAACGTTTTATATATATACATTAAAAGAGAACAAAATAACTATTAGATAATTTTTTTTTATAATAACGATTCACATCTATAATAATAATAATAATAATAATAATAATAATAATAATAGTAATAATAATAATAATAATAATAATAATAATAATAAAAGAGTAAAAATTATAAGACATAATAAATACCAAAATAAGGTAAAACATAATATTAAATATACAAATATACAAATAAAGCCATACATAATAGACAATAATATCCTAAACATCATATGTCTACTGCGTATGTCGATCTTGTTGACTCCTTATTCTACGACACATGAATGCACCAGGAGTCTCAGCTACGATGGCCTGCAATGAGTCTCAAGCTAGAGTTCCCTATTGCACCTCCCCTTTAGTAATCATACCATGTGCAATGTCTCTAATCCTAACAAACCTAGGCCATAGTACTCTCCTCCTTAGCTTGTGACTCTAGCAATGTCTCTACATAAATTGGAATCGGAGGCTCGCGCTTAGGTGTCGGTATCAAGAAAGAGTGTGATACCTTAATATACCAACTCATGTATCCAAATGTCTAATCCCAACGATTAACGACACGAACACCTTGAACATCTCCTCCTAATAAATGTTCTTCATAATTTGTGTATGTTGCATCCACATCTGAGGGAGACATCAAAGGCAGTGTTGATATACATGGATCTCGTGGAATAGTCTGAACATATTTATAATGCTGAAGCACGCGCTCTGGTAGGCGTGGGTGCATGATCTTAGATCCACATCTAATTCATCTTGAGTACCAGCAGATATCCAACAATTGATGCGTATCTCGATGGTCGTCGTAAGGAATGAACCGGACGTCTTCAGCCTTTAATCAATTGATACACTCTCGGTAGGGCACTACGGTCGGCGTACCCCTCTGCGAACAGAACGTACAAGCATGTAGGAGCAACATATTCATCCTCATAAATCCAAACAAGTTCCAGTAAAATGTTGTAAGATCTATGCCTGTAACAATTTTTTAAAATTAAAAATGACCATATAAGTTGAAATGAATATATCAAATTAAAAGTAGAATTAAAATATTTATTTAAAATTTACCTAAAGGAGAAAAGTATAACCAATGATCTGTTTTGTTATACAACCTTCCATCTGAAAACTGATTATATAATTATGCAAGGTCAACTGTACCCCATTAATACTTCTCGACAACATCAAGGTCTATGAAATACTTCTATGAAATACTTCAAGTAAACCACATCAACATATTTGGCACTTTTATCTGTGAATAACATGGTATCCACCCAATACTGCAAATATGTTCTTAAAACATTTGTCATATGGACTTCTCTAATCGGCTCATCCTCATACTCTTGTGCTAAGGCCAGCTAGTTTCTATATTGATCACTAAACCATTTGAACTGTACATCAGCACCTCTAGTTTTATGACACTTGTCAGCAACTTCCTCATGGTCCACTCCAATGTTGTCCACCAACATCTCAAAGACTTAACCTCTTCCAATAGTAGAATGATCCAACAGACGACCGTGTATAGGTAAATGCAAGAGACATGATACGTGGTCCAATGTAATAGTCATCTCATGAAAAGGGAGATGGAAGTTATTGGTCTCTAGATGTCACCCCTATGAAAATGCTGATAGCAGACTTGAATCAATAGTCTCACAACTAGTCTGAGCAACCCCTGACAACCAGTCAATTTTAGCGCATCTAAATACCAATCTTCATTTGGGAGTTCTAATGATGATATCTTCCTCACATGGTTGACACACTTCAATTCATCAAGAAGTTGAAAATGAACTACACCTAAAATGAAAAATTACAATACTAAACTAATGTAAATTAATATTTACCTCTCTAATGTATATGTGAGATGCCACATGATCCTTAAATGATCCCAACAGTGATATATCTTAAGGGCCTCTAGAGAACCCTAAACTAGATGGCAGCGGTGGTGGCATCTCAGCTTGCACGTCTACGGCCGACACATAAATCATTTTTTCTTTTTTGTTGACATTCCCTATGAGCGGACGCAGTAGCTGTGACCCTGCCAATACAAGCCTCGTCTATAACTGAAACAAACACATAAACATAACAAGAAACAATTAATAAAAATAACTACATACCTCCGGATAAGTTGATCCAAACACTGCATGACTAAGTTGATCATTTACTTGGAGTAGAACCAATAACAAAACCAAGGAATGCAACAATAAAGTGACACAAGTAATTTCTCATGGTTTACTACTAACTTGGCTACATCAAGTCCATTCAATCAGAAAGATTTAATCCAATAATTCAACAACTTGAATTACAAAGCACCTGACCTTCCAAGTTAGTCTTCTCAAACGGTCTGACAACCCCAAACTTTTGAGTAACACACACCTTGACTTTACCAGCAAAGTCTTCTCCACACAATCTAATAACCCGGATTGTTGAAAGTCCACTAACACCACTATCGAGTTTGAATACAATTGTTTGGAATTTGAGCGGTTGCTTCTAACAAACTTATTATAACAATGACTATCACACTCTAAGAAAAACTCTTAGAAAAAAATTTTGATTCAAACAAGTGTTTCACTATTTGAACTTAAGATGAATTTGGAATTTTGAACTTGAGTTCTTATATTCTTTTCTAATTTTTTGATGATTTTCTTCTTCAGTTTTAAGTATCTATTTATAAATAAAATTAAAGTTTCAATTTAGTACTTGTTTAGTTCTGAATTGTATCTTCATTCCTAGCTTGGTCAACAATGATCTTATTTAAAAATAATTCCAAACAAAATACTTTTTGATAATATTTTTTTTTAGTCAATTCTTTATTTCTGAATCTAATCTAAGCAGTTGTTCTATAATAATTATGTTCGTATTTTGTTCAGATTGAGTTTGTAAATTCTTCAAATTGATTATGTTTGTAATTTGTTCAGATTTTGTTTGTAAATTTTTCAGATTGATTTTGTTCAACTCTTCTTGTAAATAATTCATATCTTCTTATTGATAAATCTTGATCAAATCTTCTTGTAAATAATTCATATGTTCTTGTGATATATATTGATCAAATCTTCTTATAAATAATTCATATCTTCTTAGATAAGATATTGATTGTATCTTTTTCAATTTTGACCATATCTTCTTTTCAACTTGGTCAAAGATTTTCTTCAATTATAAATCTGAATCAAATCTTATTCTAGATTATCTTCAAAAACATGAATTTTCTTTCACACTCTATGAAATCAAATATATTGTTCTCATAAAATATTTTGGTTAATATCAAAACTTTAAATATAAAACCAATTTGATTCCAACAAAATCTCATTTGGATTGGTGATTCCAAAAGGGGTAAAAATAACAACAACAAAAAAGGGTTTATGAGAATATAAGGGGAAAGAAGCTCTCTAAATAGAGATGAGTGATTAAAGAGGGGAGCCTTTTGGCATTGTCGAAGGTGGTCAAACCCTCAAAGCTCTGCCATTGATTTGCAATCCAGGGAACTATTCCCCATTTGCTATAATAATACCAGTTGGTTTCTATTAGACTAATCATGATATCATTAGTAATTGGCAAGTGTGTAACCCTGTAGAATCACTTCATTGTACTCTATTAGACAAAAACGAAACCTAATTATTTTAACCATAATGAAAATTCAAAAAACTAACCCTATACAAAGCTAAAATTGAAGAATGGTATTGAAACTTGAAAGCAATAACAAGTTGTAGTTCAATGAAACATGCAGTTATCAACAAAATAGTAGCATTTAAAACATTTTTTGCCACAATGAGAAACATTTCCAATTCTAACATATTAGATGTGTGTACAAAAATCCATAGTGGAAAAATCAAATTAAAGAAGTTTGCGGCTACACTATAGCACCAAAATCCCATTTTCAGTTAGCTTTATCTTGATGTACGATCTGAATCTCCTAAGAAGGCAGATAAGAAATAAGAAATAACCTCATACTATTGGCGATGTTCATATATCAAACCTGGTACCTAAATATCACTCATTTAGCATCTTAAATTCACTCCGCTCCATTACACCTCCCACAAAGTAAACACTCGCAGTCGTAGCAAAAACAACTAACCTATCATTTGCGTCTTTCCAACAGCAGCAAAACAATCTAGTCCAGAACTTTTAATTACCAATACGAGGATGATGGTAACAACAAAATCTGGGGGTTTAAACATTCTTATGCCAGATGATGGTTCGTTTTTGCAATTTAAATAAACAGCAAATAAAATAGACATGACCTAGAAATAACAGAGAAGCATCATGAATCACAGGATATATAACAAGATTGAAGCAGCAACATTATAAAACACTAGCAGAAAATATATAGAAAGAAGAACAACTAGAAACAATAAATAAATTACCTTAACCATGTAATGTTGCTAACAAAAATTAAGCTTAATCTTCCCTAAATTCATTTATCTTCTGCTTGTAAGATATGATTCCAATTCTGTTGTTTTCAACTCGTCCATAAAACATTAAAACACAAACTAATCCCAAAAGGTAAAATACCAAATAAAAGACACATTATAGAAGAATCAGAAGAACATCACATGAAGTGACGAGAAAGAAAAGATTGTGTGGTAAACCTCATTTTGGCACCAGAGGGTGTCCTTGAGTAACGTAGAAGTGTAGAAGAATAATCACGGCTTAATGAAGCAAGAATCAAAAAATGAGAAGAAATACGTACGAGCATGAGCAGCGGTTTAGAGTTATTAATTTGCTAAGTTGGTGGAACTCACAAATTGATATGAGGATTTAAGGGCAGGTTCTAGTTTTCTCAGAGAAAGAAGAAAAAGTGAGTATCAAATGGGTAGAGATTCAGAAAATGCGAAACTTAGAAATGGAAACAAGGCTGCAGTGATATATCACGGTTTGGGGCATAATGTTTGGCCATTTTTAGTGTGGCATGCTCCAGTATATGAGTATACAAATATGGTATGGTTAACAACAAATTATGCACTCCCCTGCAAAAATGTAAGCAAGCTCTCACTTCACAATTGAAATAAAGGTTCAAGTTACTGGTAAGTGGAGAAAGAGAGGGGCAGGAAGGAAAACCAAAACACAATTTCCTTATCAATTTAATCAGGTTGTTTCCAACCACTAATTTGGAGATGATTGACATCTAGGAAAAAATATATATGAAGGAGAATGCAGAGAACAAAAAGTAACAAAATAAATGAAAATGTATCTTACTTGCTCTTTTTAACTAGCAGAATTAGCTATGTATTTATCACACACAGCAGCAATATAAATGGGCAGTAGTACAGTATGAGTATAGGCAAAGCTCACCATTGTACAAGTTACCTACATGCTTTTATAGATAAGCTGGCAAATGTAATGATATAGTTCTTCATCTTGATATATCAACAACTGTGGCAAATCGTGCTTCCAAACGTATATTGGTACAATTAATTAATGCAGTTTAAATTTTCTTAAACATTGGTTCTGCCTCTATCAACTTATACAAACATGCTATCAATCTGCATACACTGAGATAAAGTGCAACGTTAGAACAAAAAGCTAAGGACCTGTTTGATTTCAAAAAGAAATTTCTGTTTTCACTTTTTTGTTTAAGTTTTAATTACAAAAATGTCACCTTGTTTCCACGGTTTCTTGTTTTCAAAGTTTTATAAAGGAAACAAAGAAAAAATTATTGCTTTCTCAGTGCTTTATATGCAAAACATTGAAAGGATGAAACAAAGTGGAAACAAGATGACATTTTGTAATTAAAATAAAACTTCAAAGAGAAAATGAAAACAGAAAAGTGAAATGAAAACAGAACAAACTCTAATTCTCTAACATTAAAAGGTAAAAGGCCTTTTATTTGGTTCCTAAGATCTATTGGGGAAATGAAGAAAAGGTGGATTAACTTTGACCTTTGACCAAAGAGATTCTGCTTAAATGTTAATATCACATCAATACTCTACATCGTATACTTTGTCTGATAAAAATATAAATTAAAAGATCTATACTTTATTTTTCATTTTACAAAAGATTGAAGCAGACAACACTAGAAAATGATACTCGGAACTCCAAATACCCCCACGAAGCGAGCATAAGCTTATGCTATGATTTGATGTCGAGTGATCTTTCCAAAGCGACATTGTCTGTTACATGATACAATCTGTGCAACTCAGAACGGATGACTGCCATAGTTCAACAGTGTCCAATGGTATAAAGTATGCAACAATGTCCAGCAACATGTGTCTAATTCTTTGTAATATGTAAAGTGTTTGCAGCCACGGAATTTAACATATCAGATACTGGATTGAGATGCTCTAGAAAAAAATAAAAAAACGGTTGACTCTCCAAAATGCTTCTCAGGCAGCATCGTTATACATGACCAAAAAGAAGGAAACAATTAGTCTCCACCATAACAGTTTTCAACTTGGCAACAGCTTACAACCCTTTGACTTTAGTTTAGACTCTAGACCAAAGAACTTCAATCCTGATATTACCAAGTCCGCTGTCTTTTTCTTCATGTGATCAATTAGTAATTCGTCGTACACAATAGTATCAGATTCTGTCAACAATTTGCGCTCTCTCAAATTTGAGAAAACCTTTCTGGCCTCTTCAATTGTTCCATGCTTGCACATGCCAGAGATGATTGCAGAACATACAACATTGCATAAAGGGAAACCTTGTTGCATCATCTCATTCAATACATCAATCACCTTTTCTGCATCATTAAATTTGCATATGTGAATAAGGGTAAGACAATACTTAAACTCCATAGGTCCACTAGTAGCATTGCCTAAGCAATCTCTAACAAGCATCATGGCTTCGTCAATCTCTCCTATTTCGCAAAGACCTTTAGCAAGGCGACGATAAACAGCCACAGAAGGAATGCAAGACATCTAATGATCTTATTATGACATACACAAGCCTCCTGAATTTCACCGCGATCAACAAGGCATAGAATTGCTATGTTATATGTTGACGAGTCAGGCTTCATGTCTGAGCCCTTTATTTCATCGAAGAGTGATAATGCTTTCTTCACTTCACCACTCAATCGAAGAGAATCCATAAGAATATTGTATATTTCAACACTAACATAACCTTTTTCTTTCAAGTGTGTAAATACCTCTAGTGACATTACTGGTCCTTTCTTCTCAACCAAATGGGAGAAAAATTTGGACAGATCGTCAATGACTGGAAATCCCAATTTCTCCATCTCTTTGAGCAACTTAAAAAAATCTTCCATTCGTTTCGCTTCGGCATAGGCCAACAATAACGGTTTTACAGATAAGAAGTCCGGTTCAAGACCCTCCTGAATAGTGACTTGGAAAAGCTTATAAGCCTTCTCAACCTTATTCAAGTTGCACAAACCTTCAATAAGGTTATTATAAATCCCCAAATCAGCTCGGTATCCTGAGTTCACCAAATCCTTCAACAAATCAAAAGCCAAACCAACCTTATTCCCCGCCACAAACAACTCAATCAACGATCCATATATCGCTCTATTTATCAAATGACCCTTACTCTTCATCTCCTTAAACAACTCATAACCCTCCTTAACCCTTCCCTCTTTAGCCAAACCACCAATGATAGTACCATATGCCATGACATCCGGCACGACTCCGTCTCTCTTCATTTCTTCCCAAACCCTCAAACAACCATCCAAATTCCCCTCTGCAACCATAATCCGAACCAACGCGGTATACGCAAAAACATCCGGCTTACACAATTTCTCCCTCATCCTCCCCAAAACCTCCAACATCTCACCAATCCTCCCAGCTTTACACAATCCCTTCACCAAAGTCATAAAAGTAACACTCTCTTCAACCAATCCATCCTCCCTAAAATCACTATAAACCGACAATGCCAAATCCAAATGCCCAGTCTTAACCAAAGCATCCATAATCCTATTATACAAAAAAACCCTAGGTTTCACACCAAACTTATTCCTCATCTTATCATAAACATGATAAACCCTAAGACCTTTTCCTGCGTCAGAATGCATTCGAATTAAAATCTCGAATTGCTTCTCCGACGGAGGCTTTCCCTGAGCATCCATCAGCTCAGGGAGCTGATCCGCGGCGCGGAAATGATTTGCACGGTTAAGACAATAAGCAAATGCATTAAACGAAGCGAAATTATGATGATAACCTTTCTGGTTTTCTACCCAGTGAAAAAACTTGAAAGCGAGAGTAGGGTTAGTTTGGACTTTAAGCACCTCAGCAACAAGGTTGGGAGGAACCCTACGGAGTTTGTTGAGTTCAGTTATAACCGATGGGCCCCACTTGTAACCGTTTTTGCGGAAAGCGTCGACGATGAATCGAGCGATCGGGGAGAGGCGGAGGGAGGCAGAGAATGATGCTTCCGGGGATGGTGATGGCGGTGGTGAGGGGTTTTGTTGGGAGAGGAAATGTGGGTCCCACTTTTGGATTTCGAAAGGGCGGGATGTGGTTTTAGGTTTGGGAGGACTGAGAGTTTGGCGATTGGAGAAAAGGCCGCCGCGTACGGTTGGACGGTTTTGGGAGGGTTTGCGGTGACCGTAGTAGAAATAAAATTTGTTTGGTGTTGTTGGTGTTTGAGGAGGCATTTTCTAAGGATTGTATTGTGTTTTTTTTTTGTGTGTGTGTGGCAATTGGTGTTGGTTTTTTGGTGCTGAGAAATTGAGAATGTGATTATGTATGAAGTTGTTGGCAGGGGTAGTTAGTGATGAATAAACAGAAGGAAAGTGAAGGTTGTTGGAAATGTAAGGAATGCTGTAACTTTTGAAGAAGAGGATGTGTGTGGTGTCAAGTGTGTAATGTAAATGAAATGTCGATTGTGAGAATGGGAGAGAAGAAGAGGCGTTGATACCAGATTTTCATTCATGTCATGGCGTCACTGCTTTCCACTTAACTGGTGAAGAAGACGACAAGACTATTACACTTTTTTTCCCGATAAAATTAGTGAAATAGATTATCCAAGTATTATTAGTGAAAATATTTTTGAGGGGAGAGGGACACGAAGAAATTGAAAAAATTGTCTTTGGAAGGGACATGAAAATATTTATATTCCAAAGTTCTTTTTAGTTGCAGCAATTCTAACAACAACTTTTTTTTCGTAATGAGTAATGACATTTGAGAAATAACAGGTTCAAGCTTTTATCAATGACGGAAGATGAATAACGAATTCTTGATTCTTTCATTTTATAATATTTGAACACCATAAATAAGGAAGAAGAATGAATTATATAAATAAAGTTCAGGGAAGAAGAACAATAATTGATTATATAGACGAATATGTTAATGTTGCAATGATGACAAAGTTTTAATTCCAAAACAAAACTGAGTTTCAATTACGCTTTTAAAATTGGACAAATTAGCCCCTCATATTTTCAAAATCGAGCGAACCTAATTTTTTTCAACAAAATTATTATTATTTTCTTATTTATAAGCTATATTTTTAATAATAAAGTTTTTTATAATTTATTATAAAATTTATTTTTATTTTTATTTTTTTAAAAATGACTCTCGTTTTATTTATTTATTTATAAAACATAATCAATATGTTTTAACTGACAAAAATCATAATCAATATACACAAACTAGTCTTTGAAATTGTTCACTTACTAGCAATTTGGTCCCTATATTCATATTAAAAATTGGAATATTCTCCTTGAGTTTTCATACTTTTTTTAGTTCCTAATGCATCTCCTCGGACAACACTTGATTTTTATGAGTGAGTCCAGATTATGAGAGTGGTATTTCAATTTGGCTTTGTTCCTCCTATGCCTCGGTTTGGGGAGACAATTAGAAAATTGAAGAAATCAGATAGCAAGCTTTGAGATAAAAGTAGAAAAAAATGAGGGGAAAAATGAATTTGGAGAAATTAGCTTTAGCAAGGGGCATGAAAAAATTTATCTTCCAAAGTTCTTCTTAATTGTAGAAACCCTAACAACAACTTTTCTTTCACAATGACATTTAAGAAACAACGAGTTCAAGCTTTTAACAATGGACGAAGAAGAATAACTAATTTTTGATTCTTTTATTTTTTACGATTTGAACACCATAGATACAAAATGAATTATATAAAAATAAAAATAAAAATTCAACAAACTTAATTTTTTTTCTCTTATTTATAAGCTATATTTTTTATAACAATGTTTTCTCGTCAAATTCTATATATCTAATTTATTTTTATAATTTATTTTAAAATTAATTTTTAATTTTAATTTTAAATTTTAAAAAATTAACTCTCTTTTTTAGTTATTTATAAAACATATATATATATAGAAAATTAAATTTTTTATTTTTTGATTTCTAATTTTATTTGATAAATACTTTTATCTATAAATTTTTTAATTTAAATTTATTTATTTTTCATTTTGAATTATTAATTTCTTATTTTATTCTAATATAATCTTTTCAATATTATTTTTTTTA
>JBBPBQ010000001.1:10963849-11034215 GCA_037974755.1 Cicer yamashitae
AAGATTGTCTATTTGTAATTGATTATTGGTTTTTAAGTTGTGATGATTATGTTTTTATATACTTTGTGGTCATTTAAGATGTTAAGTTATAATTATTTAAATGTCATTAAAATATTGTAATTTATTTATATATAATGAATTACCAAGAGTAATTTAATATAAAATTAAGTTTGTTATAAGAGTTATGTTTTTTATTGTTAGTTTTAATAATAGAGTTATGAAATTAAGTTGTGATGATTATGTTTTAATTATATATTTTTTGATCATTTAAGATGATTGTTACATTTTTATTATTAAAAGTATAATTGAAATATTGTGATGTATTTAAATATAATGAATTATTAGTAATAATTTAGTATGAAATTAAATTTGTAATAATAGTTATGTTTTTTATTGTAAGTTTTTTAATCGTAGAGATATATGCAAAGTTATGGTATAAAATTATAGAGAGTGTTTATTTTTTAGAGATAATGTTAGTTTTTTTGATTTATTATAAGTTTCTTTCACCAAATTCATCTGATTTAAAGCATGTCAGACCGTACGTATGGACAAATTGTATTTTCTTAATTGTTTGTCTTTTCTTCTTCTTTGTGGTATTAAGATGTTGTTACATTTTAATTATTAAAATGTAATTAAAATATTGTGATTTATTTAAATGTAATGAATTACCAATAGTAACTTAATATGAAATGAAGTTTGTAATAGTAATTATATTTTTTATTGTTAGTTTTTTAATCATATGGATGTATGCAAAGTTATGATATAAAAATTATAGAGAGTGATTATCCTTTAGAGATAAAATTAGTTTTTTAGGTTTGTCATAAGTTTCCTTCACCAAATTCATCTTATTAAAGCGTGTTGGACCATAAACATGGACAAATTGTATTTTCCTAATTGTTTGTCTTTTCTTTTTCTCGTTTTTGTTGATGAGTTATCCCGTCCTCCCTACTTTTCAAATTTATTTATTATTTCTTTATACATGCATTAAGCCAAAATTTAATGAAGCCATGTTCCAATATGCTATTGGGTTAGTGCTTATGGAGGATCGGCTACCAAAACAAAGTTGCTATGCTATTTGACATTGTAGTCTCTTGGCTAAAGTGAACTTGCTTATATCCAATTATCAATTATATATAGTTGAACTAAAAATCTAAAAGAATAAATGAATTGAAAATGCTATTTTGTGATTCAAGAATTCAAAAGTATTCAACGGACCTTTATTTTAAGAAAAACAAATGATTTGTATCCAAAAGAAAATGCATTGTCTATATTAAATTAGAACCGAAAGACATAGATAAAAAAAGAAAGAAAAATAAAAGATGGATAAAATTACATGGAGAAAGAAAAGGACATAAGCATAAGCTTTGGGGTGAGAATTGAGAAATCATATTAGATTAGAACTGAAAGACATAGATAAAAAAAGAGGAAAAATAAAAGATGGATAAAATTTAAATGGAGAAATAAAATGACCTAATTTGACCCAATTGAGGAAGTTACCAAGAGCAAAATAAAACTTTGTATATATCTAAAGTGTGCTCTCCATCAAAGTTTAAGAAGAATTCAAAATAATGATTCTTGAAATAACATAAGATATGATGTACTTTGTTACCAACTAATCTGAATATACAAAGTTAGAAATAGAGAAACACTGAAAGTTGATTGAAGTAAGAAGAGAATAAAATTATTTTCATGAGGAGTTTTGATAGTAAAATTATTTTTATGAGAAAATAAAAGATGTGAGATGAAGATGAGTGAGATGCAAAAACTAAATTGAAAAATAAAATATATGAGATGAATTGTAGATGCATATGAAGAGTGTCACATAAAAATATAAATGATGGAAAATAAATATTATAATGTGACACGTGTGATTTGTGAAATTCAAAAATCCAAATCACGTATTCTAATATATAGTTTTATAGATGTATGACCTGTGAAATACGGGGACAATGTAGTAACATATTTATTCCATTGATATAAAATAAGGTTTATATGTTTACGTGTTACTCTCACATTCATTCTAAATAGTTCTATTAGTTTTTATGTTGTTAAAAAAAATTCTTTTTTTGTTTGCAAGTTTAACAAAAACACACACATACTTTTATATATATATAATTTTTATGAATAATTTCATTTATTTAATTTAAATTATAGATTTAATTTTTATACATTTTTGGATTAAATATTTTTTAACACATATATCCAGTCAAATATTGTTTAATATATTCTAGGTTAGGCTGTAAAAAAGGCAGTTTAAAAATAATCGAGTTTTTTGGGTCCAATTTAAAATGGGGCTGTACCGAACTAATTCTCTAGACTTCGGCTGACCTATTTTATTCTTTTAAAAATAAATCAGATTTCTTCATTTTTTTGCTCTCTTTATTGTCAAAACATATCACCTTTTTTCTTATATAAGGTGATATTTTGTTATATAAGAAGTTGCACTTTGTAAGAAATACTCAAAACTATACTAGACAATTGTTACATGACTTATAAGGTGTTATGTGTTATAATTTTATTTTATCATCTCTATTGTAGTTAGTGGTGACCGATAGTATTTTTGTATTATAATTTTGCTTTCATTTTTTTTATTAATTGAAATAGGGAGATTTCAAAAAGAAAAAAAAAAGGGTTAGATTAGCCCATTGGTACATAGTCCAAAATAGGCAAACCGAATTTGATAAATTACAGCCTTATAACAAATGGGTCAGGTCGAACATATTCATTTATGTGATTGGACCCTTCAAACTAAAGCTGGTCGGACCAAACTGATCCATTTGATACCTCTAACTAGAGTATAACAATAAAAACATATTGTTGAAGTAAAAACCTTATGAATAAATGATTAAATTTTATGAATGGTGATCTACTAATGATTGCACTTGAGTTTTATTTAAGGAACATGAATTGCATAAGTGGTAGCAAAAACATATCAATAGGACCTCCCAGAAACCCCTGAACATGTGGTGGTGGTCTCTGAAATGGTGGAGGTGGTGATAGTGGCAACGGTGACAGTGGTGCAGATATCTCGTCATGTACATATTTAGCGTCAACATGTGCCAGAGAGCGTGAACTTTCACCTCTAACCCATTGTTTGTTTACCGATAGCTTTGGTCTGACGCTCTCGGCATACAGACTCATGTTGGGTCTCCCTACCGTGTCGGAATCGAGTAATATCACTGTCACATTCCATCTCTTAAAGCAAACAATCAACACTTTGTTACATTTCAACAACATAAACTACTTTAAATTGCAATAATTAATTATATCTCACTACAAACTCATAACAAATCAAAAACATTTTGTCAAACACTTGACATACAACAACTATAATAACTTATTTAACATTTTGTCATATTTCAACAACAACAACGAAATCACTACCGGTGGTTAACATAAACTACTTTAAACTACAAGAACAATATAAACTAATTATATCTCACTACAAACTCATTACAAATCAAAAACATTTTGTCAAACATTTGACATAAACAACTATAACAACTTTAGAAAACATAAACTCAATTGTAAAAGCTACAACAACATCAACATTCATCCCTAGTTACCTATTGAAACTACAAGAACAACAAAAACATAAACACTCAAATAAAAAATATAAAAACAAAAAACTAACCTTTTCATGATTAAGAGTTGATGAATCAAAAAATGAGGTTCTAGTGTGGATTTGAGATAGGAAAATCAGATTGATTTGGATTTGAGATAAATGGAGGTTTAAAGAATTTTTGATTTCGAAAATAGAGTGAATGGAGCCATCTTTCTTCTATTAAACATCTTCTATTAAACAAGTAAACATCGATGTGTTGGACAGAAAGACTCCTCCAAGTCTTCTCAGTTGGCTGGTAAAGTTTATTGATATCTAATCATTGAGAGTCACTTCAACTACTCTTCAGGTATACCTTAATAGATTGAGTATATGAGTATGTTAAAGGATATTGTTAGATATAGTTGAAGCTAACTTATAACTACCTATAACTAATTCAATTATATCTGACATATAACTAAGTTCAACAATATCTAAAAGATATCTGTAGGTGTGAAATTCTTTCCTTTTTTTTGCTTCAAATCATGTTTTGCATTGTTAGTTTGTGTTCAATGTTTTGCAAACTGCTGTTTTTTTCCCCATCCATATCTGCTTTTTTTCTTTCAGTTTTTGCTGCATCCATTTTATACTATGAGTTGTTATACTGCTGAACTATTCTTGTTTGAATGAAAAATAAAATTTCTGCACAACTATGTATTAGGAGCTGTTATACTTGAAATTTAGTGTACCTTAGGTCATAAAATTAGTGTATAATCTAGCAAGATTAAGTTGTCTACCAAGTTATTATAGGATCATAGGCTAGCCTATATTAAGCTTATAATTAGGGGTGTACATGGTTTGGGTTGGGCCGGTTTTGACAAAACCCGATGCCCAACCCGATCGATTATCTTTGGGTTGGATTAAGTTCTAAACCCGTATTTTTTCATTTAACCCGAACCGACCCGATCAAGAACGGGTTGGGTTGGGTTGGCGGGTTATACATAAATAATAACATGTTTTTTATTTGACGGAAAAATATATTTAATGAAAATATATTTAATACTTAAATGTCTCAAAAATTATAAAATTTCAATCACATCATTCAATTCTTTAAAAAAATCATCAACCTCTCACAAAAAAAAATAAATTCAACAATCTTCAAATACATAAATAAATTCAACAACAGTATATCATTAAAATATAAAAATTCATCAATTCTAAACAATGTCAACTTCAAGTACAAGCACTTAACAAGTTCCTCAAAGTCTGGAAGGGAATAATTGGGAATCTGCAAAACAAATATTAATAATAAAAGTGAGGATAAAACAGCTAGCATTGCTACTTGGTCCACCACATTACTTTCATCATTACACATAACCCATCAACCATTTTAGTTTACTAAGGTACCATAATTTTTTAATAGTAGTGCTTCATTTATTTATACTTAGAGTACTTACTATTTTCAAATAAAATACTAAAAAAAGTGTTTAATAGATTTAAATATAAAAAATTTAAACTAAATTCATCGTAAGCTTTTGTATAAGCATCATTTTTGTTCATGGATAGTATTTAACTCAAATGAATAGTATTTAACTAAAAAAATTTGTATTTAACAAATGTAAAAAATTTAAACTAAATTCATTAGAAGCATAAGCTTTCCGTTCATACCTTTATTATGTAAAACTATAACAAAATATAACATTTAAATAAATAGTATTTAACTCAAAAATTAAATTGCTCTTTTGAAAGAGACAATTCAAAAATTAGATACGAATTTTATGAGTAGGCATATACGAGATTACAAGGACAAAACAAATTAAATGCTAAATTGCGAGAAAAAGTAAGTATTTAGGCTAGACGCATAAACACATTGGATCAACATTCATATAAAAATCAGTTATTAATAATATCTGAAACCCTATTGGACTGCTGGGCTGCCAAACAAAATTTAAAAAAAATATAACTAGTTACCGGGTTAGATCTACGGGTCGACGGGTTTAAATTGTTAAACCCATTACCCGAACCAAATATAAGCGGGTTTCAACGGGTTGAGTTGGGTTGGACTCGAAAGTGACCGGGTACGGATAAAAATCGAATTGGGTTGGGTGATCAGGTTGACGGGTCGACCCGCACCCATGTACACCCCTATTTATAATACACAAATACCAAAACCAATTAGAAAGGTCAACTTAATACATATACAATTTTCAAACCAAAATAGATATTGAGATGAAGTTTTCTTCTACAACTTTCCTATACCAAATTTGACACCCCTACAAAAAGTATGCTCATTTAGATCTCTAGAACTCATTTTGGACCCCTAGAACCAAAATCTTAAATTTAAAGGCCTCAATAAGTGGTTTACAAGATCAAATCTCAAAACTAATGTAGATATTTCACAAACCCTTTACCACCATTACATATAGGTTAAAATAGACGTTGATGAATATGGAGGGATCAAACCAAGTAGTATTATTTATATTTGACCTCTAGGCTCCAAAATGAAGCAAACTTACAAATAAAAAAATCAAGTCAATTTAATGAGTATAACTCTAATTGGACCTTGAATGCCAAATACCCATATAAGAAATCAAAAAAGGGTTGTGTAAAAAATATAGCTATGAGCAAAATCAAATCTACAGATTTAACACACAATATTCTTATGCTATAAGGGTGCTCTCTAACAAAAATAAGATTGATAAAACTTTGGAAACCTATGTTGTATTAAGGAGCTCATGATAATAATTTTATTGTATGGAGCACATTACAAATTGGACCTTAAATCTACCTTGCTTCATGTGTCGTAAAGATTGACTTGGTCATAATTGAACTTTTGATGCCATAATAGGAATAGCATTCCGTATGAAATTTCTCTGCATAATACAGATTGATCAAATAGACTGTATTCGTTGTGTTGACTCTGAACTAATAAAGCAATTATATGGTTTTGCACTCTTGTCATTTTTTTCATAGTTACGACTAATTTATACATGAAATATAGTTCAGTGGTATGCCGTATGAAATAGTATTATGCTTTCAGATTGATTACAGTAAGTGTTTTCTTGGACAAATCTTATGACATTTATGTATTGATGGGATTATACTAATAACTGTGGATTGAAAGTGGAACTTAGGTGCAAAAGTGTATTATAGGTAAACTTAAAAAAGAAGCCTTTGTTTCTAATTATCAAGTGTAATTGCTTATACTAAGCTTTGCTGTTATAATAACAAAGAAACTAGATGTTGCTATTCTATAATCTTTCTATCATTCTTATAACAATTTGTACGGTCTTTTCATATGCTGTTTTTGGTTATATTTCAATGTACATAATGCTAGTTTTATAGAAACAGATTTTCATTGACTGCACTAACTGAAGAGTTCACTGACAAACATTGATGATTCTTGAAACGACAGTAACCATTTTGTGCATAGTGATGATAATGGCCTCACTTTATGATTCTAATATAATGCCAATTTGTAACTAATGTGCACTACAAAATCACATTTCAAATTGTTAAAGTTTACAACAGAAAAATATAATAACGTTCTTTACTCTGAGAATATTTATGGAGTAAATGAATGAAGAATCATTTGTAATCTTTTACATTTGTTGACTTGAATGATCTGAAAGTGTTGTTAACTCGAATCAATGAATTGGAATGCTTTGGGTTTGTTTTCTCCCTTTGTCTCTTCATTTGCTGTTCTCTTGTGATATGCCTTGTATGTGCGAGGAGGGTTGAGTAATTATACTACTACTTGTTTTGGATGCAATGTTTGAAATTACCATCTATTGGGTAATTGATGAAGTAATGACTTTTTTTTGAGTAATTCTTGCGGTAAATATTGTTAGAACAGGTTGTATAATTGAGAGGAATTGAAATTGAGAAGAAAAACTGAATGTTCTGAAAACGAAGATTGATTAACTGCATCTGGAGAATGTTCTCCGTATTACAGATTTTATATCAGTTTTGAGCACTAACTGTCAAAACAGAATTCTAACCTTCTTAACTACTTCTAATTGTATTCTAACTTTCCTAACTAACTACAAATCACTTTTAATTATATTTAACATGCCCACTAATTCAAAGTGATTCAATTGATGTTAATCCAAGATTGTTCCTCATCTCTTTGAACTTCACCCTCTTCAAGCTTTTAGTTAGGATGTCAGCCTTTTGATCATCGGTACTACAATGCTTTAGCTTTATCTTGCCTTTCATCACTTGATCTCTTAGGAAATGAAATCTTATTTCTATGTGCTTGCTCCTTCCATGAACACTTGGATGTCTTGCGCATTCTCGGGAAAAATGTCCTACTTCACCACAGCTATACACAGTTTTATGCGCTTTGCTGATCTGTTCACAAAACCATCAACAACTTTACAACCAGCTATTTTCACATCAGGTCTCTTAAATTTGCTCCCTTTCACTTCAAAGATATTCAACACTTCTGCTTGCCCAACTACCTTGATACTAGTACGAGTTGCTACCTGGCTAAGAGAAATAGGTGGAATCTTGACATTGAATCCAACTATGCATGCACCGCAAGCCTGTGCTACATTATCAATGTCAAATGAGTCCTCTATATGCTGGGATACACCACTCACTTCTTCATACACATCATCAGTCTCGACTAAACTCATCTTTGACAAGCTCTTCCCCAACAATCTCACGGACCTCCTGGTGCTATATACTGCTTTCTTACATACTTCTCTCTACAACACAAAAGATTCTTCAACTCTTAAACTATCACCGGAATACTTTTCCAACTCTTCTGCTTTGTTCTTTAGCACCGAAGCCTTAGTCTCCGCATCTACGAGCTTGTGGAGAACTGTGCTTGATTTTCAGACAGTTTCTCTTGTTCTTCCAATAATGCAAGTTGTATACCTGCCCCAACTTTCAAGTTCTGGACCACCTTTGTGATGGCCAGGTGTTGAATCTCAGCTTCAATCTTCTGCTTAAAAAGCTCCTCAACCTCGTACTCTTCTTCTCTATGTTTTTCCTCCGATAAACCTACCATGTTCGCAGATTCTTCCTTAGGAAACTTGCCACTACTCAAGGCTATTTCAAGTTCAACAATCCTCGAATCCTTCAGCGCAAGTACGCCTTGTAACTCTTCCTTCTTTCTGTGAGTAGAAACTGTAGGGACCCTTCTCCTACTACTTGGCACAACAACAAGAGTGACTGGAACATTAACATCTTCGTTCTCTTGCTTAACATCTCCTACATCAACTCATGCTCTTGCTACATGATTGATTGTTTTCCTTTGAGTTGTAGTTCTACAAGCCTTACGAGATTGGACAACTAGGGTACCAACATCACCTTCCCTTGGATTCAAAATCTCATCCAATCCTTCAACCTCCATCATTCTTGAAGATCTGGTTGGTAGTGCTGTTGAAGGTTATGTTTTTGGATAGTGGTGCCTTCAATACAAGCCTTTTTGCACTATCAAACATCTTTATTTGTCCATGCTCCATCTTCATTGAACATCTCTTTTCAAGCAGCTGTCCAAAACTTAGCAAATTGTTCTTCATTCTTGGCACATACAACACATCACATATGAAATATTGTTTTCCATCTCTCATTTGAATAAGCACATTTCCTACTCCTTTTGTAGTTACTTTGCTATTATCTGCAAATCTGATTTTCCTTTTTATTCTTTCAGGAAGACTCACAAACCACTCCTTATGTCTAGTCATATGATTAGAACAACCAGTATCGAGAAACCAGAGCTAAGACGAAAAATGTTCTTCGTTTGTGGTAGCCATTAACAAGACTGTTTTTTAGTCTGACGAGGAACGTTGTTCGTTTGTGGTAGCCGTTAATAACATATCATCTGAATCTGAATCCTCAGCTGCCATTTGATCATCCTCTCTTTGTACCTTCTTGGATCTGCATTCATTTGCAAAATGCCCCCATTTTTTACAATTGTAACATTGGATCCCTTTCTTGTTGAATTTGTTCTTGTCATTTGAATTCTTGCTGCTGTTATCACCTTTGCTTTGGTTTCTTTAATTTTCAGCCCCTTCATCAGAATCATACTTCTTGTACCACTTGAATTTACCTTGCCTTTCTTGTGCTTCACATCACCTTGGCTAGTCTTCTTGGTAACTTGGGTCTGCACTTGAGATGCTGAAGTGGCTGCACACCTTTCTCTTACTCTCAGTTCATGAGCTTCAAGAGAGCCTTGCAAATCCTCCACCTTCATCTTATCAAGATCTTTTGATTCTTCAATTGCCACCACTATGTGATCGTACCTTTGTGTTAATGTTCTAAGGATCTTTTCAATAACCACCACTTCAGTTACTGATTCACCATTTGTTCTCATCTGATTAACAACAACCTGCACACGATTGAAGTAATCTGCCACAACTTCATCTTCTTCCATCTGCAATAGTTCGTATTGCCTTCTTAACATTTGGAGCTTCACATTCTTGATCCTTTTCCCCACTTGTATAGTACTTTTCCAAGATCTCCCATGCCTCCTTTGATGTAGATGCCTTCGAAATCCTCTCAAAGTTGTTTGAATCCACACTTTGTTGGATGTAAAACAATGCCTTACAATCCCTTTTCTTGCAATCTTTGAAAGTTGTCTGCTGTCTTTCTGTAGGATTCGCACCAAGCTATTCATATCCATCTTAAACAATCTCAAACACTTCTTGAGCTCCCAACAACGATCTCATTGATGCAGACCACCTCTCCAAGTTCTTCCCATCAAGGATTGGCAAATTCGATGGAAATCCTCCTCCATTCATGTCTTATTTCTTTCTTTCACTCACACTTGTGTTTCCCAATTTTTGATTTACCCTCACACTTGTACTCATGTTTCCCAAGGTTTAGAGTCCAAGCTCTTGATGTCAATTGTTAGAACAAGTTGTATAATTGAGTGTAATTGAAATTGAGAAGACAAGAGAAGAAAAACTGAATGTTCTAAAAACGAAGATTAACTGCATCTGGAGAATGTTCTCCGTATTACAGATTTTATATCAGTTTTGAGCACTAACTGTCAAAACATAATTCTAACCTTCTTAACTACTTCTAATTGTATTCTAACTAACTACAAATCACTTTTAATTATATTTAACAAATATGACTAGGGGTGTGCAAAATATATGGTTAATTGAATCATATTGATAAATTGGATAAACAAAGCAAACCAATTAAATGGTTCATAAATTGCACCCCATATTTAAAACAAATTAATTCAAAAAAATTTTAAACTCAATTAAGATTTTGTTTTTAGAAAATTTTTGAAATTTATTTTAAAAAAAAAAATATAGAAACGTTATTTTTCAAACAAAAAAAAAATTAAATTATTTTGTTTTGAAAAATTTTTGAGAAAAAAAATCGAAAATATATTTTTCTGAAATTTTTTCGAAAAATAATCGAAACTTTTTTCTTGAAAATTTTTTTTATCTGTTTTTCTCGAAAAAAATTTCTTAAAAAAATCAAAAAATTTGTCAAAAAAATTTTGAAATTATTTTTTCGAAATTTATTTTTAAAAAATAATCGAAACTTTTTATCTCGAAAATTATTTTTATATCAATTTTTCTCGAAAAATTTATTCTTAAAAAAAATCAAAAACTTTTTTCTTGAAAAAAATTGAAATTTTTTGGTCAAAAGAATTTCAAAATTCTTTTCTCGAACAACTTGTTCGAAACCGATTTTAACTTAAAACTTGTTCAAAATATTAAACTAGTTTATATTTATAAATGAGTTTCAAACCTGTTCAGAACTGCACTGAACTTGATTCGAAAGTGGTTTTCAAAAATTGAACTAAACCATTAATGTGGTACAATGCAGTGCATTTTTTACACTATAAACACCCATAAATATAACCTTTATTTTCATTATCTCAGCGACATTATTTAAGGAGACCTTCTTCTACCTTAGAGCCTAAATTTTTTATTGTCACAAATTGTGAAAACTTCTACTTATTTGAGTTTGTGCAATGGTAAATTATAATTTTATAGTAATTCATCCACTAATTTTATATGTGATTTATAATAACTGAAACTCTATTTGGTATATATTGTTAGTTTCTCTGTTGTGCTATATTGATGAACCAAGCTTTGTTTCTTAATGATATAATAAGGTGAAAACCAGAATGGTTAAACTATTTGAGAAACATTTTTCATGATAGTAAAATGAGTTATTTTGAATCATGGGTTCACAATAATACTGAAAAATAAATTAAATGAAACTGATTTAATAATAAAAATAAATAAAATCGATATCAAGAGTATTATAAGTTATATAGATGTATGAGGTCACACATGGACCGGTGGGTGAGAGAGTTCAAAAAACCTTGATTTTCAAATGGCAATGAATACTTTTGGAAATCACATTCATCATTCTTAGAGAAGAAAATATATGTGGGCAATCACTGCATTGTTGACAGAAAAAATAAAGAAACATAAGGAAAAAACTAGATATACTGCAAGATCACATTATGGGGGGAAATTTCATTCTTTTTGACCAACAATTCGTTAACAACAACAACAACCCTTGAACTCAAGAAACTATTCAATATCGGTGGAAGCTTAATGGAAGGACACTGACAATTATAATCATCGCAATAGCCAATCTTTCAAGCATAACCCTTATGCTAACGCCCCAATGAATCTCTCATAATACCAACACATCCACTAGTCTTCAAGTTGGTCTTGAAAGCTCCGTCACAATTAAGTTTGATCCAATTCTTTTTATGGAACTTCCATCGCACATTGATAACTTCATATGGCTTTAGAATACCATTTCGCCAAGTGTTGCTGATCAATACCTAATAAGGATAATCATAGTGTTTCTAGGGTGATCAATAGCTAACAAGAATAATTCATTTTAAGGGCCTTGTCTATTTAGGAAAATCCTTTTATGAATTTACGTTTTCTTGTATCGAGGATCTTCGTAGTGTTCGAGTTGTCTCTTCCTTAAACCCGGGTTCTTCAAGTTATTCGCTTTGGCTTCAAACTTTAATCCTAACAATCATAAACAAACAACGACACAATGTTGGATTCGTTTCTTTGATTTGCCTCGGGAATCCCGACGTTCGAAGATTCTCTTTGCAATGGCAAATAGCCTTGAAAGTTTAGTGAGTCTTAATGCTAAAACAAGTAAGAGTTCCTTTGATAGATCTTTTGGAAGTTTTTCTAGAGTTCTAATTGAAGTTGATTTATCATCTACAATTAGACATAAAATATGGGTTAATATAGAAGAGTTTGTTTTTCTTATGAATATTGAATATGAAAATTTGCCTTTTTTTTTTTCCTCACATTGCTTAATTGTTGGTCATACTTTTGCTACATGTATGTATAATGGGGTGAATGTGATAAATATGGAACAAGATAACTCTCAAGATAAGGCAAAAATTGCAAAATGTGTAGTTAGAAGATATGTCCCAATTAATAAGGATGTTGTGATAAAGTAGATGGCAATACAAATGTTATAAATAAAAATATATGGTTGATAAAGCAACTTTGGAGATGAATGGTGTTGTTGTAGTTCAAAATCCTACGGTTGATAAGGTAGCCCTCCATGGAATCAATAATGTGTCTGCTAATTTGTGGGTGGATAACAACCCACTTTTGGGATTTGATGAATCAAACCAATTAAAAACTCTTGATAACGGCAAATTGGTTAGTGTTGATCTCCTACAAAAACAAGATATGACTAACAATATCGGTTTAAAAACTACTGTTTATTAAGAGGTTGCTAATGTCATTCATGATCCCTTTGGAAGTAGTTTGTCTAAGACAACTAACAATATAGTGGAAAACACTGAGGAAACTCAAAGAGAGGATAATCATGTAATTGCGTTTCTTGATATGTGTATTGTAAGCCTTGGAGTGATGCATTGTCGGAGGATGAAACTATGCAACGTCTTCAAATCCTTGCAGAACATTATTTCAGCGAAAATGTTGCGCATGACATGTGTATTTTGAATGAATTTTAGAACAAAAAAAAAATGATTTTACTGAAGAAATCTCTAAGGTTAAGAAGAAAACTAAAAAATACAAGATTATAATTGCCTATAAAACCTGCTCTAGGGGTGTCCACCTGACATTTAGTATTTTATGTTTTTTTTTATTCCTTTCCATGATTAGGGTTATGTGTTACGAAACTACGCAAAATTTCCCGTGGTCAGATTAAAGTGAAAGTAAAATTGCGGAATAATAACACACAAAATTGATAACGGAGTTCGACTAAATCTGCCTACGTCTCCGGGCTGCTGCAGACCTTTATATTGAAAAAGGGAAATTTACACAAAGTGTTTACAAACACTCACAATCTCTCACTACCCAAAACCCAATTACACCCAAGAATGTCACTCCTAGAAATCTTTCTAGCTCTCTTAAAATTCTCTCAATGTTTGGATTCTCTTCAGGTTGGAATAAATTTCACTTTTCATCCATCACCTCTATTTATAGGTGATTTAGATCACTTGCTTCATGAGTAAGTTTCTTAATGGCCAAGTTGCTTCATGGCTAAGCAACTTCCTTCATGGTTTAGAAACTTGCTTCTTGGCTAAGCAATTTCCTTCATAATTAAGAAACTTGCTTCTTGGCTAAGCAATTTCCTTCATAATTAAGAAACTTGCTTCTTGGCTAAGCAATTTCCTTTATGGTTAAGAAACTTGCTTCTTGGCTAAGCAATCATACTTGGTTACTAAGTTTACTTAGTTAGTAAGTTTTATTAGTAGCTAAGTCTTCACAATCTCCCACTTGAAGACTGATTTTACTTTAGCAGGCCAACTGAAGTTGAGCACAACTTCAGTTTGTTGATGGTTACTACTTTGCCGAAGTATAAAAACTTTTCTGTGGTGGCTCGTAGATATCTCAAAATCCATTTTACTGCTTCCCAATGAGCTTTACCTAGATTTGACATAAACCTGCTAACAACTCCCACTGCATGGCCAATGTCTGGCCTCGTACAGACCATTGTGTACATCAAACTTCCAACGGTTGAAGCATATGGAATCTTAGCCATCAATTCTCTTTCTTCCTCTGTCTGAGGTGATTGTTCCTTAGTTAGGCAAAAGTGACTTGCCAAAGGTGTGCTAACCGGTTTGGCGTTACCCATGTTGAATCTTTGCAAAACACGGTTGATGTACGCCTCCTGAGGTAACTGCAAAGTTCTCTTTTGCTTATCTCTCGTGATTTGCATTCCAATGATCTTTTTTGCAGTACCCAAGTCCTTCATGTCAAATTCTTTTGACAACTGCATTTTCAAGTTTCTGATCTCGTCCATATCTGAACCTGCTACTAACATATCATCAACATAAAATAGCAAAATGATATAACTGGACTTATATCTCTTGAAGAAGCAACAGTGGTCGGTGTTGCACTTCTGGAAATCTTCCTTGTGCATAAAGCTTTCAAACTTCTTGTACCACTGTCTTGGAGCTTGTTTCAGACCATACAAGCTCTTCTTTATTCTGCACACCTTACTCTCCTTCCCTTTTTCTGGGAATCCTTTAGGTTGGTGCATGTATATCTCCTCATTTAAGTCTCCATGAAGAAACACAGTCTTCATGTCCAACTGCTCAAGAAAGAGTTCTTCACTGGCAACAATACTTAACACTGACCTGATAGTATTGAACTTCACAACTGGAGCAAAAATCTCATTGTAGTCAACTCCTTCCTTTTGTTGGAATCCTTTGACCACTAGTCGGGCTTTGTATCTTTTGGAGCCATCATGATCCTCCTTAACTCGATACACCCATTTGTTGTGAAGTGCCTTCTTTCCCATGGGTAACTCAACTAGTTCCCATGTTTGATTAGAGATTAAAGACTTCCTCTCATCTTTCATGGCAAGCTCCCACTTGCTTGCATCTACGGTCTAACATGCCTTTGCATAGTCTTCAGGCTCTCCTCCATCTGTCAACAACATGTAGTCCATATACCTCCTATTAGGTATATGAGTTCGAGAAGACCTTCTCAACGAAGGAGCTAGAGTAGAATGCTCTGATGTGTCAGATTCTTGTTCGCTACTCGATTCAATTGAATGTTCTGATTGAGAACTTTCAACTGTACAACTTTCTGGAACATCATCTATTTGTGCATACACAGGCCCACTATGTTTTGAATCACTAGTGGATGTGTTATGTCTATCCTTGTACATCACTCTTTCATTGAAGATCACATCTCTACTACGGATCATCTTTTTGTTTTCATTGTCCCATAGGCGGTAGCCAAACTCATCCTCTCCATAACCGATGAAAGTGCACTTCTTGGATTTGGGATCAAGTTTATTTCTACCTTGATCACTAATATGCACATAAGCTACGCAACCGAAAACTCTAAGATATGAGAGTTTTACCTCTTTTCTGCTCCATACCGCTTCTGGTATTCTATGCTCCAATGGCACTGATGGACCTCGATTAATCAAGTAAGCTGCTGTGTTGACTGCTTCTGCCCAGAATTGCTTTGGTAGGCCTGACTACATACGCAAACTTCTAGCTCTTTCAGTCAACGTTCGATTCATACGCTCAGCTACACCGTTGTGTTGAGGCGTACATGGCACGGTTCTCTCCATTCTGATCCCGTGCTCATAGCAAAACTTCTTGAATCTGGTGTCTTCATATTCATCACCATTGTCAGTTCTGAGCTTTTTGATCTTCAATCCTGTCTCATTTTCTACCATGGCTTTCCACTTCTTGAAAGCCTCAAATACTTCAGACTTATGTCTTAGAAAGTATATCCATACCTTTCTAGAGTGATCATCGATGAAAGTCACAAAGTAGTGTTTCCCACCATTGGATGAGACAGTTGATGGACCCCACACATCGGAGTGGATATACTTTCGGGTTCTTCCACTTCTCTGAAAGCTGACTCTTTTCTACTTTCCAAGTATACAATCTTCACATATGTCAATTTCTATTGACTGAAGATTTGGAAGTTTTCCCTTTAAGTGCATAATCTTCATCCCTTTCTCACTCATATGGCCTAGTCTTTGATGCCATAGATTGGGATTTTCATTTGCTGCAATTGCAATCAAATGACATACTCCTGTTGTCTTGTAAAGAGTGCCACTCTTTTTGCCGCGAGCAATCGTCATTGCACCTTTTGAAATCTTCCAATCATCACCGTGGAAAATTGTTATGTAGCCATCATTGGCTAATTGGCCTACTGAGATTAAGTTCTTTGTCAGGTCGGGAATATGTCTGACATTTTTCAATCCCCATACAGACCCATTCAACTTAATCTTCACTGCACCTTTGCCCACAACATCACAAGATTGTTCATTACCAAGATAAACTTTACCAAGGATGCCGGGGACATAATTCTCAAAGAATTTTTTCTACGAAGTAGCATGAAAAGATGCTCCAGAGTCTAATACCCAAGACTCTTCCTTGCTCTCCAAAGAGCATATTAGTGCATCAGTTTCTCCTGATGTGGAAGCAACATTCGCCTCATTCTTCTTCTCTTGATTCTTTGGTTGACTTTTGCATTGATTTTTGTAGTGCCCAGTCTTTCGACAATTCCAACACTCGATAGATTTTGAGTTATTAGAATTTCGATGATTTTTAGATTTGGACCGCCTATCCTTCGATTTACTACGTCCATTTCCTCTGGTTGAATTTTTTCCTCTTGACTTTGTATGTAATACTGAAGAGGATGACAATTCACCCAACTCTCTTCGTCGGATCTCGTCACTGAGAACCAGATCACGAACATCATCAAATTTCAACCTTTTGTTTCTTGACGAGCTACTCACAGCCATGACTGAAGCATTCCAACTCTCTGGTAGGGAAGACAAAAGTATTAATGCTCGTACCTTATCGTCAAAGTCGATTCCAACCGAACTCAAATGGGTTGTGACGATGTTAAGTTCATTGAGATGTTGTGTCGCAACTGCGTCTTCTGTCATCCGTAACGTAAACAACCGCCTCATCAAATGAACTTTATTTGAGGCTGACGGCTTTTCATACATGCTAGAAAGAGCCGACATAAGACCGGCTGTGGTCTTTTCCTTTGCAATGTTAAAAGCAACATTACGAGATAACGTTAATCGGATAACACCAAGAGATTGCCTGTCGAGAAGTTTCCAATTATCTTCCTTCATTTGGGCTGGTTTCTTTCCTGTGAGAGGTTGATACACGTTTTTCTGATACAAATAATCCTCAATTTGCATCTTCCAAAAACCAAAGTCCGCACCATCGAACTTTTCAACTTTCACTTTTCCTTCGTCTGCAGCCATTACTCTCACTTAAATATGACTTCCTTAGGATCTTTCTCTGAACCAGAGCTATGATGCCAGTTGTTAGGAAACTACGCAGAATTTCCCGTGGTCAGATTAAAGTGAAAGTAAAACTGCGGAATAATAACACACAAAATTGATAACGGAATTCGGCTAAATCTGCCTACGTCTTCGGGCTGCTGCAGACCTTTATATTGAAAAAGGGAAATTTGCACAAAGTGTTTACAAACACTCACAATCTCTCACTTCCCAAAACCCAATTACACCCAAGATTATGCCCCCTCATGCTCTTTTCTTCTTTTTTGTTAATGCAATTTTAAATTAAATAAAAAGAGTTTAAGTTACAAAAACCACTCACATTTTCTTATTTTGTGCATATAATTGATGGATAAGGATATTATATCAAATATAATAATAACAACTTCTCTCATACTTATTTTTTCTTTCTGGATTAAATCTCTCATACTTATTTTTTAATAAAATTATGAAACACTAAAATTATTTAATTATCACAATGGTAATTTTGACTATTTCACTATTTATAAAATAACTATAATATATTAAAAATATATATAATATATCACAATAGTTTTTTTTTCTTATATGAATTAAAATTGTCTACAAAATATATTTTCTCCATCAAATAATGCAAATTAAGTTTGGGTTATTCTTAAGCTTGGATTGTGTTTAGGTGTCACCTCTAAGAAAATTTGGGATAAGATATTCAACCTAACAATATTAACATTTTTCAATTGATTATTATTGTCCTAAAATGAATGACTTTTTCAATTCTCAATGCACTTTTTTCCAACTGTACCATTTAATTAACATTAGTTGCATCACTTCCAATTCAATATCTTTCACTATACATTTATGATATTGATAATGCACCAATATTAAATAAAGATAATTTGGTAAAAATAACATTATCTCTCTTTTATTTATACACTATTTTTAATGGGTGTAAAATAATCAAATGGTTTACTTATTATGGGATTGAGGGTGTAATCGTTAATTTCCCCTTGGATTCATATTAAAAAAAAAAACTTCATTGAAGGTTTAAACTTCATTGCATACATCTTAACTTCCTCACAAAACTATTGAAAGTAGACAAACTTGGTTAAAAATTAAACCATAAAGTAGTTCATTACTATTTAATTGCTTAGGTAAGTGCTTTTGTAGGGTTTAAGTGTGTTCTTTCTATTGAATTTTTTCAACATCTCTGAATTGTATGTGAACTTAGCTCACATAGATGTAAAAATATTAAAATTTAAAATTTACGTGAACATAATGTTAGCTAGGTTTACGTAGACGTACACAAACTGAGTTAATGTATGCTAAATAATCTCAAATAACATATACAGTTTGAAGTTGTTTACGTGAACTCAAAATTAAGTGATATACATGATCTAAGTTCACATAAAGTACGTTAATTTAGTTTATGTGAGATACATGAACTTAGTTCACATACGCTGACTTGTTTTAGATTTCTTCCAGCTTTGTACTAAATGGACATCGATGAATAAATGTTATTGTTATGAATGAAGTTGTAGAACCTGAAAGTACACAATTAGTGGATTCTATTGTTGTGTCTACCTCTGACATGTAAGTTATTTTCATTTATTCTTGTAAATTTGAATAGGAAAAACACTAAATCATGTTTTTTTTTGTTTATTTGTTTTCGTAATAATTGTTTTCTACAAGGAATAATTTGATAAAATGGGTCCGAAAAGTTGTGAGGAAAAGTGGTGTTGTTGAGATCTTTAGGTTCGAAACAATCACAATACAATCAGGTACAAAGACAAAGTTAATTCTTGGTTGTGAATTAAGTAACATATATAAATCTTAGAAGAATCCTAAACTTGTGACGGGTACATGCACCCAAAAAATATGAATGATTGTTTAGATTGCACAACCACGACTTTTCTTAGTGTGTTATCTTCTGAATTAGTTGGTGACATGACAAAGAACATGGTTAATCCGAGAAATATATTAATGACATTTAAGGATCAATTAATATATTATGTGAGAGTGCTATATTTTACAGCGCTTAGATCCAAAGCGCTTTAAAAGTGCTTTAAACATTATGTGAAAGTGCTATATGACCCTATAACAGCGCTTTCAGCAAAAACGTTGTAAACATTATGACCTATATGACCCTACAACAGTGCTTTTGCAAAAGCGCTTGTCAGAAAAGCGCTGTTTTATCATCTGTTAATTTTAAAATATTATACAATAGTGCTTTTAGTTAAAAAGCGCTGTAAAAAGTGCGTTGTAAAATGCTATTTTTAGCGTAGTGCAAAATATGAAATGTTTAACTACAATCAAACAGATTTATAATTAATGCACGTCAAACATACCATTCATCCATCAACGATAACATGACTAAAATGTAGCTTCTAATGATGTTGGTGTAACGCGGTAAGTATGTGAATTGATATAGGAAGATGAACAGTTATGATGAGTTAATAGCGTTTTAGCAAGTGTACTGAATCATTGCAAGTAATAATAAAACGGTAGTACCGAGTGTCGAACACAAGGATTGCGTTTTACTATCGAATTATGTTTAATTACTAAAATTGAACAAAAAGTTTCCGAATTGATTGACACTAGAATATAAGCCACACTTTGCACGGGTGTAATTTGTAAAATTTTCTTTCAATATAAATTTTTTTAAAAGTTTGAAGGTGATACTTATGGTCTATAAATGTATCAATCTGATCGGAAAAAAGTATCAATATTTGTAAGTTTCTAAGTTTATAAGAATAGTGGTTGTATAACAAAAGAATAAATTTTCTTCTTTTTTTGACTAATTGAATGAACTATTATTCCTTATATTCTATGTTTCATGTCTCATTTCCACTTAAACTTTCGATAACTAATTCTTAATTAGAGGTGTTATACCACGTATTTATTTCAAAAATATTTTGATTTAATTATCCTTTTTGGAGACTGTATATAATGAACAAACTCAAAGTATTATTTTTTACGACAAAAATACGAAATAATGTTGGAAATGATAAAGACTCACTACTTGATTTTGATTATTTTTGCCGTTAATTGAAACTATGATCTGATTTATGCTTCATCCAATCTATAAGTTTAGTATTTTGAAATGAGTGTTTTTATTTTCATGAACAATTTATATAGACAAATACTTTCTTTGTGTTAAAGAAATAGAATATGTATTCAAGCACTAATAAAAGAAAAATGAACACCAATAGTATATTACTATGAAAATACTTAATGTATAATTTAACATTTTTATTTTTTTTAAAATATTCTTTGTTGGTTTTTTTTTTGTGCAAAGGTTTGCTAATTTAATTGTCTGTGTTTTAATATTTTTTATTTATTTTAATTTAAAATTCATTGGATTGTTTGTGCATAAGTTTGATTATTGATTTTTCATGTGATTATTATGTTTTTATTTATTTTGTGGTAATTTATGGTTGCTACATTTTAACTAATAAAATATAATTAAAATATTGTGATGTATTTATATGCAATGAATTAAAAAAGTAATTAACAATTAAATCTAGTTTGTAATGGGAGTTATATTTTTATTGTTGTTTTTTTAATTATAGAGATATAGACAAAGAATTCGTAGAATGTGGAATAAAAAATGAATGAATTCTAGAAGTGCCACATCATACTATCGAATGATGTGACAAAATTAGTGTTATGACATATAAGGATGTGATGTGCCAACATAATATTTTAGGGGTTCGTTTTAATATATTATATTGATTTTTTTTGAAACTAACAAGAGTAATAGAATTGAACTTTTATAATAAGAAAAATTTCAGGGATAAGTTTCACTTCGAGTCCAACCTTGGTTTCTAATTTGATCCTATACTAAATTCCTTTATTGAATTATTACCAAATTCTCTTTATTATTTTTGTCCTAATGTCTTAGTGACAGAACCTTTAATTCCAAAGTAACCCCTAATTCTTTAGTAAATTTAAGATTAGAATTAAGCCTTACAGTACAAGAATTCTCTTATTGAACTACTGCTTCTGCAACTAATTCAATTGGTTTCATGAGCTGCATCTATCCCTAGACTACAATATCATGAATTTCTCATCTCAAGCATTAGTAAAGTCCACTTCCGTTTCAAAATATGAATTGCAAAACATTTTAAAGTTGATCAAGCAATAAAAAGCATTAAGCACATATATGAGAAAAATAATTCAATAAACTTATTCATATAACTAGAAATCAAATCAGACAAAGAAGGCTTTCATCTTGTTTCACTCATTCCTAACAAATAGGGTTTAGTTACTCATAATAGATATACAAAAGATAGAGATTAAAGAAGAATTACAAGAAAGCTTCATGAGTGATTCTTGATAAAACTCCTCCAATGGTGTTAGAAACAGCCATCTCTGAGTTTCTCTGCTAGGGCACAAGTCTCCAAACTTCCCAATAGTCAAAAAGATCCCTAGAAAGTGAGAAAAATGTGTTTTTATACATTCAGCAGCGCGCCACGCGCCTCAGATGCGGGATTTGTGCTTTAGGTGCCTTTGGACAGATTCAGGAAGGCAGAAATGCGCCCTTATTGCATTTGGACATATTCATGAAGGCAGAAATGTGCCCCAGGCGTGGGTTTTGCACTTTAGGCGCCCAATATCTATTGTTTGATATTTATTGAATTTGTCTCCTCTTTCAAGTCCTCATTTGGTGCCGGTGTTTGCATGAAAATTGTAGCTATGGATCTTATCTTTCATTTTCACTTGGTTTGACTCCAAATGGACATCTACAACTCTAGGTATGGCTAAAATACTCCACATAGGTCATGTTGATTTCTCACCAAAATTAAACACTGCACTTAAACAAAGAAACAACGCAAAACTACGAAAAATATCTACTTAATCAAGGAAATAAGAACATAAGCATTTTATTAAATCCAAGAACTAGAATCAATAAAATATATCAAATAACTCCTTAAATTAACTAACGATTAAAGATAAATAAGACTAAAACAGTGAAAAATATCATTATGATGAAGAGATACCACGAGTTAAGGGACATATTTTGAGAACATGTAGAAATCATCACACTCGTAAATAAGTTACACTTAGTGTTAATTATGAACATCACATTACTTAATATTGTGGGTTTTTTTTTTCAATACCCTTTTTCTAAAAAAAATTACCCAAATACTCCATTTTGAAATTTATTAACCAAAATACCTTCTTTTTTTTTTTTTAAGTTACAAGTCGCCATTTGGAATGGCGACTTCCTTAAGGAAGCCCAAGTTCCGAATGGCGACTTCTTGAAGGGTTTTTTTTTCTTAAATATATATATATATATATATATATATATATATAGGTTTAAATATGTTTTTGGTCCTTGTAAATATAACTTTTTTTGATTTTGGTCCTCGTAATTTTTTTTTTGGTTTACATCCCTGTAATATTTAAAAAATTTATTTTTGGTCCTTAACGTTAAGTGGACGTTACAAACACGTTAAATAACAAAGGTAAACAGTTTTTGGTCCCTATAAATATAACACTTTTCAGTTTTAGTCCCTGAAAAATATTTTTTTGAATTTCATCCCTGCAATATTCAAAAATCTCCTTAAATATAAAATAACATACAAATTGATCTTTATTAATAATAAACTTATGCCAAGTAATGTTTAAAATATTTTCACTTCAATAATTTAAAATTTATTAATCTTCTGTTTTATTTATTTATTATTATTAAATTAATTTTCATTTTCTGTTTCAAAAAAATCACTAAAATCTTCTGTTTTATTTATTTATTATTATTAAATTAATTATATTAGTATAAAATAACTTTAGATTTAAGCTTTATAATTTTAACTAAAATCTCATTTTACGCTTTAGATTTGGTTCATTATAACTTAAAATAAATAAAATATATATTAGGTGATAGATTTAATTTAATCATTATTTTATACTAATATAATTGTAGTTAATATTATATTAATTTAATTTTAATTATAATATTATATAATATAATTAAAATAAACATATAATATAATATAATATAATATAATATAATATAATATAATATAATATAATATAATATAATATAATATAATATAATATAATATAATATAATATAATATAATATAATATAATATAATATAATATAATATAATATAATATAATATAATATAATATAATATAATATAATATAATATAATATAATATAATATAATATAATATAATATAATATAATATAATATAATATAATATAATATAATATAATATAATATAATATAATAAAAATAAACATATAATATAATATTATAATTAAAATAAAATTAATATAATATTAACTACAATTATATTAGTATAAAATAATGATTAAAACAGAAAATTTTATACTCTAAAGTTATTTTATACTAATATAATTAATTTAATAATAATAATTAAATAAAACAGAAGATTTTAGTGATTTTTGTGAAACAGAAAATAAAAATTAATTTAATATTAATAAATAAATAAAATTGAAGATTAATAAATTTTAAATTATTGAAGTGAAAATATTTTAAACAAGGCATAAGTTTATTATTAATAAAGATCAATTTGTATGTTGTTTTATATTTAAGGAGATTTTTGAATATTGCAGGGATGAAATTTAAAAAAATATTTTTCAGGGACTAAAACTGAAAAGTGTTATCTTTACAGGGCTCAAAAACTGTTTCCCTTTGTCAGTTAACGTGTCTGTAACGTCCAATGAACGTTAAGGACCAAAAATAATTTTTTTTGATTTTAGAGGGATGTAAACCAAAAAAAAAATTACGAGGACCAAAATCAAAAAAAGTTATATTTACAGGGACCAAAAACATATTTAAACCTATATATATTCAAAAACTCTTTGCTCATTGAGCTTATCTCCCAGCAATCTGATTTGTATAAGAACCTTCGAAATTATGTCAGAAAATTCTCTAGCAATTTCCGTTTCTTTCACTCTTAGTGCTTCGAATACTCTTCTCAAGTTCAACACTTGCATCTTCATAAATTATAACCAACACCAACCCCACTTTCTTTTTTTTTTTTTTTCCATCTCACTCTTCTCAAGTTCAACACTTGCATCTTCATAAATTATAACCAACACCAACCCCACTTTCTTTTTTTTCACCTTGAGTCCAGTTGGATATTTCATTCAACAGAGTATATGTATTTCCAAAGCTTGGAATTTGAAAGCTTTGTTGACACATATTATTCAGTAACTGGGTAGCGGACTCAGGTGTATTATAACGAGTGTTGAACGTGTTATACAACAATTCCTCTTCGCTTGATGCAAAGGATAGTCGACGATTGTCTTCTTGATGTTGTTGTTGGCTGTCAAATTTAAATTGTTCCCCTGGCGTAAACCCGTAAGATTGATATGGTGTATGGGTAAAAGTATGAGGATGTGGTGTGTGGGTAAAAGTATGAGGAGGCGGTTGAGTTTCAAGAGGTGTTGGTATATAATATTGATTTTGTTGTGTTGTGTTGGATATTGATTCCTGAAAATAAATGTCGGCTAGATTGTGGTGGAGGTCGGGGTGGATTGACACGAGGATCAACCAATTGGTTTTCTACAGAAATAAATCATTTAGAATTTTTGCAAAACCAAACCATGTATTGATAACATGGTTTAAATTCAACATTTAGAGGTTGACCATGAAGAATATGATTCTCTCGTTCATTCCACTATTTGTTCTCATTTTCGTAGAATAATGCCCAACTATAGTCAACTTGTTTATGCAAATCTACCTTATGATACTTTTTCATGTTCCTCGGGGGATGTGGAAGACGAGGAGGAAGACGAGACCGATGACAGTGGCGACGATCTAGAGCCAGAATCTCATGTAATTGCAACAACATACGATCCACCATTCCATATGCGTAATCTAAACTTGGATCATGCTTACCAATCCTCCGAATTTGATATGCCATCTAATGAACCACCTCCATTAGATGCATCTCTTGAGATTGGAATGAAGTTTAATAGCAAACCATATTGTCAACTTGCAATTAAATATTATCACATAAAACACTCACTCAGTTACCATGTAGTGCAATCTGATCAATACAGGTATGTAATTAAATGTGTGAATCCATAATGCTTGTTCAAATGCAGGGCTTCGCTAAGCCAAAAAAGTCAGCAATGGGTGATTGGTCGTTTGAAGGGGCCTCACAATTGCGCAAATTCCTCTATGTCACAGGATCATACCAAGCTTGACTCTAATATCATATGCGAAAGTATAAAGTCGCGTTTGAAAGCTGATCCATCAATTAAAGTGAAGGTGATCATTGCACATATTTGGGAACGATACAACTACACAATCACCTATAGAAAGGCATGGATGGCAAAGAACAAAGCTATCGAAACGATTTATGGGAACTGGGAAAAGTCTTACAATGACCTTCGAAGGTGGTTGTTGGCTATGCAAAAATTTCTTCCAGGAACTATTGTGGAAATGGAAGTATCACTTGCATATTCTGATAATACTCTGTTACAGGGGTCAAAAATTTTCAAACGACTATTCTAGGCTTTCCCTCCGTGCATATCTGGGTTTAAATTTTGTAAACCATTTGTCTCAGTGGATGGAACTTGGTTGTACGTCAAGTACAAGGGGACTCTTTTGCTTGCTATTGCACAAGATGAAAACAAAAATACAATTCTCATTGCTTATGCACTTGTGGAAGGTGAGACAGGGGGTGCTTGAAGCTTTTTTTTGAAAAATCTAAGAAGGAATGTAACACCTTAAATCGACGTTTGTTTGATTTCAGATAGACACAAATCCATTAAAAGTGCTTATAATAATTGATGACTCTGAAGTAGCAATGTCGATTAACAAGGAAGGGGGATTTGAATTGTAAATGTTCCTATTTAAAAACTCCTGAAAAAACTTAAGAAAATAACTCAAGATTGATCTTGGTTGTGAAAAAAGAAAACGGAGAACGTTCTTGGTTTTAATCAGAAAAACGGAGAACGTTCTTGGTTAGTTAAAATCAGTAATTCAGTTTATGTATTTAACTTGATAATCAATCAGACTGAAAGTAAATAGATAAGGGAAGAGATACCACACAAGGATATATCCTGCTTCACCCAACTCGGGCTACGTCCAGTCCTCACAATTGTGAGATTTTCCACTAAGTATTCAAAACAAAGAACCTTCTGGGTTTTACAGCACCTAGCTCAGATCAACCTTGCTCAGATCAACCTTGATCTGTTACAACGTTAAAACCTTTCCACCCAGAAAGGAGTTCAATCAGGCCACCTATCAACCTTGATAGGATTTCTTACAATCTACCCAAACTATACTAAACTCTTATAGTTTGAGTTTTACAATAATGATGAGATTGTTTTGTTAGAATCTGAGATGTCTCAACTCTTGTTTGAGATCTGATTCTTTGGAAGAGAAATACACGAAAATGATTCTAAGAATCGAATGGGAAAAATCAGAATTGATTCAATGTATGTGAGTGAGAGAATTCAAGTATGTAAGTGTATGTGATTGATGAATTTTCTTAGTACTTGAAGCTCTGATTTTTCCTTGAGCTTGGCCTTCCTTTTATAGATGTTTAGAGCATTTAATTCTGGTCAGAAAGAGCTGTTGGTAGTGCTCTTTCTTCTGATAAAAGCAACCTATCTGTTGAAAAATAATCCATTGATGTGATAGTTTTGGGCCTTGCTTGACTGGGATGTTTTGCTCAATTTCAAACAGATTTTCTGCGCTTTTAATGACCCATTAAGCTTCGAAAATACTTGATGATAATTGGGCTTTAATCTGGACACTTGATTTAATCCAAAACAGTTTGGAAAGTAATGAACAACTTTTGCAGAAATAAGAGAATCGATTCTGCAAAAACGGAGATTGATCTTTGAAGCTTCATATGTAATTATTGATGTTACAGCTTCATTCTGGAGTCTTGATTCTCTCCAAAACAGTTTGGTGAATGATTATAAACCTCTGTAGAAGTAAGGAGATCAATGCTGAAATTAAGCAGAAACGGAGATTAATTCTGCCAAAACAGCTTGGAGAATGATGACAATCTGCTGGAGAATGATGTTGAAAATTCTGGAGACTGATCTGAACATTCTGGAGACTGATCTGATCATTCTGGAGACTGATGATCATTATGCAGATTGATGTTATCATTCTGGAGATTGATGTTTAACATCTTGGAGAATGATGTTAGCATGCTGGAGATTAATGTTAACATGTTGGAGAATGATCAGAATGTTGTCAAGAATGTTGACAGTCAAGTTCAAATCTGTTTGGTCTTTCTAGTTTGTGATCTTCTCTCTTTGTGATTCGAATGCCTTCTTTGTGATTCGAAGTAAAACTCATCCCTGACATTTTTCTCATTATAAATGATCAATTTTATTACTGTTGTTAATTTTAAATATTACTTCATTCAATTTGGGAACTTTTTGTTCAATTTTAGTAATTAAATATAATTTGATAGTAAAACGCAATCCTTGAGTTTGACACTCGGTACTACTGTTTTATTATTACTTGCGACGATTCAGTAGACTTGCTGAAACGCTATCAAGTTTTTGGCGCTGTTGCCGGGGATTGCTATATCACTATTGAATTTAATTTATTTACTTGATTGAAATTTTTGCTCTGCAATAAAATTTTTGCTTTTATTTTATTTTTAATTTTGAAAAAAAACTGTTTTTCTTTTATTTTCTATTTTTATTTGTTGAGCTTGCTAATGTCATGTGCTAGTGGTTTGTCTCTTCTTTGTTTGAGATAACTATTCGCTGTAGAGCATGGAAGATTATAATGATGATATTCTACTACAATTATATGAAGAGTGTGATACTTGTGTTATATCTAGTATATGTCGCATGATTGAGGGACAAATCTTGGGAGATACATTGTTAAAACATCACCCTCAGATCCCTCAGATGCAGCCTCTTAGGTGTGACTTTTGCGGAGAAGGACATAGGAATGGAAATTGTTTTGATGACTTGGTAGAACTAATAGAATATGAAGATTTTTTGTTCAAAGACGCAGAAAACGACGAGTGTTATATTAAAAAGATCAATTGGAACAAATTCTAGCTCCTAAAATTCTATCCAAAGAATGAGATGACAAATACTTTCACATTATAGACGTTTTGGTTGAATTCATGAAGAATAACATGATTTGAATTGAAAGATTTGAAAGTCAATGTGAGAGGTTATTTGAGCAAGTGGTTAAGTTTGAGAAGATGGAGGAGAAGTTGAAGATTGAAGATGATTTCATTGTTGTGGTAGAAGAAGATAAGCAAGAGGAAAAGATGAACGAGAAAAAGAAAAAAGAAGAGATTGATGAAGTTCGAGATTCAATCTATGCCTTGTTAATGTCCGATTGAAAAGGATATGGAACCAACATCATTTATTTGTTAAGTTCATGGAATTTCTACCAAACAAAAAGAAGAAGAAGCGTGATGTGTTCTTTCTATCATATATGCCACCTTGACAATGGTTGAGGCGTCAAGCTAATGACCATAAAGAAGCGCTTCGTGGGAGGCAACCCAGAGGTAGAGGTAACTTTTATTTTTGCAATCTTATTTTCGTTATTTGAATTTATTTCTTTTTGATTGTGTGTTAATGTGCACTATGATGAAGAATTTTTAACAACTTGAAGTTGATCTTAAGCTTTTTGTTTGGGATTTTGAAAATTAAATTCTATTTCTTGGCTCATCTCATTGCTAATTCTATCCCTGCAATATTCAAAAATCTCCTTAAATATAAAATAACATACAAATTAATCTTTATTAATAATAAACTTATGCCAAGTAATGTTTAAAATATTGTCACTTCAATAATTTAAAATTTATTAATCTTCTGTTTTATTTATTTATTATTATTAAATTAATTTTCATTTTCTGTTTAAAAAAATCACTAAAATCTTCTGTTTTATTTATTTATTATTATTAAATTAATTATATTAGTATAAAATAACTTTATATTTAAGCTTTATAATTTTAACTAAAATCTCATTTGACGCTTTAGATTTGGTTCATTATAACTTACAGTAAATAAAATATATATTAGGTGATAGATTTATTTTAATCATTATTTTATACTAATATAATTGTAGTTAATATTATATTAATTTTATTTTAATTATAATATTATATAATATAAATAAAATAAACATATAATATAATATAATATAATTAATTTAATATAATATAATATAATTAAAATAAACATATAATATAATATTATAATTGAAATAAAATTAATATAATATTGACTATAATTATATTAGTATAAAATAATGATTAAAAGAGAAGATTTTATACTCTAAAGTTATTTTATACTAATATAATTAATTTAATAATAATAAATAAATAAAACAGAAGATTTTAGTGATTTTTTTGAAACAGAAAATGAAAATTAATTTAATATTAATAAATAAATAAAATAGAAGATTAATAAATTTTAAATTATTGAAGTGAAAATATTTTAAACATTACTTGGCATAAGTTTATTATTAATAAAGATCAATTTGTATGTTATTTTATATTTAAGAAGATTTTTGAGTATTGCAGAGATGAAATTCCAAAAAATATTTTTCAGGGACTAAAATTGAAAAATGTTATATTTACTGGGACCAAAAACTGTTTCCCTTTGTCAGTTAATGTTTTTGTAACTTCCATTGAACGTTAAGGACCAAAAATAATTTTTTTTGATATTACAGGGATGTAAACAAAAAAAAAATTACGAGGACCAAAATCAAAAAAGGATATATTTATAGGGACCAAAAATATATTTAAACCATATATATATATATAATTCATTAATTAGTATAATTCATAAGAATACATAAATACAAATTTTAAATTACGATAAAATTAATGTCAAAGGTGGCCTCCAGTACCACATTGTCGAGGTTTTCTCACACGTATGGGATTTTGACGACGCCTTGGTACATCACGAGTTTGTTCTTCTTCTTCTTCTTCTTCTTCTTCTTGATCTTCGTCTTTTTGCTGTTGAGGATGTCTAGGAGGAAGTGCTGCAGAAGAACTACTTTCACCTTGAGTTCAGTTGGATATTTGATTCAACGGAGTATATGTATTCCCAAAGCTTGGAATTTGAAAGCTTTGTTGACACATATTATTCAGTAACTGGGTAGCGGACTCAGGTGTATTATAACGAGTGTTGAACGTGTTATACAACAATTCCTCTTCGCTTGATGCAAAGGATAGTCGACGATTGTCTTCTTGATGTGGTTGTTGGCTTGAACCCATAAGATTGATATGGTGTGTGGGTAAAAGAATGAGGATGTGGTGTGTGGGTAAAAGTATGAGGAGGCGGTTGAGTTTCAGAAGGTGTTGGTATATAATATTGATTTTGTTGTGTTGTGTTGGGCATTGATTGAAATTAATTTATTTACTTGATTGAAATTTTTTGCTCTGCAATAAAATTTTTGCTTTTATTTTATTTTTAATTTTGAAAAAAAAAACTGTTTTTCTTTTATTTTCTATTTTTATTTGTTGAGCTTGCTAATGTCTTGTGCTAGTGGTTTTGTCTCGTCTTTGTTTGAGATAACTATTCGCTGTAGAGCATGGAAGATTATAATGATGATATTCTACTACAATTATATGAAGAGTGTGATACTTGTCTTATATCTGGTATATGTCGCATGATTGAGGGACAAACCTTGAGAGATACATTTTTAAAACATCATCCTCAGATCCCTCAGATGCAGCCTCTTAGGTGTGACTTTTGCATCCGACACATTGCACAAAATTTCATGAGAGAGTTCAAGGACAAGGAACTTCAAAGAAAACTTGTTTGTATGGGTAATGATCTAATTCTTCTTAGTATATTTTCCACTTATCACTTTATCATATTTGATAATTTTTACATCATTTAGAACATGATATGCATTAAATGAGCCATCATTCAAATATTACCACAATGAAATTAGGATGGCAAATCTAGAGGCTTTAAGATGGATCGATAATATCCCCCCAGAAAAATGGATTATGGCTTATTCTCAAGGTCGACGATGGGGACACATGACAACAAGCATTTCTGAGTCACTCAACGCAGTGCTCAAGGGTACACGCAATCTCCCAATCACTGCTTTGGTACAATCAACATACTGTAGATTGAGAGTTTTATATGCAGAAAAGGGACAAATACATCAGGCGTCATTAGCTTCTGGTCGAGTCTACATAGACCATTGCATGGACAAGATTAAATACGAAGTTGGTAAATCTAATACTCACCAAGTCATGCAATTCGACCGAAATTGTTATTCTTTCATGGTGCATGAAACAGTAAACCCAAGAGAGGTGCGGCCAATTGGTCATTTTGAAGTCAACCTTCAAAGAAAATGGTGTGATTGTGAAAAATTTCAGGCTATACATGTTCCTTGTTCACATGTCATAGCTGCATGTTCTTACGCTCGTCAAAACTATTTAGTGCTTCTACCTGACGTGTACAAGGTTGTTAATGTATTTAACATCTACAAAGAAGAGTTTCCACCTATACCCAATGAAGGATATTGGCCCACATATGAAGGTGAAACATTGTACCCGTATTAGAACCCGTCCAAATAGTACCCGTATTAGAACTGAAATGGACGTCCAAATAGTACCCGTATTAGAACTGAAATGGACGTTAAAGAAAAAGTACCAAGAAAATGATGACTATGTCGGTTAACTGGCCATACTCGAAAACATTGTCCAAATGTTACAGCCAGCTCTAGTCAATCTATGTAATTTAAAATTTGTATTTGTGTATTTTTATGAATTATTTGAATTATATATATATATATATATTATTTTTGTTATTTGAATAAAAATTGAAAAAAAAATATTTTTTTAAAAAAACCCTTTGGGAAGTCGCCATTCCAAATGACGACTTGTAACTTAGTGAAAAAATGAGGTATTTAAGTATATAAATTTGAAAATGGAGTATTTCAGTAATTTTTTAAAAAAAATGGTTATTTAGAAAGAAAAAAAAACCTAATATTGTGGGTGTTACCTCCACCAGAATGACATTTATCCATCCAAAAATGATTATGTGGCAATCATAGACAACAATTTTTTATGATGTGCAATTTTTAATGTGATTCGACATTTTTTTTATAAAAATAATATTTCAATTCCCTTTTTCTCTTTCTCTTTCATAATCTTCCCCTTCTCCTTGTCGACCCTACCACCACCATTGTATTCATTCAAATTCCAGAACCTTAATCAAAACCCAACCATTTAACTTTTTTTTTTTTTTATCAAAACCAAACGCATATGCCTGTTTTCGACACTCTAAAAATACAATCGCTACCAACACACAAAGAAGAAATAATTTCCAAAATGTTCCAAACTATCACAAAAAAATCACTTTCCCCTACTCCTAGATTTATCATGCTCCTCTCAAGCATCAACCATAAACTCAAAACCAGATCCAACAACCAAACCCAGAAAAACAACCAATTGGGAAAAGTGTTGTGAGTGCAAGCCTTTTTTGGTTCGACTTAGTGTTTTGATGTATGTCTAAATTAGGTTTAGTATAGATAATTTTGTGTGCCTTTATTGATCTCCTAATTCTCAATATCCATTAAAAGTCTTGAATTTGAAAAACTTCTTTGAAAACATAATTTTATCATGCATAACATGAAGAGCATGTTTTGAATATTTTTGAAAGTCATGAAATCAATTGAACACTATGTTCAAGTGATTTTTTAAAGCATGAATTGATTCCAATGTTACATGAATCGACTTCTACGTGCCCTACCTGATTCATGATTTTGAAACAGGTGAGCCAACTTACCTTATGTGTGAATCGAGTTACCAAACTCCCTATGAGTTGAATAAATCGACTTACACATGTTATACAATCACTTATGTAGTTCATTGTTGAAACACCGTTTTATCATACATGACATTAAGTGCATGTTATAACTATTTTAAAAGTCACTAAATGCATTAAAATGAAGTTCAAGTGATAAAGCATGAATTAATTCATATGTTACATTAATCGACTTATAAATAGACTTTATGCAAAATGACTTTTTATCTAAAGAAAAAAACTTAGGTGCATTCTGTATAGTTCTTAACTTAACGAACTATGATTTTCTCAAATTCACAATTTTCTCAAAGTTTGTTATAACCACAGAAGATGTATTTTAAGTTAAGAATCATACAAAAAGAATCTAAGTAAATTCACCCATGTTTTTTTTCCTTTAGATAAAACTGGCAACAAACTTGTGTTGTCGAAGGGGTGGCGTGTTGTTGCTATTCTATAAATACCTCGTTAAGACTTCAAAAAAAAAAATCTCATTCTATGTATCAATGACAAATATTTGTCTCATTTTTTATATTAACAAAATATATCCTAAGGTCCTTTATGTTTCATAGGAGTAACAGTTTTGTCCTTTATGTTATTTATGTAACACTTGGATCCTTTAAATTATCATCATCAATCTCCATAACATAAGAGACTTAGAAGGAGGAATAGTATTATGCCAAATAGGTTTGGCCCATGGAATTTTTTCCCTAAAGACTTGAAGAATATATTGGCTTCTTTAAAGCTTAAAACTTCATAATTGTTTAATCTCCAAGCCAAATGATCCTTACAATCAAAATTAGGAATAGTAGTCTTGGTAAACAAGACAGCCAACTGAGGGTAATTATGTATGAGAGTAGAAGGAACTTTCAATGACCAACCTGAATTAAATGATAGACAGTGGCATGAATATGAGATTGTTTTCCCTTATCAATGTTAAATATAGAAACCAAAAAAAAAAAAATCTTAAAACCAAGTGTCAACCCAAAATTTAATATTATCACCCTAGTCAAGTTGCCATTGGCTGGTCTCGTATATAATAGTTAGCTTAGCTTTGAGTGTAGTCTAGATGAAGAAATAAATGTGATATCTAATATGCTCATACCTTCGAAAGTCCCGACCTCTAAGAAGAATAGTCCAATGTTGACTAAAAGTAACTAAAGTCTCAAGCAAGCTTAATAATAGCAACATTATTAATGTCTCTTAAAGTCCTAATTCAAATACCACATTCATTAAGGAGATGGAAACATAGATGACAAAATTCATCCCAAACAACGGTAACCAATTTTCTATGCTCAATGTGGTCGACCAAGTGAAATTTCTAGTTCATTTGTCTACATCCTTGTGAAGGGAAGTCGACCAAGAATATATGTAATGGATGACACTAAGGAATTAAACCCCAGTTAGGACAAGCAAAAAAACATGTACTCGACTCATCTTTTTAAAAATTTCATAGCCACAACTCTAACACTTTTAAGAATGTACTTAATATTTTCAATCTCATAGAATTAAAGCACTAATTTAAATAGGTTAGTATGTAAAGACTTGAAACTTGTCCCCTACACAAATGGAAGACTCAAAACATGGTTCCCTATTTAGACAAGCCTTTGTTTCAAAGTTCTCCCATATATACTAGGCCAATTTTCAAAAAATTTATAGCCCAAAATCTTATATTTTAAGAATATAAATAATTTTATAATTTGTATGAAAATATAAGATAGTTTTCAAAGAATTTCTAATTATTGCACAAACTTTACCGATTTTATTAAAATAGCAAATAATGTTCATATTCAATAAATGACCACTCCCTGAAAAGTTGCGGATGTCTTTTTTTTTCAAATAAAAATTTTAAGTTTACAAATAGTAACCCATTTGGTATAGAATTCACAAGAAAGCTCGAGTGTCCAAAACTAGACAACTTACTATTTGATGACTTGTGGTCTGATTTCAAATATCAAAACCTCTTCAAATTCAGTAAAGTTTGTGTTCAAAATGTAGATAAATGAGTTTAGTTTCGAGTTCAACAAGAACCATTCAAAAAGGATGAATACACTCAAAGTTATGATCAAAATATCAAACATAATCAAAATCGAGATTCACCATTTAAACATCAAAATACACACATCATCAAACATTAGTATGTAAGGAAATTTAAATATTTGGATCCCTATCTTCAAGATAGGTCACTGCCATGATGATTTTTAAGAGAAAAGTTTATTTCACTTCTTTTCTTGGTTCTAATCTCTTAAACATAAAATGTCATGAATCCTTAAAGTTCTTTCCTTATTTATTTCAAAAAAAAATTAGCAAGTCGCTAATAGAGCTTTACCAAACTCAAGATCCTCTTACCCTTAAAGGCAAAAGTCATATCTTGGTCTCAACACACTGTGAAACATAAAGTTCGACTCTTCAAGCTTAAAAAAATTGTAACTTTATCACAAATTAAACTTTAACACGAGGTTGAACTTTGAATTTAGCTCTTGAACATAAAGCTTAAAGCTTGAGTTCTTCATGAGCTTATACATAAACAAAGTGTTTGGAATTTTCATCAACTTGAATATAAACATAAAAAAAAACATAAAAGTTAAACAAAGTATTTGAAACTTTTAAGAACGTAAACTAAGCAACAACAAAATAGTAACAACAAGAAATTTATCAACAACAAAATGAAAGGACAATAGAAATATTATGAAAAAGAGATAAAGTGGGTGAAAGAAATTAAAGTTATTTACCACACATAAAGGCACCCAATTTTTTACCATGAACAAAGAAAAACACTCATCATCAACCTATCCAATACACTAAGTTAACTAACACGAGAAAGGAAGAAATGAGAGAATATTTATAGATACATGGGAGGGAGTGGAAAGCTGTACAGCCCATGGGGGGAGGCTCTTGGTATTTTTTTTTTACAATTTGGCTTCTTAGTAAGGGTTGGTTGGTCATTTTCTCCTTTTGGTTAGGGTTAGGTTGGTCATTTAGCCCTTATTTTGTTACTAGTAACTTTTATCTTTTTTTACAGAACTTTCTTTATGTTTCCTTTCCCCTTTTGTTGATAATGAGTTTAGGTAACTTATAGGTGTAACTTGACTCATTAACGGTAAATATTCTACTAATAAATTTTACAAACAAAATTTGCAGGCAATTATTTTAAGAATAAAATTTGTACGTGTAAGAAAAATATTCGAGTAAATATTTTTCTCTTAAAAAAAGATTAACTTTGTCTAATTCTAACAAAATGTATTAATACATCTTGAATTTAATTTTGAGTTTATTTGAATTTTGTTCATCAAGTAAAAATCAATCGATAGTCTAAAATGCAGTAAAATTTTGTTAGAGATTTTCGAAGAGTTTTAAACCATTACTTTATATAATATAGTAGATTGATAATATAATCTTATGTTGATAATTTATCTTTGAAGCAATAATTAGAGTACGAATGCATCATATATTAGGAAATGCATCACAACTACGTTGACACCCTAATGCTAATATCTATCATTTACAGCACCCAGGACCGGCCCAAGAGAGAGGCTCCTAAAACCCTTGTTTTAGGTCTCGCCAAAAAATAATTTTTTTACTTTAATCTTTATACGGTATAGAGGCCCAATAATATATTATCAAAACTCTTTAACCATATGCAGAAACAAAAAAGTCTCCAAAAATTTTTTAATTTTCAATTTTTGGCGTAATCATCATTTGAATTGATACATGTGTTGTGTGTTGATGGTACTATTAGCCAATTAATATCGATGCAACTATTTATGAGGATGAGGATACTATACCGTTGGAAGAATCTTTTAATATTAAATGCATTCCTTTTCTTTTCACTAAAAACCATCTTATATTAAAGGCATTGTTTTTTTTACTAAAAATGTCTCTTAGAATCGTTCGTCCGAAACTTTCCTATCAACACGACAAAAAGTTTTTCGAAATGCATATATTGCTTATAGAATAATGTTAACAATTCCTATAACTGTCGCTTCAGCAGAAAGAAGCTTTTCGAAACTCAAATTAATTAAATCTTATCTAAGATCAACGATGTCACAAGAAAGATTAAATGGATTAGCTTTATTATCGATTGAAAAAGAATTGTTAAACAAAATCGATTACAATAATTTGATAAATGATTTTGCATCAAAAAAAGTACGAAAGATCAATTTTAAATAAAAATATTAATAATTTACTTATTAATTTTGAAAATGCCCCATCTGATAATTTCGCTTTAAGCCTCATAATGTGTTGGGCCGGCCCTGACAGCACCCTAGAAAAAATATTACTAATATTAAAAAGAAGAGAACAAAACACTTGGGGGGACTATACCAAAATCCAAGACACAATAAAAATATGCGCAACAACTCCTTCAATAAAAATCTTACCAGGAAAATCCAATGAGATAAAACCACAATGAAGGAAAACAATAGTGCAGTTCTTAAAGGAAACTAGTACATGTGGGTGAGTTTAAATCATTATGTTAACAAATAAAGTAGCATTCAAACAGAAAATACAACTCATTGTAATTGTGGTAGTACTAAGAAAACTATTGTCTAAAGTGGGTCATACCCAAGCTTAATAATATCAACATTTTAATGTCTCTCAAAGACCTAGTTCCAAGACCACCTTTATTGAGAAGATGACAAATTTTATGTCAGACAACGATAACTAATTTTCTATGCTCAATGTCGCCAGACTAGATGAAATTCCTATAAATCAACCAAAAATATATGTGGAAGCTATAAATCAACATGTTATGGATGATACTTTTCACCAACTGAATTCAACCTACCATAGAAAGGAGAGAGGCTTTCCAAACAACAAGTTTAGCCTTCACACTTTTCACCAACTAAATTCTACCTAGCAACTGAAGGTGCAAACACGAGAAGAATGGGTTGAATTGTGTTTGCCAAAGTTGATAAGTTTTTGCTAATTTGATGAAGGTTGGTTGGTTTTAATGAATTACTTAGATAAGAAGCAATCGGGTTCAAAAGCAGCAAACAATGAAAGAATAAATAATTGGACAAATAGATTTATCCTGGTTCACCACTAACTTGGCTACATTCAGTCCTCTCATTCAGAAGGCTTTAATCCACTAATTCAATTACCTTGAATTACAAAGCACATGACCCTCCAAGCCTGTCTTCCCAAACAGCTTGACAACTGCAGACTTTTGAGGAACTAACCACTTTGATCCTAGAAGCCAAGTCTTCTCCTAACAACCTGACAACCCCATATTGAAGAAGGAACTAAACCACTATCAGGTTGGATACAAAAGATTAGAAGTTTAAGTGTTTGCTTCTAACAAAGCTGATAATAATAATAATTCTCACACTCTAAGAAAAAACACTTAGAGAATATTTCTCATTCGAACAAGTGTTTCTCTCTTTAAACTCTAAGACTACTCTTTTATGCTTTTTGATGATTTTCTTCTTCGGCCTTGAGTATCTATTTATAGTTAAAATTTGGACTTCAATTTAGTCCTTGTTTAATTCTGAATTGTATCTTGTTCAGATTGAGTTTGTAAATTCTAAAGATTGATTATGTTCCTATTATGTTTAGATTAAGTTTGTAAATTCTTCAGATTGATTATGTTTGTATTTTGTTCAGATTGCGTTTGTAAATTCTTCAGATTGATTCTATTCATATTTTGTTGTAGATAAATCTTGATCAAATCTTCTTCAAATCTGGATCAAATATTCTTCAAATGTAGATCAAATCTTCTTCAAATCTTAACCATATCTTCTTTTTAACTTGGTCAAAGATTTTCTTCAATTATTAATATGAATCAAATCTTATTTTAGATTTTCATCAATTATAAATTTGAATTAAATCTTATTATAGATTTTCTTCAAAAACATGAATTTTTCATAAATTTTGAAGTCAAATATATTGTTCTCATAAAATACTTTTGTTATCATCAAAACTCTAAGTATAAAATCAACTTGGTACCAACAATGAAAACTTTATTCATTTTTATCTAAATTTCAATATGTTATTTCTTCATTGAGTTTGTAATTTTAACACATTTTTCCATAATTTTAACCTTATTATTTTCTCTCTAAAATACCCAACTTATTCGTTTATGAAATCCATTATTTTGTATTGTTCTTATTCATCACAATTCTGATTTGAGTGAAACCAATGCCAAGACGATCATGTGAACAGTTACTACATTATCCAATAATTTTTTTTTTGACCCAATTTCAAAATTGACCATTTTAGAGTGTGTTCTCATATTTTACTTTTGACGCTTATCCATAAATTGTCGAGTTGGATCACTTGGTGGATGAGGAGTCAACATAGCAAAGGCTTTTCTCTTGTGGACACAAATTAGCATGTGAAAGCTTCAAAATAAGGTAAGGGGTGAGAGGATGTTTGAATTCATGAGTATCTTATAAAGTGAGATGAATGGGAAAACCATATTTCCCAACGATTCATTCGGGGCTTCCTACGTTCGGCTGTAGCCCTGTGAGAGATAAACTAATAAATGTGCAAATATGAAATTGTGAGACTAAAATGAAAAATATTTATAAGGTTTTGATTTATTTAATTTTCTATGAATGTGTGATATTTGATATTATTATGATATTAGATGTTGAATGAATTTTCTGTCTATGTTTGGCTTGATGAGTTTATATGACGTGATGGTAAAACATGGATGTATTGTGATATCAATTTATGTAATGTGACGATAAAACTTACATGCATTGTGTGATATGAGTTTATGTGACAGTGATGTTATATTGAAGATTTTGATGTTATGAATTTGTGATGAATACATTGATGTCATCCAATAGTTGAAGAAATAGTGGTGGACCCAACCTGTGCTAAAGATGGTGCGGTGCTCTTATTGGAGTGAGTAGCCTAGCCCAACGAGGGGAGGAATTAGATAGGGCTTGACAAGTCTACCGATGTTGGGGAAGTACAACTGAATTAGCCTTATCATGGAGGTTTGTTGTTGAGCCTTACATCAAAATTGTTAGACCTTGGGGATATTCTATGAGGAACTCCTAAGTGACTTGGAGTTAGCCCTCCAAATGTCGGGAGCTACCATGCAACACACCTTTACCTCGATCATCGCATATATGTGTCACGAGTTGAGTTTCAGAGATAAAATGGTGTCAAAATGTGAGAAGTAGATTGTAAGCTCATGCATAACATTGGATTGTCTTGATTTTTCTCTTGTGATTAATGTGTATCGAAGGTGACAATAATTTCTACTAGATGATTTGATGTTATAATGAGATATTGATTTTCCTTCAGTGATTTTGCAAGTAAAATGTGATATTATTTCTTTGAATGTTTGGATATACCATGATGTATTACGATACAGTTCTATTATGATTATTTGTGTGTTCTTAATACTTATATTATACTATCAATATGATTTCAAAACTCACCTCCTTCGTTGTTTGCATTTGACTGATTTGGCGTTGCGTTTGCAAAATCGCTGTTATTACAGGTTAGTGAGTATTGAAGTTGAAGTTTGGGAGAAGCTCCGCTCTGATATATGATACTGGGAGTGAGATATATAAATTGTATTTTACTTATTTAATTAGAAACTACTTTTTGTATGAAAATCTTGTTAGTACTAATAAGTTTCTGGAATTAAATTAAGAAATTATAGTTAAATTAATTTTATTGATATTGCACTGTTTTAATTGGAAAATTAAGTTTAAAGTGTTCCATACATATCTTGCGGAATGTGATATCATAAATCACTTATAAATGTTTTTAATTCTTTGGAAAAAATTTTATTTATCCGTTACGAATTTGTATAAAAATATAGTATAAATTGTCAAATATATTATTTTGGTTGTTATGTTGTCACAATTTTCATCATTACCATCAATTTTCACATTATCTAAATTAGCAAACATACCTTGTAGTTCTTACACCTCTAGAATTTTTTACCATAATTTTTAAACATTTTGTCAGTTCGAAGAACACAATACTCGTCGCAGTTGCAAGACGGTTAATATGTAATCCAATGCCTCCCAAATTCGTCTTTGTTACAAGGTTGCAATTTGAAAATCTTTGAAGACGACGACTTGATTTCGATACAACACTTCTCGAAGACATTTTCACTTCTTAAGGAACAAAAATTGCACTCAATACAACCCTGACCACAACTAGCAAGAACCTCAATCTCGTCTCGCTCTCCACCGCTGTGGCACCTTAATTCTTCCCCCGACCTCTATTTAGTTTCAAAGTCTAAAAGCCCTAGTTTTAAGACTTTCGTCTTTTCTTTTATAAATAAAATTTAGGGTGATGGGATAGTTCCCCATTTGATGCCCAAAATAGGATAGAGACAAGATATGATATAAAGCTGGATAAAGATAAAATAAGATAATGACAGGAAAAACATTATCATATCGTGTGTTTGATACACACATGATAACCAACATAATAATATTTTATTTTGTCATGTATTTCGTACATATCTAATCATGACATGATATAATATATATTATATTTAAATAATAAAATTACCATTGTGACCAATTACATATTAGTTTAAAAAAAATTAACTTATTATATTTTAAATATAAAAAATAAACAAAAAAATTACTAAAAATTAAATAACTAATGAAATAATTTTATATTTAAAACTATCCATTGATATTACAAAATAAACAATTCAAATTTTTTTTAAAAAATCATGAGTAACCAAATAATTCTATTTTATTTGTTAGAATGTAAATAAATATATGATATATTGCATGTAAATGGCGAAAATACACTTGTAAACAAATTATATTTATTTTAAAATTTCAATTAATTTTCATATTTTTATAATTTTGAATACTAATTTATTAAATTATATAAAAAGATAAAAATACCCTTGTAATAAAATCATAATTTTTTTAATTACTTATTAATATTTCATTTTTAAGTTTAATATCAAATTCTATTAATTATTTTTATATTTATATTTGATTAGATTAAAATATTATATTTTAGATTATATTTTATAAATTGTTTTTATATTTATATTTTATAATATTTTAATTTTATATTTTAAAATATATATTATAAATATAATTGAATTAATTACTTTTCTTATTTTATCCTCTTAGTTTCTACCCAACTCATATTCATGCTATAAATTTCAACTAGAGTGATATGATAAGATAGAGTTATTAACTTATCATATCATGTTTGTTCACCAAACACTAGTGATAAGGACCTCGAGAGCATGAAAATGATCCATATTTTAATAAATTAGGATGAACTTTATTTATTGTAATTTGATTTGTAATAATTCTTAGTTTTCTTTAATTTGGAATTGTAATAGTTTTAATTTAGATTTGAAGACAGTCATGTGTAACTTGCTTGAATTTTATCAATGACTTCCTTACCATTGTGGCGGTTCTTCATTGGCTTATCAATCATCATTGATTGTGGCGCAGTCTCCATCTTCTCCATCTAACCCATGTTTTTTTTTTCATTTTTATTTTGTCACTTTATTTGAAGAAATCACTTGGCATATCTTTTATCATGTGTAAACAACTGAAATCCATATCATTTGGTATTCAGAGCTTGTCACCAAGTGGTAATATTTGTTCTTAATTTCTGTTTTTAAGTTTTGATGTTCTTGGAAAATTTGAAGTTTTAGATTAATTTATTGAAATTTGATCTTTGTTTTTGTGTATTCTTGAGTTGCTAGTTGATTGTAAATGTTATAAGATGAGTGTGAAGGTTTAGTTTGATGATTGTTTCCTTATTTTATGTGAAATTCGAAATCTAGAGTTGTTGGAAAAAAATTTCGCAAAAAAAAAAATCTGTATTTCATCATCTTCACTGGCAACTCTCTTTGATCCAAAATTTCATTTGCAATTTGTTTTTGATATTATTTCTTCCATACTTGTTCGATTTTGAAAATTCAAAAGTCTAGAAAAATGAGAGGAATTCAAATATGCATAGAAAAATCTAAAAAGATAAATTTTGCGAAAAAGTGATTATGCACAAAAGCACTTATTGAAAAAAAAAGATATTTTTACAAAAAAACAAACAAACAAAAATTCTAGAATTGGTTCACTTTGATACATCAATCATTATTGTATTTATTATGCATTGCAAGTTTTATTTTAGTACTTTACCTCCGACATATTTGTCAACTCATATATTTGGATCACTTAGTCTTCTAGTTCTAATATTTCTTTGATAATCTATTTGAGTGTCTTAATTAACTTAGTTTTTTTTTGTCATTTTAAAATCTCTTAGTTTTGTCTTAGAGTTTTCCTTCTTGAAACTCTTGCATGATAGCTTTTGTGGACTTGTTACATTGTGTTTGGATTCTTTGATTTGAATTCTTGCTTGGGTTCTTTTTAAGAACTTGAAAGAGGAGGTTGAATGGAAAAATGAAAGAGTGCACATCATTAAAAAAAATTATCATTGAGTAATATACACGAGTGATACATTTCTTGAGTGTAAACACTAAGTGAGTGGTGAGAGCCTTATTTTTATTTTCTTAATGTGTTTTTGTCATTTACTTGATTATTGTGGTACTTGTTGTTTGTTGTTGTTGACATCATGAGTAGAAGTAAACCAAATCTCCCTTCTCCTAGAACCGCTTCTCTTATGAATAATTTTACAAAAATTTGGAATACTCAAATGAATATATTGAGAGAAGAGCATGTGAATCAAAGAGATAGGAGATCTCATCAAGGAAGATCTTCCCAAAATGAAAATGGGTTCGGAATCAAGGGCAAAAGTAGACATAGATTTCATGAGGAAGTAAGAAGATATAAAAATTATGATGAGAAGGAAATAAGGTATGAGGGAAGATTTAAAGAAAAATAAAGACGATGTGAAGATTTTGATAAGGATGAAATGAGGTATGAAAGAAGAAAAAGAAAGAAGAAATATAGATTATGGCGAGGAGGAAAATATGTATGAAAATAGAAATAGAGAAAAAATAAGGAGGCTTAGAGATTTTGAGAGGGATGATATGAGGTATGCAAAAGAGAAAAGATATGTAGAATATAAAAATGAGGATCAAGAAAAAAAAAGTATATCATATCATGAATATATTAGAGATTTTGTATTGGATCTAGAGTATCCGAGTATGTTGAATATCTTTATGAAAATGGATATGCAAAAGAGGCAAGAAAAGTAGAGAAGCTAGCCTTGAGAGAGAAAGAGAAAATCCAAGAAAAGAAAGAGAAAAGGAAAAAGATAAGTTAGCGTTGAGAGCGAAAGAGAAAATTAAAGAAAATAAAGAGGAAGAGAAGAATTATTTTAGAGACAAAGAGCAAGAAATTGACTCCAACTATTTGTCTAACTTTGATAATTCTCTTGTGCAAGTTCTTGAAGAAATGACTCTAAAGGAGGAATGTCATCAATACATTGACTTTGAAAGCAAAGCGAAAGATGATGGTAAAATTGAACGTCTCTTTAAACAAGAGAGTATGGTGAATGAAGCAATTGTGATTTATTTCTTTTTAATTTTTCAGTGGGCGCACGAGGAAGAGATGGGAAAATCATACGAATTACGCGTGACACTAATGCTTCTACATCATCCGCGATGAATCTTCCAGAGAGGATTCGACCGACAGCTTCAAGGAGAAGAAGACGGATGATAATTGAAGACGATGATGAGGGAGATCATGATCACTGATTTATTCCAGATGTGACTATGTATCAGCAGGAGCAACCTCTCATAGTGCATGAGGAGAGGCCTCCTATAGTACATGAGCAGGTGGATGTACATGAGCAGGAAGAGGCTGCACCTGCTCACGAGGGAGAGCATATGGAGGAGGAGCATGATGGAGCTCAGGGACCTGGTGAGGTCACACAGTATCTTGGAGGACCTTATGATTTATCCGTCCTTACACGGTACTGTCATCATGTTTCAGCTAGACTGTGGTTTGGTGAGGTATGTTAAAATAATTATTATTTATAGTTCATTAAAAATATTTAAATTAATTATTATTCTATATTTAATTTTAATGTTATTTATTTTGTTTGTATATAGGAGCGAACATTGCTGAAAATTGTTGCGCATGGAAAGAAAATGCAATAATTTACTCCGCCGGTACTCCCGCGACCCATAGAGAACTGGGTGAATTTGTCAGGATTGAACCCATTACAGAGGGGTAGTTTGAAGATGACCGACAACAACCTGATTTCTGCGTTTGTGGAAAGATGGCATTCTGAGACATCGTCATTTCACATGCCATTTGGTGAAATGACGATTACTCTAGATGATGTTGCCAATCTTCTGGGATTGCCTATTAGGGGTGAGTTCTACAGTCCACCCGATGTAGATAGAGTAACGACATGTAATCTTGCCATGACGTTATTAGGGGTGATGGCGGAAGAGATCTGGGAGGAGACCAAGAAGACCAGAGGTGCGCACTATAGATTGGATTGGTTGAAAGAGGTCTTCACAAGGCAGTGTGGAGCAGAGAGATTTGATTGTGCTGCAAGGGCCTATCTGTTGAATTTAGTAGGGAGTACTATTTTTACTGATAAGAGTCATACTCTAGTTGATGCAAAGTACCTTCCTCTATTCAGAGATTTAGACGGTACAGATAAATACTCATGGGGTACTGCTGCACTCGTAGTCCTTTATGACTACCTCTCTGATGCCTGCTGTTATGACACTAAACAGCTAGCTGGATATATGACGCTGCTTCAGGTATCATTTATTTATTTATTGTTATGTTTAATTATTTGTATACCATTTAACTATTTATTTAAAAGTTTAATTATTTATATTATTTATTGTTAATTATTATATTATTTTGATTATCATTAATTTATTTATTTTTTTGCAACAGTGTTGGATTTACGAATATTTTCCAAATATTTGTAATAGAGGTGACCAGGGTGCTGACGCGGAATGTTATGCCCGAATGAATAGATGGTGCTACAAACAGGGCAAGCATAAGCTCCACGAGTACAGACGTATCATTGACGCATAAACACCTGCGGATGTTATATGGAGACCATGGGAGAATCACAAGGGTGTCATTCCTTTTGATGATATCATGCTCTATACTGGTCACCTCAGATTATGCAGCACTGTAGTGAAATATCTGCCAGAGAGGTGTTTGAGGCAATTTGAATATATCCAATATATTCCATCACCGCCACCTCCAAATCCTCTTAGATTATTTGATGTAGATGTAGAATGGTTGGGATATATGACGCCAGTCACAGAGATATTGCATAAGATTCGTCCAGCTACGTATCCATCTGAGTGCGATGAGGGATATTTGGAGTGGTTCTATCAGGCGTCTCACCACACTGCTGGTGCGACCAGATGGTGTGCCCCAGGTCCCAGATTATGGTGTCCCGACCACTGTTGTAGATGGTTCTACTTTACAGCCGCCATCTATTCTACAGCAGGTCGGTGATCTAATACAGCAGGGGTTGAATGAAGTTGAAGCTACTCCAGATGATAAGTTTTATAAGTCTTTTTACAAAGCTTTGTATTTAACGCGTTGTCATACTAGTGAGTAGTGGATGACATATGGGTTGTTGACACTGTGCTTTTGAACATCTATGGGATGTTATGTCGTTTAATTTATTTTGAACATCTATTATAAACACTTTATGTTAGTTTGTTTTCATATCCATCTATTTTTAGCATTATTGTTATGTCGTTTACTTTCTATTATTTGTTATGAACTATAACGAAAATAAATAATAATAATAATAATAATAATAATAATAATAATAATAATATGAAATAGAGCGATAGTAAACTAAAATATAAAATTAAATAAAAACAAGTGATTTTGTAACAGTTTTAAAGCATTAAGCTTCATCTAATGACATTGCATCTACGGATTCTGTAGGTGGATTTTGTGTAACACGTGACAAATGACTTAATAAATAGCCCCAATGTTGTAGACACCCTGTATATGCTATTGCCCAAGAAGGTGCTTCATCATTGCGATATTTCTTCCAACCTGGTGCAATATCTGGCATTGGAAATCCATCTTTCATCTTTAACTGCAAAATAAGATCATATGATTATTTTAAAATTAATACATAAAAAAAATTAACAAAAAATGAATACATAAAAAAGTTAGACAATTTTACCGGAACCCAATGATTTCCATAAACAAAACCAATACATATGATACGATCATTTGTTGTCGATCCTGAGTGTGAACCCATATCAGGTAACCCATATCCTGAGGAAAAAAAGTCATTGAAAATGTCTGACCAAACGTGACGAGAATAATATTATATGTTGTCGCTATCACGTAACCCATATCAGGTATGGACAACCATTTATCTACGGGTTGAACACCTAAGCATGATATCTTCAACGAATCTCTTACTTCTCTAATGCATCCTGTGAATAGTCTATCATATGGAGTTACATGCGAAGCAATCTCCTGGTCCAAACTATTGCGGACCAAAGACCAAGACTCCTCACCATATCCAAGCAATAATGCAATAGCGCGAAAACCACAATTTCCATCCGCTGCCACATCAAATATGTCATCAATGTATGGCAGAATAATTTCGGGAAATTGTTTCCACAACTTATACTTTGAGAATTGAGATGATTGAGAGGGTTGTTTCTTTGATTGAGAGGGTTGTCTCTTCTTTGATGACTGAGATGGTTGTGAACTAGGATCTTCACAATATGTTGCATTAACATGCTCAAAGTAAGAATGGTCTCGATATACATCATATCCATCCGGCTTCTTACCCTTACTCTTCTTCACTCGACCTTTTGTTTTTACTTTTTCAGGTGGTGGACACATTGAACTTATAGTTGGAAAAACAAGTTCACGCACCTTACTCTTCAACACTCGCTTTCCTATAACATCGAGTGATTGAAAGCGTTTCCATAATGCATTCATCTCCGTAGACATATCCAACTCTGATCCATCTTCTGTGTCTTGGGTGAGTTCACATTCCATGCTTAGTTTTCTCCATTGAATATCCATAGAATCTAGAGGAATTGGTTCACCCATCAATTTATATTGTGCCAATTCACAAGCACAAGGTAACCCGTATGTCCTTCTAAGAGAGCACCCACATACAAATGAATCAGTACCCACCCACTCAACTTTCTCGTATTCTTCAGCAATAAGTCTTTGAGCTTCTCTTGATACAAATGTAGTCAATCTCTGATAAAATGGATTACTGTGTTCATGATCTTCGTCATAGAAACTTTTCTGAAATGAGCCCCTGATTTTTGTATGTTGCAATATTATCATGTTGTTCATAGCCTCCCAACATTTACACATGTCACTCATGCTGTGTTCCAACTAACTTCAATTTCCAATGATCTGACTCAACCCTATCATTAAATGTAAATTGTCACAATTAAGCAATCCAACAATATATAATATAATTAAAAAATCAAATTTTTAGAGTCACATGACATACCTGTTACTCGTTGTGTTCCCCATATGCATTACTCAATTTGTCCATGCTTCAACAAACCTTTCCTTATGAGGAGTCAACCAAGTGTCTTTCACATAGTCAACAAACACCTTATTATCGACACATGATTGCTCAAACATTTGCAAGCGCATTATATACTCTTTTTCATCATTGCAATACATAATGTCTTTCCACATATTCAATACTAACTCTTGTCTATCCTTTAAGACATATTGCTTGCATTTTGCTCCAACATTTTTGTCGATATGAAATCGACAAAGCAAATTAACAGCATGTGGAAATACAATACCAACTGCATTCATTAACGCAAGATCTCTATCTGTCACAATTACTTGAGAAAATTTGTTTTGTGTGACAAACAGTTCTTTTAGCCTCTCTAATGCCCATCAAAAGTTTTCTTCCCGCTCACATTCCAAATAAGCAAATCCAACTACAAATGTCATCTTTGTTGATGTCATACCAACAATTTCAAGTAATGGCATCCTGTATTTATTGGTTTTGTAGGTACTGTCCATATTCTACACAATCGGAAGCAAATTCAACAACTTCACCGAATCTGGATGCGCCCAAAAAATATCTCTCATAACATCTAAGTCTTCACGCTTTCTATTCCAACACACATATTTTGCATCTTCAATTAACTTGAATAAATGTTGCATCTCTGTTCTATTACCTCTCACATGCAATCGAATCATACTCATCTGCTTATATATTTGTGAGATCTTAGTAACATTGTTCTTATCTCGGTCTTGCAATGAGAGTAATATGTGTCTTGGTGCAACATTATATTTTGTTAAGTCATGAACATGCTTTTTTCCTTCTTCATCTAAACGTCCAACAAATGCATGCCCCTCCAAACTATCAGGTAATTCATGGTTGTGAACTCCACAAATTACTTTAATTGTCCATCCTGAACCATCTTTTAATGGTTTTGATCTAAGTTTGAAAGGACAATCACACTTTTTTTTTGAACTTCGAGTTGAACTAGCAGTATACTTGTATTTTCCTCCTTTGTCGCAACCTAATATTAATTTATTTCTCCTTCCTTTCTCTTCTGTCTCTATATTTGATCTTCTGATAATAAAAATAACTTTATTTTTGATACCGATTTCTTTAGCCCAATTCACAACAGCGTCTCTTGTAAGAAATAACTTGTAAGAAATAAAATTAATTATGAATTATTAATATTAATTAAATTATTCATACCTGATCCGTCTCAAAAATATTTGTAGTATCGACGCATGTTTTATCCAATAATGGTAGCATTTGATCCATATCTGTTAACATTTAAAAAAATTAATAAAATTCAAAAAACTTGAAAAAAAAATAAAAAAAATAGGTGCGTTCCGGTAACCTTGTAAATGAAGTTTCCCGAAACACAATTTTTTCCTTCTGTATCCAGAAACCTTTGAAAATAGGTTTCCGAAACCATGTTGTGTACTGGAAATCTTCAAATAAGTTTTCCGGAAGACTGTTATGTATCGGAAAACTTCGAAAAAAGTTTTTCGGAAGACTGTTGTGTACCGGAAATCTTCTTAAAAGGTTTCCGGAAATCTTGGACCTACCGGGATTCTTTTTTACGGCACCGGAATTGATGAAATGGTGAAAAAAAAAATTTACTCTAATTTTAGTGAAATAGTAAAAAAAAATTAGAGGGTAATTTTGGCATTTTGAAATTTTTTTGGGAGTACGGGTCAAATTATGAGGGTACAAGGTCAATTTTTCTAGAAAATTTGTACTGAAATTATTAGGCCCTAGTCTTGAAAAAATTCGTACTGAAATTATTAGATCCAAACCTTGTGTTTTAGCAAATTGGGCGAGCTAGCTCATTTGGACTATAACCCATTTAAAGAGCTCTATTGTGAGTGAGATGGCTTAAAATAAAACAGAGTTAGTATAAAACTAACATATATGACTAACTTATACAAATATGACTATCATAAGAGATCAATTTAAAACTTATAAAATGTAAGGACCAAATTAAAACATAAAATAAACCTAAAAAAACAAATTAGCGATTAAACAATTTTGTAATAGCCGATAAAGTTTCAAATGAAGTAAATGTCATAAAGAACCTGATTTTTTTAATTTTAAAATCATTGAGAATGTTTCTTTTTCTTGGCAATTCTCGGTACATTTTCCGTTTTTTTTAAAGAAACCCTTTTATATTCTAATTATTCCATAAAGTCATCTTTATAAATGTATTAATGAATTATTATTCTAGTAAAAAACAAACTAGTATACCTTAAGTTCTAAGTGATACTAGTATAAGATTATCGTATCTTCAGATATTAATTTAACAACTACCAAATTAATCAAGATTTTATATTATTTAAACTAATGAAAATTATTGTTGGTTTGCGATAACAAAAAATGTAACGATATCATAAAAGTTATAATGAGAGTATATGACAACACAACTTTAAATGAATGAAAAGTAAACCTAAGGTCATAGTTTCACTTGTAATATCAATACCTCAAGTCCTAGTTTTATATAAATTCTTATTCATTTTCTCAATTATCAATCTCTCTTAAAAACTATTAATAAAGTTTCGTCATTCAATGTAATATTTTTTTCCCTAAATTAATTCTTTGATTAATCATACAAAAAATATAATTAAGAGAGAGCATAAAGAACAAAGAGGTTGAATGATTGAAAGATTAGTATCTATGTTTCATCATAGAAGAATCCTAATCTCAATTATCCTATAGATCTACCAATTAATTGTAGTTGATCACTAGTTAATTGATTGATTAAGGCATGCAAAGGGTGGTCATCCAAAACATGTAAATAAAACAATAGAATAATTTAATTGAAATAAACAACAAAAATCTAAAACAAAACTAGAATTTAAAACTGAGACAGAGTAAAAAGTATCTTAATCACAAGATTCACCAAAGATTCTAGAACAAAGTTTAATTACTCATTGACATATAGAAAATAAAGTAAATAATAGAAGTGTTCATCAATTAAAGAAAAAAGAAATAAAACCCTCAAAGAGTATGATCTTTTGCTCCAAAATTTGAGACACTTTACTTGAGCTCCTATCACTCTTTAGCTTCCAAAATATTTGTTGTTATTTTGTCTCTCTAATTTCTTCTTCTAGCTCCAAGCACTCTTTAGCATGCAAAATATTTGTTGTTATTTTCTCTAATTTCTTCTGCTTCTCCGATTCTGTTTCTCATCTATCTTCTTTACTCTTTAGGATAAGAAGAAGATCCTAATTTTTTGCAACAATTTTCCCTTTCTTTGGTAATATTTTGTTATCATAAAATTCAACCGAAGTGTGCAACAAACCTCCTTCTTGTACTCATTAATATTTAACCAATTTGACTTATTTTATCATCACATGATCAATTTTACAAATATCATAAATAAATGAATACATAAGAAAAAGTTGAAATAAAAAATTTAAAATAAAATAAAATAAAATAGAAGATAAATACCCTTTTAAAATTTTACAAAAATAAATTTATCAAATATTTCAAATCCTCTACTCTAAAAATTTATAAGTTAATTATAATAAAATTACCATTTCTTCTAAAATAAAAAAAAAAAACAAATTAGTATTCCCACGTTTCTCGCTAAAATGGCAAAGCAATAACTATCCACTATTCACAACGAAGTGGCGCATCATGCGTGTAATAAACTCTGAAACTACGCATGGGTATTCCCATTGTATATTCATTTTCGGTCGAGTATATAGGTACAGTATATAGGCGAAAATTCTAAGCCAGTCTAGTTGACGCTTAATTCAACTTATTATCCAAAAAGCAACATCGGAACTGCCTAGTCTTCGGAAAAGCCCCCTCTTAGGGTCCGTTTTGTTCACAATTGCCCTCTCTCGACTCTCAATTTCATAATTCTCTAATTGCATTGCCCTACGAGTTGTGAAAGACGGCCAAAGGTATTTCTTTCTTTCTCCCAAGTTGTTAAAAATACTTCTCTCAGTTGCTTTCCATATGTTTGTAGAATTGTCTCTGAGACAATGAAGAGAAAAAAGCATCAACATAATAATCACACAGAAAACGAATAAGAGAAGAATAACAACGACATCATCAGTGACTTACCTGACTCCGTTTTACTTCACATATTGTCGTTTTTGAAAACCAAATACACCGTTCAAACTTGCATACTATCCACAAGATGGAAGAATCTCTGGAAGCATCTCTCCATCCTTACATTATATTCCTCAGATTTTAAAACTCACAGGTTTCTTCAAATTCGTTTCTCGATATTTATTTCTAAGCGATGACTCAACAGCAATCCACATTCTCGATATTCACCGCCGTGGTATCATTGAGCCTCACCTACTCAAAAAGATTATTAATTACGCAGTTTCGCACAATGTCCAACAATTAGAAATCGATGTCGGATCTGATATTCAACGCTTTCCAACTTGTATCTTTTCATGTCAAACTTTAACATCTCTTCACCTTTACGTCCGTGATAGAATGAGTGGTCAAAGAACATTGTTTCCAAATTTTCTAAATTTACCAGCATTAACCAATTTATCTTTATACTCATTTGTCTTTCCTGTCGACAATGACGGCCGTGTCAACCCTTTTTCAGCGATTAAAAGGTTGAATAGTTTGATCATTGATGATTGTATAGTTCTTGATGCACAAAAACTATGCATATCAAGTGATAGACTTACCGATTTAACAATACAAACAACTTTTGAACGTTGTTTTTGTGAAATCGAGCTATCTACTCCAAGTCTATGTACTTTTGATTTTACCGGTATTCCTTATCAAAAACTACGTGGGAGCCATCTTTCTTCTATTAAACAAGTAAACATTGATGCAAATATAATTGAGAATCCTACAAAGCCTCCTTCAGTTCTACTCAGCTGGTTGCTAGAGCTTACTGGTGTCAAATCATTGAGAGTCACTTCAACTACTCTTCAGGTATACCATAAAAGATTGAGTATGTTAGTCATTTGAGGTATTAGTTAAATGTGCTTCAAAATGTTAGTTTGGCATGTTTTGAGGTTTTCTTTTCTTTTTTTTTTTTTATTGAGATGTTTGCTTGGTTTATTTATTTGATTTTAAATTTTCTCAAAAATATATGACATGCAATAAACTGATCATGATTTTCCTTCATCCTACTTTGCTTAGGTTCTCTCTTTAGTTCCCAATTTATTGAAGGTTGAGTTCCCTTCCTTGTGTAACTTGAAGTCACTGAAAGTAAAAAGGAAAGAAATTTCATATGAATTATCCAAGTCACTGCTAGATGCGAACTTTGCAAAGTTGCCTACCGGGGCATCATATACAGACGTTGTCAAGTTATGGGAAACATTTAGTGAAGGATCTTTATCCATACCAGATGGAATAGTTGATTTTTTGCTTAAAAACTCACCTTCAGCAGAAGTCGATATCATTAATTAGATTCAAAAGGTGAAATGTGCATTCTACTTTCTTAAAGAAGATTTTTTAATTTGGTTTTTGCCTTCTCTTAGAGTTTTCATTAGTCTCTCTGATTATAACTTATTAAAATGGGCAAATTCAAGTCATAGAGAAGCAAATAACAAAAAAAAATTGAGGGGCAGAGTTAAAGTCATTGTAATTATTTCAAAACTTTTCTCTTTTTGAGTGTTTTTTATAAAGTTTATCCAAACAAACCCATAGTGTTTTTTATAGTGGATAATGTGATTTGTTTAGTCTGTTACTTGTCCTTGAATGAAGATTAAGCTGTTGGATAGATACACAATTTTCACTATTTCATTAAGTTTATCAATTTCTAATCATTTGTTGTATTTGTTTTTTTTCCCAGGTTATTAATTTTAGGATAATTGGGTTCCATTCACTATAAATTTCACTCTATCAATTGGTTTGGTTAATTGTGGATTAGTTTTTATTTTTATTTTCCAACTCTTGTTTTTGTTTGATTGCTTTGCTAATGGATAGTTTATAGCTGAGTTGAGCTTTATCTGGTTTTGAGTAGTTGCTTATGATTTTCTGCTACCATTTGCATCCATTTAATGGTTTGCTAATCAGCTTTATGAGACTTTGATGTTTATGTCAAATGTTTGTTTTGAATTTTGTTCTTATTTTTACTATGTTAATCATTTTATGGTTTGATTCTTTGATAGTATATGTCACTCATTTATTACTATAATTTGCTATTTCTTTGATTTACTTTTCACTTTATTTGTTGTAGTGGAGTGTTCCTTGATAGAGCAGAGGTAAGATAGAATTAGATGAAGATAATTATTGTATTAATGGATATGAAAACAAAAAATGATTCCAGAGCTAATGCTCCTCAGTTAGAGAAAACAATTCTCTCACTGCCCAACCTCCCAACCTCTAAGGTGTAACAGAAAAATGAAAAAAACCATCCAACTACTTCCCCACACACTCCTATTTATTAATGGAATATTAACTCACTATGCCAGCTAGGCAATCACACTTTTCATGCATTCCCTTATTCTTTCTCACATATACTCGCCATTGCTTAGGCCTCACCTCATCTCTGTTAAGTAAGAGATCCCCCTCATCACTCGTAGGGCCCAACCCATTCCTATCATCACCCCACCTTCAACAGTAGCCTTGACCTCAAGGCGCAAATCAGGGAGTTGACTCTTCAGCAACAATTCCTCTTCCCTGGTAGCATCTCCAACATCCATGCCTTCCCATTGAATCAACCATTCTCGCTTATGCTGCCCACCATCAAACTTATCCCTCCATGACAAAACCTTAGCAGGAATAATGTCTCCAGTGTTAGACTCCAAACAGATAGGTAACTGAGTTGTTGCAGTATAATTGCCCACAACTTTCTTCAATAGAGATTCATGAAAAGTAGGATGTATTTTAGATGTTGCTGGTAACTGTAGCTTGTAAGCAACCTGCCCTATCTTCTTAATGACTTGATAAGGACCAAAAAATCTAGGACCCAATTTTTGATGAATTCTATGCACAACCGATTGTTGTCGATGAAGACATAATTTGAGGAAAACCCAATCACCAACCTCAAATTGCACTGCATTGCGTTTCTTATCAGCCTGGTATTTCATGTACTCTTGAGCTTTGAGTAAATTAACTTTTAGTTGACGTAAAACTTCATCCCTGTCCCTTAACTCCTGGGCTACAACTTCTACTCTGGTTTCTCCCTCCAAAAAATGCACCAATACTAGAGGTCTCCTGCCATACACCACCTCAAAAGGGGTGAACCCTATGGAAACATGAAATGTGGTATTGTACCATAGTTCTGGCCACGGAATCCAATGTGCCCATGTCTTAGGTTGATCTGCAATAAAACGACGTAGATAAGCCTCTAAACAGCGGTTAATCACTTCTGTTTGGTCATCAGTTTGGGGGTGGTATGTCGAAGACATTTTAAGCACCGTGCCTACTAGCTTGAGCAACTTTTTCCAAAAAATACTCACAAACAAGGGGTCACGATCACTAAGAATCGACTCCGGTATTCCATGTAGTCTAACCACGTCCTTCACAAAAATAGCAGCAATGGAGCGAGCAATGGAGCGAGCAGTAAATGGATATTTAAGAGGAATGAAATGACTATACTTGGAGAGACGATCCACCACCACCAAAATAGCTTCAAATCCATTACTTTTGGGCAAACAAGTAATAAAATCCATAGATATCTCACTCCACACCAAAACTGGAATAGGTAGTGGCTGTATTAACCCAGTAGGCATAGTCGCGACATATTTTTGGCGTTGACAAGTGTCACAAGCTTTCACTAAATCTTGCACCCTTTTCATCACCCCTTGCCAATATAAAGTGTCTGCCATTCTCCTATATGTGCGTTGGCAGCCGGAGTGATCCTTACTAGAGGAAGAATGAAAATCCTTAAGTAGATCTTCAATAAGTGGTGAGTTAGCTGGTATAACTAACCTATTTTTGAAGAATAAGATGCCATCTTTTAAGAAAAACCCACAATGCTTTTAAGCCAGGGATTTTGCGACACCTCTTGTTGCAATTGGCTGCTGCCAAATAGGATAGGATTTAAGAGCATAAATTTCAGCATTCTCATGTTGTCTAGATAAAGCATTAGCCACCTTATTTTCCACTCCCACCTTATACACCACCTCAAAGTCAAAACCCAGCAACTTAGCCATCCATTCCTGGTGATTTGCTGTGGTAATACGTTGTTGTAACAAGTGTTTTAGGCTCTTTTGATCAGAATAAACCACAAACCACCTTCCTAACAAATAATGTCTCCAATGTTGAATAGCTAACACCAAAGCCATTAACTCCTTATCATAGGCTGATTTAGATAACCTAGATGATTCAAAAGCCTTGCTATAATACGCAATGAGATGTTTAGATTGCAACAACACAACACCAACCCCTTTTCCTAAGGCATCACATTCAATTTCAAAAAGAAATTTGAAATTAGGCAGGACTAAAACTGGGGCAGTTGTAATAGTTACTTTTAATTTCTCAAAAGCTTCGGCAGCCGCAGCATTCCATCTAAAACCATCTTTCTTTGTCAACTCGGTCAAGGGTTTAGCAATATTCCCATAGTTAGCTATAAATTTTCTATAGTAACCCGTTAACCCCAAAAAACCTCTCACCCCTTGGCCATTGTAACACACTACTAACCTTGGCAGGATCCACAACAACCCCTGCTTTGGAAATGATATGGCCCAAGTATTCAACTTGGTGTTGACCAAAAGCACACTTCTTCCCGTTAGCCACAAACTGATGTGGTTTCAAAATGTTTAGAACCATCTCCAAGTGCTGCAAATGAGCAGTCCAACTAGTGCTGTACACTAGTATGTCATAAAAAAAAACCAATACAAACTTCCTTAAAAATGGCTTAAAAATATCATTCATCATTGATTGAAAGGTTGCAGGGGCATTGGTAAGACCAAATGGCATCACCATAAACTCATAGTGACCTTCATGAGTACGAAATGCAGTTTTATGAATATCCTCTTCCTTCATACGAATTTGATGATAACCAGATTTAAGATCAAGCTTAGAGAAATAACCCAAGCCATGTAACTCATCTAACAATTCATCTACCACAAGGATACGATACTTATCTTGAATTGTAACCTTGTTAAGTGCACAGTAATCTACACACATGCGCCAAGATTGATCCTTCTTCTTGACCAAAATAACTGGACTAGAGAAAGCACTAGTGGTGTTTCTAATCACCCTCTGCTGCATAGGGCTCTGAATCTGTTTTTCAATTTCATCCTAGTGTAAATGAGGATATTTGTAAGGTCTCACACTTACCGGGCCAGCACCGTGCAAAAGTTCATATGGAATGGCTAGTGTTTCTTGTAGGAGGAAGACCCTGGATTTCTTTAAATACAATAGCAAACTGATCTAACAACCCTTGCAACTCCTTAGTCTGTTGATCAGAGACACGAGGCACTTGTGAACCTACCACCTCTATCAAGGTAGGCCATTCATAGCCTGTTATCAGCCGGGAAGAAGTGATGATGCTTTGGAAAGTAGCCATCTTCTCATCTAAGGCTTGGCCAAGGAGTTTCACCATACTGCCCTTATGGTTGAACACCATAGACATTTCTTTCCAATCCATGGTCACCTTCCCCAAAGTTTTCAGCCAAACAACTCCCAAAATCAGATCCACACCCCCTAACTCCAACACATAAGCATCAAACAAATCTGCACCATTTCCACATCCATCTGAATTCCCTTACACCTACCCATAGTTAGGACACGATGACCATCTCCTAACTTGACCCCCAAGGGAGTAGAAGGTACCATAGGCAGTCCCAGAGCTTCAACCACCTTAGGAGGTATGAAATTATGTGTGGCTCCACTAGCAATAAAAACCAAAATAGGTGCACCTTGCAAACAACTCTCTACTTTCATTGTGCGAACCTGGTTTGGAGTGGTGGATACACCAACACCACAATCTCTCTTTCATCGTTGACCACTTCATCGTCCCCCAAGAATTTGTTGCGCATTGATGGAGGGGATCCCATCGTTCATTGCAACGAAAACAGTCCCTTCGCGCGACGCTCATTAGCCGCTGCACTTGGTAAATGGCGAACGCCGCGTGAGTGACGGCATGAAACGTCACCAGAGTTTGGACGTGAAGGTGCTGTAGAATTGGGATGGTGTGTTGACCCGGTTTGAGATCCAGGACCCAACCCGGTACACATTTTACCCACATTGTTGCTAGTCTGGTTAGGGTTTGCAGATCTATTTCCTTCCCCTTCGCGATTGGCCCAATTAGGTTTTTGAAATCGGGCCCAAGAACCTTGACCCGGTTTGTAGCGAGATCCAGATCCCTGCCCTATAACAACAAATTCACTCTCTTCATCACGAGCCAATTGCATCGCTAAGTAACGATTACGAGGCTTGAAGGTACGCACACGAGAACGAATGTCATGATGTAAACCACCAATGAAGTATGTTGTTCTGGTAAACGGCCACACTGTGAAGAATACAATTCGAATTCAACAATGTAATCCTCCACAGATCTAGATTGTTTTAATTCCTTCAATTCTTCAAAAGGATTCTCCAAACGACCACCACAAAAACAAACAATCGTCGCCTCCGTCAAACTCTCCCAAGATAGATCCTCCGTACAATCGCGCCATAAATTGAACCAATGAATCGTAGGACCTTCCATACTGAGCTTCATCGATTGAATCCTCACATCTACAGAAATGCGTTGTATGTCAAAATACGTTTCTGCTCGAGCGATCCAAGCAATTGGATCATCACCGGTAAACGCCGGCAATTCCACCTTCTTCTCAACTAAACAAAATTCATCTAACGGTGATGTGACCGCTGTAATACTGTCCTAAGACGTGTCACGCATCGCCAACGCTCTCTGAATTTCAGAACCAATGAAGTCACGTAACGACTCAATGCTGGCTTGAACACGTCCCAAACGCTCCTCCACTCCGGTGATTCTTGCGTCCATTCTGGTTTGCAACAACGCAACAGGTCGGACCAATTGCCACAGCAGAGGTAAGATAGATTTAGATGAAGAGAATTATTGTATTAATGGATATGAAAACAAAAATGATTCCAAAGCTAATGCTCCTCAGTTAGAGAAAACAATTCTCTCACTGCCCAACCTCTAAGGTATAACTGAAAAATAAAAAAAACCATCCAACTACTTCTCCACACACTTCTATTTATTAGTGGAATATTAACTCACTATGCCAGCTAGGCAATCACACTTTTCCTGCATTCCCTTTCTTATTCTTTCTCACATATACTCGCCATTGCTTAGGCCTCACCTCATCTCTGTTAACTAAGAGATCCCCCTCATCAGTCGTGGGGCCCAAACCATTCTTATCATTCCTCTACTTGTATTTTGCTTTAAATATACATGATAGATCACTGAAGTTGGATATTAGGAGAAACAAGAGACTGATACATGATAGTCTAAAAAAGTCTGATTAGTTAACTATATGTTTTAGGATAAAAATACCTAAATAATTAGTAGCCATATTTTCCGCAAGGTCTAGCAAGGTTTGATTAGTTATTGTATGTTTCACCTTTCACAAACCCAACGACTAACACATCCTGTTCTCATGATCAATGTTATCAGTTGCAAAAAATAGCGGTTTATTCAAAATCTGCTATGCTACAGTGTTATAGCGCCACTATAGCCGCTTTTTGACAACATTTTGTATTAAATTGCGTATTGCAGAACAATAGCGGTTTGTTCAAATTCCGGTATGCTATAGAGCTACAGCGCCGCTATAGCTTCTATTTGACGACACTGCTCATGACTAAATTGTAAAGCATATTTTTTTTCTTTCATTTCCTACAAACACAATCTTTCCTCTTTTGCATATGCAAAGGAGGAAAGATTGTGTTTGTAGGCAAGAAAGTTGAGATTTTTATAAGTTGCAACAGATGAACAGTTAAATTAAATTTGAATAATGGAGTTCCAAAACTCATAAACATGAAAATAATAAATTTAAAATTTTAAAATTAAACATAGCTGAGTTGAACTCTAAAACTCATAAACATTGAAATAATAAATATAAAAAGAGGGTGTTCATTAACACAATTCTGTACTCATGCATGACTACTCACTGCATTGCCTGCATCTCTCCTCTCAGTACTTGTCTCGAATCATGTTTTTCATTGTTAATTTGTGTTCAATATTTTGCAAACTGCTGTTTTTTTTCAATCAATATCTGCTTTTTTTTTTCGCAGTTCTTGCTGCATCAGTTTTGAAGCTACGTGGAATATTGCTGCAGCCATTCTTGTTTGAGTGAAAAATTAATTTTCTGCACAATTATATATTTGGAGCTGTTATGCTTGAAATTTAGTGTACCGTAGGTCATAAAATTAGTGTATAATCTGTTTTGGAAGTGTTGGTATCAAGTTAGAAGAATTTAGTCTTTATGGAAATGAAACATATACATTATATGATTCCTTAAGCAAAAAGTTTTATAAGACCAAATGAATTCTACATAACGGATTTTAAAATTATCATTTTGCTGTCATACAACTTATAAAGAGCAAGACTAAGTTGTCTACCAAGTTATTATATCATCAACAGAATAGTCTAGCCTATATTAAGCTTATATATAATACACAAATACCGAAACCAATTAGTAAGATCAACTTAATATATGTAAAACTTTCAAACCATAATAGATATTGAGATGAAATTTTCTACTGCAACTTTCTTATACCAAATCTGATATTTCCTACATAAATTATGCTCATTTAGAGCTCTAGAACTCATTTTGGACACCTAGAATCAAAATCTTGTTTTTACAGGCTTCAACAAATGGTTTACAAGACCAAAACTAATGTAGAAATTTCTCAAACCCTTTACCACCATTACATACAGGATAAAATAGACTATACTGAAAATGGAGGGATCAAGCCAAGCAGTATTATTTATATTTGACCTTTAGGCTCCCAAATGGAGGAATAAAACCTAGTAGTATTATTTATATTTGATCCTTAGGCTCCAAAATGAACCAAACTTAAGCTTAAAAGGGGTAGATAAGTGCAACTACTAAACCAACATGTTTTCTGGGACGGCACCTTTTCCAACAGCTTTATATTGCCAAATTAAGCTGACATACAAAAAATCAAGTCAATTTAATGAGTAAAGCACAAATTGGACCTTAGAATGCAAAATACACATATAAGGAATAGAAGGGTTGTGTTAAAAATATAACTATGAGCAGAATCCAATCTATGAATTTAACACAATATTCTTATACTATAAGGGGGCTCTCTAACAAAAATTAAGATTGATAGGACTTTCAAAACCTATGCTGTATAAGGGTCCTTTCTAACCAAAAGCTTGATTGTGCATCTTGAATCACATCTTGCGAAAAAAGCTTTGATCACATTGACTATATCCAGAAGAAGCCACCTATTATTGCCCCCCTTGTTGACTCAAACTAAATATATTGTTGATTTACTAGAGAAGGCTGACATGACAGGTTGCAAACCCATTGCAACACCAATGCCACGAAGCTGTAAAATCTCTAAATTTGAAGGCACACCTATGAATGACCCTCAGCTATATAGGTCTGTAATGAGGGAACTCCATAGCAGCCATTACATGCCGAGAAATTGGATTCATTGTTAGCAAAGACTCAATTTATGGCCCAACCTTTGGAAGAGAAATAGAAATCAATCATGTGCGTTCTAAGATATTAAAAGGGAACTTTGACTGATCGGGACAGTGAGGAGGGACTGAGCCAATTGGTGCCTAATATGGGAAGTTGGCTCAAGGTGTAGAATGTTTACTATAGGAAACAGTTGGCCAATTGGTGCCATGGAATGGAGAGAATTGACTTATATAAAGAATAATGGGAGAGAGAAAGAGAGAGGGGCATGTAAGAATTCAGTTAGGGAAAAAAGGAAGGACCACGAGGAACCATATTGCTGTCACAAATGGTTCAGCCCTTGTCCATATTGCTTAGGGTCAATGAAGGTTGATGAGAGGAATAATTCTTAGATATTGTAGAAGAAAAGAATGAAGAACTAATACATATGGAATTGGTTTTCCATGGAAGTGTGCGCGCGCGCACATGTTGATGTGTGCATCATAAATACTATGTAAGGCTAGATTGAATTAACTTCAAGCCCATAGATGCTTCACAGTTGATATAAACTTTAGCTCCTAACTTGTGAAAAAGCTTCGGAGTCATTGAACACGTGTGCACCCAAAATGAATCATATGTGCTTAAATTTTCCCCACATATATTACAATCAATGCTTTCTAATAATTGTTCTCATGATTTTTTTTTGTTCATTTTGACTTGTGTAGGGAAGGTATGTCGGGCAGGTGAGGTGACGATCGTGATCTGGTTTTTGTTTTCTGTGGATTCCAATGCTGCTTGTTGATGCATCTTCTTACTAATAGATTGACTTTTTGTTTTATTCTTGTGCCTCTTGTGTATCTGATGTTGCATAGTGAGTACAAAGCTTTAAATTTCCTTTTAATGTAAACACACACAAACTACTATAGTTATTGAGATCATGGTAGTCAAAATCCCGATCCAACTCGTAGGATCCCATGATTTTACGACCCCGCACCCCTTCCCCGTGTTCGTTGATGAGTAGAAACCCAAAACGATGGAAGAAGGCGGAATCGGAGATCTGGCATGATTATGTGTTTCAGCATTGTATAGATTTGCTACTGTTTTGAAGTGTTTTAGTTGTTTTTGACTGTTTTGGTGACTATTCTGGATGTTTAGTTGTGATTTGGTCATGTTTTGAGTGTTTTAGTTGTTCTATGAATCTAATGATCCCAAATTTGAATTCTTTAAGTATTTATGATAGGATCTTACGATCCGTGTTATGATCTCACGTTTCATGCTCTTGTAAACCTTCTTTGATCTGCATTGGATCTCGATTCTGACTACCTTAAATGATATGTTGGAATTTGAACAATCATAAGTGTCAAACTAAGGTTTACAAATCTTTAGATTCAATATGTTTAAATGCAAGTGTTTGTGCTCTTAACTCTCTAGTCAACCAAGAGAGTTAAGAGTACATTTTCTAATTAAGAAAAGTTGCTTGACAATGTAAAATACTTACATACTCAATGAAAGAAGAAGAACCCAATTTCAATTCTCATTGAGTAATTTGCTTGCAATTTTTCTCTTTTAATTTGCTTGAAATTTTTCTCTAAAATTTAAAGTGGTTATACTTACTGTCTGACTCCATAATTTGATTTTAACGATGTAATCTTTTTTCCTAAAATCTCAAGGGTGAAACAATTAGTAGTTAGCATAAAACTATTCGTTAAATATGTTAGCAATCTTCATGAGACTTGGAAGCTAAATCCTCATGCGACCGTAGTAGTTGACTATTTGAAAACTATTAGTTAAATATGTTAGCAATCTTCATAAGACTTGGAAGCTAAATCCTCATGCGACCGTAGTAGTTGACTATTTGAAATTATCATCCTAGACTTTTTGTTATATTATGCATTGCAAAGAAGTGATATTGTGAAGTTTAAGTTATTTAATCATCTAATTTCTTTCGGCCAAGAACAAAGTAGATTTTTAGACCAATCCAGTCCTGGATTAATAATTATTAGGCAAAATTATTCTCGTATTCGTGTAACTTAATTTCAAGTAACGATTCAGTTATTTATCTTTTTTATTTTTCTCAATTTAAACATTTTCTTAGTTTCAAATAACGATTTGATCTTATACATTTAAAAATGTTAACAATGTTATGTTTTTTTTTAAAGAAAATCAAAAAAATTCATCATCATATTCAAAGAAACCCAAAAAATTTATCACCATTTTCAAAGAAATTCAGATATTCATTTAATCCAAAACTCAAATACTCAAATAAACTCATATCTTGATATCCAAAAACAACAACAACATCAAATCCTCAAATAAAAAACTCACATTGACAAATGTGTGTTATTTGAATTTTTAATTTGGGAAAAATAATTAGATTTGTAAAATAGAGTATAATGAAGTGATCTTAAAGTAATATACACTTGCCAATTAATAATGATATCATGAACAATCTAAGGAAGTAATTGATTTTGTGTAGATTTGTCATTGAGTTACTTTAAGCAACCATCAATTTATTTGTTAGTAACATGGTCTTGTTATGTATTGATCTCTTCTAATGTTATTGTTAGAATTTGACACTTTTGTAATATACTTTTAAGTTGTATTATGTTTATTTTGTTTTATGTTGTAGTTGTCATGGTTAGGTGAAAGACCCGTACCTTTTGGACTGTTGAATGTGTAGTAAGTTGTGTGAAAAAAAAAGCAATGATAGTTACTATTAATTGTAGATTTTTATTCTAGTCAAACAAGCAAGCATGTACAATTGTTCTATATAATTGTGGTGTATTCTTTATTCAAGTAATGTAGTTAGAACTCTTTTTTCTGCAAGTTTTATGTTGTTGTCTTTTATTCGTTTCTCCACATTTTACAACAACTTGTGTTTTTAAAACATGGTATCTAGAACTTCATTGATCTTAAAGGATTTGTGAGGAAACAAAACCAGTGGAAAAAAATAAGCAAAAAAACCTTCACAAAAAACCTTTAAATAGCTTCCAACCATGGTTCTTTAAAAGGGAAAACTATCATTTGTGGACTGCAAAAATGGAAACTTATTTGAGAGCTCAATGTTTATGGGATGTGGTGGAAAATGGCAGCAACCCACCACCTCTCCCAAATAACCCAACATTAGCTCAAATAAGAAATCACAACGAGGAAGTAGCAAAAGAAGGAAGAGCAGTTGCCATAATACATGCAACACTACATGATGATATGTTTAACAAGATCTTGAATTTTGAAACTTCGAATGAAGCTTGGGACAAACTAAAGGAAGAGTTCTAAGGGAGTGAAAGAACAAAGAAGATACAAGTGTTGATCTTGGGAGGAGAATTCGAAGCACTAAAAATGAAAGAAACGAAAACTGTTAGAGAATTTTCTGATATAATTTCGAAGATTGTTACACAAATCAAATTGTTGGGATAGGAGCTCAATGATCAAAGAGTTGTGGATAAAATTCTAGTGTGTCTTCCAAAGAGGTTTGAAGCAAAAATCTTCTTCTCGAAGAAAATATAGATTTTCTCAAATCACACTTGCTAAACTTCTTAATGCTTTGCAAGCTACTGAGCAGAGAAGATCATTTAGGATGGAAGAAAAATGTTGAAGGTGATCTTGTGGCCAACACCAAAAGCAAAAACCAAACCACAATGGTTTTGGGAAAAACCTTTTGGTGAAAAGAAAGGAAAAGGAAGAAAGGAGGAGGTCAACAACAAAGGGGAAGGCTGGAAAAAGAAGTTTTCACCTTGCCAACAATGTAAAAAATATACTCATTTTAGAGAAGTATTGTTGGTACCAGCTAGGAGTTAAATGTAGAGCTTGCAATCAACGCGATCACGTGAAGAAAGTTTGCAAAAACAAAGAATACCAGTTGGGACAACAAGCCCAAGTTGTTGAGTAGCACCAAGAGATTGAGGGACAATGATTTATGGCTTGTTGCTATTCAATCAACAGTAGCAAGGAAGCATGGCTAATAGACAATTGATGCACCAACCATATGACCCACAATGTCAACATTTTTAAGGAACTCAATAAGTCCTTATCCTCTTAAGTTACCATTGACAATGGAAAACATGTTGATGCCAAAGGCAAATGAGTTGTAGCTATTACAAGTCCCTCTGATATCAAATATATTTTAGATGTTCTATCTGTACCTGAAATAAATCAAAGTCTTTTGAGTGTGACGCAAATGATGGAAAAGAAATACTCATTGCATTTCAAAGACACGAGATGCACTATTATCTATCCTTTTGGGTCTGAGTTAATGTTCATTGAAATGAGAGGTAAAAGTTTTCCAATAAAGTGAAAAAAAACAGCCATGCATGCTTTTTCAAGTACAGTTGACGATCCCTCTTTGTGGCATAAAAGGTTGGGTTACTTTAGTTACTCCACCTTGAAGCATATGAGTTCTAATGATTTGGTGTGATATATGTCAATTTGGGAAACAAAGTCGATTTCCATTTCCAACTGTATCAACCTGAAGAACTTCTGAAAAATTGCATCTCATATACAATGATGTGTGTGGTCCTATGCCAACAACGTCTTTAAATGGCAACACATATTCTTTGCTATTTATAAATGATTTTACAAGGATGAGCTGTATATTTTTTCTATGGCCGAAGTCAAATGTCTCTGATGCATTTCAGAGGTTCAAACTTATGGCTGAAAAAGAGGCTGATTCTCAAATTAAAATGCCCAGATATGATAATGGAACTGAGTATACAACAGGCGAATTTAAATCTTTTTGTAAGCAAGCTGGAATTCAACATCAATTTATTATTCCTTACACTCCTCAATAAAATAGAGTGAGTGAAAGGAAGAACAAGACAATCATGAAATGGCTCGGTGTTTGCTTTTTGAGAAAGGAATTCTTAATTTTTTTTTGGTTGAGGCTCTAAAGACCTCAGGGTACTTTGCTGAATTTGTTGCCTACCAAAATTTTGAAGGAAAAAACACTCTTTGAAGCATGGTATGAAAGGAAACCTTCTGTAGAACAGTTAAAAATATTTAATTGTGTGTGTTATGCTCTCATATTCCAAATGTGAAAAGACATAAACTGAAAGCAAAATCTGAAGTTGGTATATTTTTGGGGTGCAATTGGTTATGACTTTGTTTTTTGAAAAATGAAATTGAGACCTCAAAAGTTATGTAGATAGTGATTGGGCATGAAGTTTAGGTGATGCTAAAAGTACGTCTGGCTATCTTCTCTCATTTGGCAGTGCTATTTTTTCTTGGAATTCAAAGAAACAAGATGTTGTGACCTTATTCTTAGTTGAAGCTGAATATATTTCCGCTGCAGCAACAACAAATCAAGCTATTTGGCTAAGGAAGATTTTATCAGACGTGGGACAAGTTAAAAGCAAAACTACTATCATATGGGTTGATAACAAATATGCTATTGCTATAGCAAAGAAGTCTGTCCAGCATGGGCGAACCAAACGCATTAAGGTGAAATGTGATGCTATTAGAGAAGCAGAAAAATCAAAGGAAGTAAGCTTGAAGCATTGCAATTTAGAAAATTAGATTGCAGATATAATAACCAAAGCTCTTTCTAAGGGCAAGTTTGAAGAGTTGAGATCAAAGCTTGGAGTATTCAAGAAATATCTAAAGGAGGAGTGTTAGAATTTGAGACTTTTCTAATATACTTTTAGATTGTATTATGTTTATTTTGTTTTATGTTGTAGTTGTCACGGTTAGGTGAAAGACCCATACTTTTTGGAGTGTTGAATGTGTGGTAAGTTGAGTGAATAAAAAGCAATGATAGTTACTATTCATTGCAGATTTTTATTCTAGTCAAACAAGCAAGCATGTAGCTTTTCTTTATATAATTGTGTTGTACTTTTTATTCAGGTAATGTAATAAGAACTCTTTTTTCCACAAGTTCTATGTTGTTTTTTTTATGATATTTCTTATTTTCTCCATATTTAACAACAACTTGCGATTTTCTTGTAGTTACCCCTAAATTGAAGATTTCTTAAAAGTGTAATAATGTGAAAATTGTGAAGATTTATTTTGAGTAGTAAGGCTTGAACTTTTCTAGTTTAAGAAGTATTTAGTTTGATACTATTTGCAACATATTTAATGATAGTATGAATATCTGAACTTCTGAATGGTTTTATTGTATTGGTTGTAAATGGATGTTTGAAAGAAAATGCTTGCCTGTACTTAGAAACAGTAAAATTATTGCTTCAATGATAATTTGAGAGAAATCAGATTTACTATTGCTCTGACTTAGTATCCTTTGTCTTTGCTTGGAATTTTTAGAGGGTAGTTTTTATTTGTGGACAATGCCATTGGAAAGTGTATATAAAAATGAGTAGTGTTAGAGGAAAATACCTTTTTTTTTTATTGACCAAATTTGAAAGTAATCATTTAAAAAAAAATTTATGACGTAAGAAATAGACATTTGAAATAGGGAGCGAAATAGTATAGTTTGCATTAAAAGCTAAATTCTATGTTCTCTTGCAATGTGCCTCATGTTTGCGTCGGTGGCAGAGTAATCTATTATAATATATTAAAACAGAATTCCAACTCTATTGAATGACACGTCATATACTTATGTGCCACATCATAGCATTTGCGCCACATCATAGCATTTGCGCCACATCGTTTATATTCTTATGTGCCACCCTTCATATATCTCTATTATTCATCTCACATCTTCTATTCCTCAATTTAGCTTTTGCATCTCACATATCATATACATAAGTTAAAAACCCTTTCCAAATAGCTCATCATAAAAATAATTCTACGATCTTCTCACTTCAATCAACATTTGCAGCTCCTCCAATTATAACTTTACATATCATGTAGATCAATTCGCAACAAAATACGTCATATTGACGTTATCTCATCCCAAATGTTCTAGTAATCATTTGCAAGTATGAATCCGATCTCACGAAGCCATATCTGAATCCGATCTCACAAAGCCATATCTGAATCCGATCTCACAAAGTCATCTCTGTTCATTTCTTGGAAAATTTGTGTCATCAATACACTTATTTTCGCCTATGTAACTAACTATAAATTGTCCACACAACTATACAAAACACTTTTATAAATATATATTTATATGTTGTTTTGTGTTCTAAGATATTTTATCGGCAAAAAATTGGAACTGGAGCATCTCGACACATTTCAAAGGTACATACTTTGAGTTTGAAAAATTGAATTTATATGTCAGAAAGAATTCAATTATTAGATTTTCATTCTACTAAATTTTCATGACATTTTTGGTATTCTCTATATGTCAGAATAAAGTTAGTTATTCGCAACTCTCTTTCATTTTATTAGATTTTCATGATATATTTGGTATTCTATATAACAATTTGTAACTTATGTCCTATTAAAAAATTGTAGCTTATGTCATCAAATAAATATAAAAAATATTTTCAATATTAGGGGGTTTCAAATTCATCTTGCATCTCACTCGACCATAATAAAATATAAACTTTTAAAATAATGTGATCTTAATTTTTTAATTTTAATAATAAAATTTAATCAATGGCAGTTTACTCTTTAATACAAAATATTGCAATTTTGATTGTTTTTAATAGTTAATAAAAAAATTTATGACAATTATTTAAAAATAATTGAAATTTACTTTAAATAAAATATTTGAAGTTTCAACAAATAAATACATAGTAATACTAAATTTAATTTGAACATTCAGATATCCTTTAAGAAGTTATTTTCTTTTTAATCTTCTTTCACAAAAACTTATTTTTAACTGAAAACGTATTTCTTTTATTAGTAAATTAATAGTTATATTAGTTTTATCTGATTTTGGACCCAAAACCTCCTGGAACTCTTGAGTGTTCCTCAACAACCAAGCTATAACTTAATTCAAATATGTATTCATGGTAATTCATAACATATAAATACATATGTTTTCATTGTAATTCATTATATATAAATACAAATAAAGTATCGCTTAAATTGCAAAAAAAAAAAATTAATAAACTTTCAACGAAAATGTTATATCTCTAAAGT
>JBBPBQ010000001.1:11034469-11047355 GCA_037974755.1 Cicer yamashitae
AAAAAAAAAAAAAAAAAGACAAATTGGAACTGAAGTATCTCGACACATTCTATTTGAGTTTGAAAAATTGAATGTTTGAAAAATTGGATTTATATGTAAAAAAGAATTCAAGTATTTACAGTTCTCTTTCATTCTATTAGAATTTCATCACACATTCTATTTAGAGTTCTCTTTCATTCTTTTTCATTTGATTAATATTTATAGGTAAATAGAAGTGTCAATACACTTGTCAATTAATCACGATGGTATCTTTACACTTTCATATTTGCTTTAAAAAATGTTATTCGATCCCGACTCTCTAATTTCAAGTTTACAATACATTTGATTATATCGCATTAAGAAACGATATAACATTATTAGTTACAAATGTTTAAAGATTCTTCAACAAAAACAATAATGGTTAATTCTTCAACTAAAATCGTTGAGGAACAACAACTGTGCAAGTAAACCAAAATTTAAAGTATGTAAATAAATAAATAAATAAATGATGTTTATGAAAAAACAAAGTATTTTTTATTTCATGTTGACATATTTAAAATTTTAACATTCTCCTAAATTTTTAAGATTACAAATAATTATATCTTTATTTTATCTATTTTTGTAGTGAAAAATAGTTATATATTTTAATGAAAAATTTATATATACACATAAAAGTATATCAACACCTACCGCGCAACGCGCAGGTCACTGTGACACCCTAAACCCCAAAATAACATATATAATAATTTATACTAGATTATTTGGAGTAAAATACGCAACAGATAAAGAAAACCTGTTTCCATATAACTAATTTAGAATATCACATTGCTCAAAAATCAAAAGGAACACTTTTAACTTTTTCCCTCCTATAAAACAGTGTAATCTCAATAAGCTTGATGTAAGTAAAATTACTTAATTTCATTCTAAAATCTTACTAGTACTTATAAGGTTTTCATACAAAAAGTCGTTTCAAATTTAATAAGTAAAATACAAATTTACAACCCTTAGAGCGGGGGTTTTCCCAAAATTGAACTTCAAGACTCATTAACTTGTAACAACTGCGATTTCACAAACATATGGCCAAGCCAGTAAAACACAAACAACGAAGGAGGTGAGTTTCGAAATCATGTTGATAGTATAATATAAGTATGAAGAACACGCAAACAATAATAATAGACTGTATCATAATCACATTACGATATAGCAAAATATTTAAGTAAATAATACCATATTATAACATCAAAGTCACTCAAGTAAAATCATTATTCATTATAATATGCATCAAATCATCTAAGAGTAATTATTATTACTTATGAAACACAACAATCACAATAAAAAAATCACAAGGAAATGCAATGCTATGCATGAGCTTATACTCTACTTCACAATATGGTACCATTCTAACTCTGAAGTACTTGGTTAGGAGGCTTGATACTATGCCACCATCCTGATGGACGGACAATTCAAATTGGCCCTATCCTCACAGATCTCCTCAACTCAACTCCAGACACATATACGCGACAGTCGAGGTAAACGTATGTTGCATGGTAGCTCCGGTCATTTGGAGTGCTACCTCCAAGTCACCTAGGAATTCCTCACTCGAATACCTCTTGTCTTAAGGCTCAACAACAGACTGCCACGATCAGGCTCATTCAGTTGTACTTCCTCGGAATCACTAGGCTTGTCAGGCCCTACCTATATGATGACAAAATAATCTCCATTTCACAAATTCTCAATATTTATTTTCTCCCCTCGTTGGCTTATGATACTCCATTAAGACCGTCATTCAAACACAAATTGGAACCACAATTATTTCCTCAACTATGGGGTTACTTCAATATTCTCATCACAAATTTATAACATCACTATCATTAATCACACATCATCACATAAACTCATCACAAATTTATAGCATCACTATCATCAATCATACCTCATCACCTAAACTTATCACAAATTATAACATCACAATTATTAATCATACATCATCATCATCGCATAAAATCATCACAATGCATCCATCTTTTATTATCACATCACATAAACTCATCTAATCAAACATATACATAAAATTCATTCGACACTCAATATCACAATAATATCAAAAACCACACATCTAATGAAATTAAATCAATCAACACCTTACAAATATTTCTATTCTATATTTTAATCTCACAATTGTCATACCTGCACATTAATTAATTTATCCCTCAAAGGGATACTGCCGTACGTAGCGATCCCTAGATGAATCGTTGGGAAATACGGTTTTCCCGTTCATCTCACAATATATTATACTCATGAATTCAGACGCTCTCTCACCCCTTACCTTATTTTGATACTTTCACACACGAATACAAGTCCACAAGAAAAAAGCATTGGTTCTTTGTTTCCTTGTCCTTCAATCGATCTAACTCGATAGTTTATAGGTAAACGTTAAAAAAAAATTATGATAACAAACTCTAAAAACTAAATTTCGAAAACCGGTCAACGAATCTTACCATAAATCAGAAAACCAATCACTGAATAATATAGCCACTTTTCACACATCGTTTTGGCGTTGGTTTCAGAGAACGACGCAAAATAAGGAATTTTAGAAACAGAGAGGTCATATATTTTAGAGAGAAATTGGGATGGTTAAAAATCTAGGAACGTGTGTTTAATTGACTAACTAAATGAGTGAAACAATATACTGAAATTTGGACGAAAATGGAGAAAGTTATTTAGAACACTTATGGATCGCCGGTATCAATTTTGTTTTATTTTTCCTCCAATTCCTCCCAGGAATGAGATGTTGCCGTTGCCGTTCTCTACCCATGCCTTTCTTTCTTGTTCTTTTTTTTTTTCAATTCTTTTTTGTTTTTTATTATTTAATTAAGTTTTCCTTGCATACGGGCCTAATCTTTAAAATACATTTTACTCTTTCCTTTTACCTTTTTAAAATAAGACCAACAATTATAAACTAATTTTAACACTTCTTTAAATATAATTTTATTACTAAAACATTACTAAAATAAAATAATTTAAACTGAAATAATTTTAGAACTAATATATTTTAAATTAGAGTAACTAAAATAATTAACTTTTTTTTTAATTAACTATTACCAATAACTGAAACTACGCTGATATTCAAAATAATCACTATAATTATACTTATTCTTTCAAAATATTCACATTAAAATATTGTCATCATTAGAGAATAGTCGAAATTATAAAATAAATAATATAACATCAAAACTTTATATTAATTACTAAATCATAATAAATACATATAAAATCACAATGTCATAACAAGTTTATAAAAATAAAGGAAATCAAACAGAGTATCACTACTATCTCAACATAATTATTTACAAAATAAATAACTAAAAATAGAAAATAATTATAAATAATTGAAATATAACTATGTGCATACTTAACATCAGTCAAACACACAGAAAAATATTACATTAATTGGATATGCGTATATACACGTGAAATTGCATAAAATCTTATTCTTTAAAATATTACACTAAAATACTATTAGATTTAGAAAAATATATAAAATAATAAAATAAAATATTTATTATTTATATCCATGATTTAGTCAAATATGTATAAGAGTAACACATCATAGAAAATACACATATAAAGAAAAATAATCATAAAATTAATCAACATATATTCTAAAATAATTTTCACACCAAATTAATTTTTTTCACAATCTAGTTATATTCTTATTTTAGAATTATGTGATTTTTGAAACCAACATCTAATGGATAATTGGTTGAGTTATTGAGTAATTCTTGCTATCAATATGACCCGTAGTTTCATTATCTTCCTCTATTCAACCATTTACCTCTTTTTTATCTCCCATTCTCCACTTTGTCCCTTATATGATTTTTACTTCTTGTATCAAGAGCAGAAAATCAAAGGAGAAAATGACAACTTGGATGATGCAGATGAGGTAGACAATTATTTTAATTGTAACACCCCAAATTTTATAATAAATATTTTCTTAATTAAATAAGATTTTAGATAATTAATTTGGTGTTAAAACTATTTTAGAATATATGTGGATAAATCTTGTGACTAACTTTCGTTGTATGGGTGTTTTCTATGATACGTTAATTTTGTATATATTTGACTAAATAAGTGATATAAATAACAAATATTATATTTTATTATTTTATAAATAAAAGTATTTTAGTGTAAATATTTTAAAGAATAAGATTTTAGGCGATTCTACATGTATATGTGCGTTAGTAGTTAATATGATATTTTCTTGTATGTTTGACTGATGTTAAGTGTGCACATAATTATATTTAATTATTTATATATATGTGTTATTTTAATTATTTATTTTACAAATAATTATCTTGGTATATTAGTAATTTTAATATTGATTTTCTTTATTTTTATATAGTTGCTATGGTATGAGGATTTTATACATATTTATTTTGATTTAGTAAGTAATATAAATCGTTGATGTTATATTTATTTATTTTATCATTTCGACTATTCTATAAAGATGATGTATTTTTATGTGATTATTTTGAGAAATGTTATAGTAATAATTATAGTTATTATTTTGAATATGAGAGTTTTGATTAAAATTAGATTTATCTATGTTAAGGATAAATAATATTATGTTAAAATGAGTATTTTGGAGAAAAAGTTTCTAGAAAAGTAAAATGAATTATTTATTTCTTGAGGGCTTTTAGAAATACTAGAAAATGAATTTTGGACCAGACGACTGTTTACACCCCTATTTTCTACTTCTGCATATTAATTTGGGCTATTACTTACTGGTTGGACTTTTCTTTTCTACATCTGCGAGTTGCTCATTACACCTCTATTTCTACCTCAGACTTGACTACCTGTGTTGGGCCTTACAGTTTTACTCTTGTACCTGTACATCTGCTATCTGCACACCTTCTTCTGTAATTAAAAAAAATAAAGAAAACAAAAATCAGATTAATGGCAGCCAAATCACAACAAACCTTTTTCTCTCAAATTTACTCCCACCAATTCCTTGGCTTTTTGAAACGATCTCAACCTCTATCCCACACAAAATCGGCCATTGAATCCATTTTTGGCATCAATTTTATCGATCGTGGCTCCGTTTCATCAAAAACAGTTGCGTTTCTTTCCTTGGGCGAGCTGTTTTTGGCCGATTCCGATCACCACGTTTGTCGTCTCAAAAAACTGGCATCGTTTTTGGATTCCTCTCGTAGAAAACTTCAAAAAGCACTACTCATTTGTATTTTTTGGTGAAGTTGACGTCAGACCCTTCCGGCGCTACGACGAGTCGGTGAGACCTTTTCTGTAGTTTTTTCTCGTCGTTTTGACTCCATTTTTGTTCCTAAAATTATTATTAATTATTTAAAATTTATTTTTATGCTCCGCATAATTTATCAATCACGTCTCAACGATTTTGTGAACTGGCTGTTATTCGGATTCGCTCGCTGTACGTTGTCGATCTGCAGTTGTTGTTGAAAATTTCCATTGATTTATGTGTTTGAGAAAGCGTCTAAATAAGGTAACGGGTGAGAGAGCATTTGAATTCATAAGTATAATATATTGTGAGATGAACGGGAAAACCGTATTTGCTAATGATTCATCTAGGGCTCGCTATGGACGACAATAACCCTTTGAGTGATAAATTAATTAATGTGCAAATATGGAAATTGTGAGATTAAAATATGGAATAGAAATATTTATAAGGTGCTGATTGGTTTAATTCCGTTAAATGTGTGGTATTTGATACTATTGTGTTATTTGATTTCAAATGAATTTGGTGCATATGTTCGATTAGATGAGTTTATGTGAAGTGATGATAAAATATGAATGCAGTGTATGATTTAAGTTTATTTGATGATGATGTGTGATTTATGATATAAATTTGTGCTAAGTTTATGTGAAAATGTTTGATTCATGACAGTGATGTTGTAAATTTGTGATCAGTTTATATGATGACAATGATTATGTCTGATTAATAATGTCATAAAATTGTGATAACAATATTAAAGTAACCCCATAGTTGATGAAATAATGATGATTCTAATTTGTGTTTGAGATGACGGTCTTAATGGAGTATCATAGGCCAACGAGGGGAGAAAATAAATATTGAGAATTTGTGAAGTGAAGATTATTTTGTCATCATATAGGTAGGGCCTGACAAGCCTAGTGATTTCGGGGAAGTACAACTGAATGAGCCTGATCGTGGCGGTCTGCTGTTGAGCCTTAAGGCAAGATTGTTAGACCTTGAAGGTAGTCGGGTGGGGAATTCCTAGGTGACTTGGAGGTAGCACTCCAAAATTCGGGAGCTACCATACAACACACGTTTACCTCGACTGTCGCGTATATGTGTCTCAAGTTGAGTTGAGGGGATCTATGAGGACAACGCCAATTTGAATTGTCCGTCCACCAGAATGATGGCATAGTATCAGGCCTCCTAACCAAGTACTTCAGAGTTAGAATGGTACCACATTGTGAAGTAGAGTCTAAGCTCATGCATAGCATTGCATTTCCTTGTGATTGTTTTATTATGATTGTTTTGTTGTTATTGATGTGTTTCAAAAGTAATAATAATTTCTTCGAGATAATTTGATGCATATCATAATGAGGTAATTATTTTACTTGAGTGACTTTGATGTTATAATATGGTACTATTTGCTTAAATATTTTGATATATCATAATGTGATTATGATATGGTCTATTATGATTGTTTGCATGTTCTTCATACTTATATTATACTATCAACATGATTTCAAAACTCACCTCCTTCGTTGTTTGTGTTTGACTGGCTTGGCCCTGCGTTTGTGAAATCGCAGTTATCACAAGTTAATGAGTCTTGAAGTTCAAGTTTGGGAGAAACTCCGCTCTGATAGGCGACACCGGGAATTAAGTGTTGTAAATTTGTATTTTATTTATTTAATTAGAAACAACTTTTTGTATGAAAACCTTATAAGTACTACAAAGTTTTTGGAATTAAATTGCAAAATGTGATATCCTAAATTAGTTATAAAAGTTTTTATTTCCTTAAAAACAAATTTTCTTATCCTCTACGAATTTTCCTAAAAGAATCTAGTATAAAATTATTATATATGTTATATTGGGGTTTAGGGTGTCACATTAGTGGTATCAGAGCAGGTCTGTCCAATCAGGCTGAGTGGGTTATGTGTCAGTTGTTTGTTAGTCAATTGTCGACTTTGAACCAAATGTGTTTACTCGTGTCCCTGTTAAGTGTTGAAATGCTCTGAAATGCTTACCTATTATTCTTGTGCTAAGTGCTATGTATTTTTCTATTGCAATACATGACTTCTGAAAGATGATTGTTAATTGTTAACTACTTGCTTATTCTTGTTGTGTCGTGGATTCTCTTTTTTTTTTTAGATAATTCTTAACCGCTAATTGCTTGTTTGTTCTTGTTGTGTTGTGTATTTGTTAAATTTTGAGTTAATTTGAATTATTGACATGACTAAGTTAATTACCTTTTAATTAGACTTGTGGCTTGTGTTTCTAACTTTGATTATTTGCTCTTTCGTTATCGTGGATAGTTAGAAATAATTTTTTTTATTGACTAGCTATATGTTTGAAATTATTAATTTAATCGGGGTAATACTAATTATTGATTTATAGACCTTGCCTTTGGGGTCGTAACATGATTATTAAAGTTGTTAGAAAATTCATATTATTAATAAAAATAATTCTTAAAATAAAATTTATATTGGGGTTTAGGGTGTCACATTAATCACATATGGAAATCAAATCAAGAAATAATTAGAATAATTTAGAAGCATTCTAAAACACTACTTCACCATTAAGATAGTATAGTATTAGACCCAAAAAAAAATAGAGGCACCCCTATGTGCTGCTGTACCACCGTTTACCTTTTTGCCTTATAAGGATGTAAGCCTATATAAAGGCATGGATACTCTGCTTTGATTATCAATTTTTGTGAATCAAATATAGTGTATTTACTTCTCTTCCTTCTAATTCTCTTGGTTTCTGTGTGTGTATTTTTAATTTTTGTTCCAATGATGTCAAATTGGTATTAGAGCAGGGGAGATTCTACTTGTGTGAGTGTCAAAAATATTTTTAGTTTGTGAGAAACAAGAGAGTTCTCACCGTTCAAATATGTGTGAGTTTATTGAAAGAAAGATATGGAAACTCAATACAATATCATTTGGTCTTATCCCAAATTAGATGCAAATTTAGATTTTAGTTACCGGGAACTCTTGATGACAACACATTTAAAAGCTCACAATGTTTGGAGTTTTGTGGATCTTGGATTACAACAAGGAGCCAACGAAACTGCTCAAAGAAGAGACCAATTGGCACTTACACAAAAACATGAAGGAATATATTAATCAATATTTTGCAAAATAGATAATGCCAAAACCACTAAAGAAGCATGGGACATATTGAAACTATCACATAAAGGAGTGGAGAAAACTCATAAATCACAATTGCAATCTCTATGAAGAAAATATGAAATGTGTGAAATGTCTAGCTCAGAAATCATTGAACAATATTTCTCTCGTGTTACAAATGTTGTGAATAAGATGAGAGTGTCTGGAGAAGATATTCCAAATAGCAAGGTGGTGGAGAAAATTCTACTCACCATACCGATGAAATTTGATCATGTGGTGACTACAATAATTGAGTCCCACGACACCGACATTTTGTTAGTAGCAGAGTTGCAAGGAAGTATTGAAAGTCATGTGAATAGAATTTTGGAGAAAACAAAATATTGGAGAAAACAAAAAAAGTAAATAAGAAGCTTTGAAGAGTCAAGTGAATCTCAACAATGTTACTGAATCAAGTTATATGAGAGAAGGTAGAGGCCGTGATCATTTCAATAATGGTGGAAGAAGAAATTTCAGAGGTAGAGGTTGAGGAAATCTTATAGGAAGAGGACATGGTAATTTCAACCAATGGAGAGATAATAATTTCTATCTGTCAAATTAAGGAAGATGCGAAAATAATTTCAGAAATAATAATCTTGGAAGAGGAAGAGGCAACTACAATCAAGAAATGACAAATCAATTATAATATATTAAAATAGACTCCTCCATCCTACTACGACAAGTCATGAAACATTGTGTCACTTCATTCAAATATTGTCATCTTAAAAAAAATCTAATGTGGCACATCTAACAAGCACTCTTCCACTTTCTCTGAAATATTGATATTGTTATGTATGGTTATATACTAAAATATATTTTTAACTTTTTTCAAATAGTAATTTTTTTTGGGTACAAAATAGTAAATTGTTTCATTACTAGAAAAAAAGTTATCTCAAACAAATATTTTTTAAGCATTGTTTGCATTATATGAAACCTATTTCGATACACCAAAATTCTAATTTATAAACAACATATGCCGCTTCAACCCACCGATACATTTCTTCTATGGACAAAATCTTGAAGTTTTACCTAGATTATTATCAAATTGGATACATAAAACAAACCCTCAAATCTATTTTGTTGCCATCTTATTATGCTTTTTTTTTTATATAATTTTTTTTATAACATTTATGCATTTATCATTACTTTCCATTTATGTCAATCAATTATATGAGTAATATTTTACTTTATTAATCCTCCTTTGACGTTCATGCACAGTTGTTCCATTTAGTGGTGAGTAATGATTCATTTTCTCTCTCTTTCTAGCTTCTTATTGTGCATTTTTTTATAATATTTATTTATAACATTATTATGCATTTCTCATTACACTCAAATTATGTCAATCAATTACACTAATGAGTACTATTTTACACTATCAATCCGCCTTTCATATTCATGCACAATTATTCTATTTAGTGGTGAGTAATGATTTCATACGTTGAAAATTCAATTACTCATTCAATTCAATGAAAAAAAACCATCTAACCACATATAATTATTGTCACAAATGCTATTTATCTAACCCTTTGTATTATCTCAAAGCGGTAATGGTAATAAATCAGTCGAGGTTGGGCTCTACTTGCAATCTAGACTATGCCTTTAAATTTGCAGTTGCGACACCTTAAACCTCAAAATAATATATAATAAATTATATCATATTTACATAAAACTTTAGCAGTGGATAGATAAAAACTCTTTTAGAGGGAAAATAAACTTTGGATGGTTATTTAAGATATCACATTTCTCAATTTAATTTCAAAACTTATTAGTGGTTATAAGGTTTTCATACAGAAAGTCGTTTCTAATTAAATAAGTAAAAGAAAAATACAAATTATAACTTTTATTCCCAATATCACCTATCAGAGCGAGGTTTCTCCCAGACTCATTAACCTATAATAACTGCGATTTCACAAATGCAGGGCCAAGCCAGTCAAACACAAACAACGAAGGAGCTGAGTTTTGAAATTATGTTGATAGTGTAATATAAGTAAGTAGAACACACAAACAATTATAATAGACCGTATCATAACACATCATGATATATCAAAATACTCAAGAAAAATAATATCATATTATAATGCCAAAATCACTCAAGTAAAATCAATATATCGTCATATCATCACATCATCCAAGGGAAATTATTATCACTTGTAAAACCCATTAATCACAACAAAACAATCACACAAAAAATGCAATATTATACATGAGCTTAGACTCTACTTCACAATTTGGTACCATTCTAACTCTGTAGTACTTGGTTAGGAGGCTTGATACTATGCCACCATACCGGTGGACGGACAATTCAACCCGAGACACATAAACGCGACAATCGAGGTAAACGTGTGTTGCGTGGCAGCTCCCGACATTTGGAGTGCTACCTCCAAGTCACCTAGGAATTCCCCACTTGAATACCTCCAAGGTCTAACAATCTTGCCTTAAGGCTCAACAACATACCGCCACGATCAGACTCATTCAGTTGTACTTCCCCGAAATCACTAGGCTTGTCAGGCCCTACTTATATGACGAAAAAATAATCTCAACTTCACAAATTCTCAATATTTATTTTCTCCCCTCATTAGCTTAGACTACTCCATTAAAAGCATCATATTTAGGAATCATCACTATTTCATCAATTATGGGGTACTTCAATATTCTCATCACAATTTTATAACATCGCTATCATCAATCAAAAATCATCATTATCATCACGTAAACATATATCATACCATGCATTCATCTTTTATTATCACATCACATAAATTCGTCTAATCAAACATATGCACATAATTTCATTCGACATCCAACAATAATGGAAAATATCTACTACCACACAGGAATAAGACGTTACACTTTGCAATTCAAGTTGGGAATTAAAAAGGAGATCATAACGATCACGAATGTGGTCTCGATTTTGTAAGACATCCACTATAATGATGGTGGTCGACGAAAGAAGAAAGATGAGAAACGGTGGCGGCTAGGAAGAAGAAGGGAACGAATGTTCTATTCTTGTTCTCTTTTTTTTCCTTCCTTTTATTATTATTATTATTATTATTATTATTATTATTATTATTATTATTAATTAGGTTTTAGTCTTAGACATGTGCCTAATCCATAAAACACATTTTAGTCTTTTTTTTATTTAAAAAATCAACAATTACCAAAACTAATTTTTTAACACTTTCTTTTTTAAACACAATTTAATTACTAAAATATTACTAATATTTCAAAACTAATATTTTATAAAATAAAGTAATTAATCTTTTAAAATACATTAATAATTAAGATTCTCATATTCAAAATAATCACTATAATTATACTTATTTTTTTTTCAAATACTCACGTTAAAATACTATCATCATTAGAGAATATTTGAAATTATAAAATAAATAAATATAACATCAAATTATTAATCTAAAATAATATTTAATTAAGAAAATAGTTTATTATAAAATTTGGGGTGTTACAGCAGTCGCCATTATGCGGCAATGTCATTGTCATTTCAGCCGTAATGATGGCCACAAACCACAATTTAAAACCAAGACCCGGAAAAAAAACTCAATGACGTAAGTCTCATCCGCCTCAGTTCAAATTGTAATGCAGAGTTAAATACAAGCAAATGAATAAGAGAATTAGAGTCGAAGGGAGAATATTATTAAATTTTTAGATAGACTTCCAATTTACAGTATTTTTTCACAAACAAATGATTGCATTCATAATTTAGTAATAGACAATTACTTTGTTATTTCCAATTTTGTGTGTATAGCAATAATTTCAAGCATAGTGACTTTTGAAATTGGATTAGATTTCACAATGTAATTTAAGCCAATCAACATTCTCAAATTCGTCATTTGTTCATGTCAATCAACCACATGCATCATATATGAGTGTTGTTGTTATAAGCTTTTTCATATATGAATGTGTGGCATATTCCAACTTTATGTTTAACAATTTTTACAAACATTTATGTTATATCTAAATTTGTCGCAACTATTATTATATTATACTTATAAAACTTAAATTAATCGAACAATATTGATCGTCAACAATATGACCATCTCAATTATGCCCATTCAATTACATACTCAAGTGTATGAGTGAAAGATTTTTTTTATATCAAGTTGTAATATTGTATGTAAGTTTTTCTCATGAGTTCTCTATATAACAACTATAGTTAGCTTTTTAAGAAACTTTAGTTACACATTTTTGTTTGAAAACTATTACTATTTTTCAATACATTTGAAACACACCGAAACTAAATTAATGCATATATAATGAAGATCTATATACCTTATAGGACATGGATTCATATATATACTTCTATACCTCAAAATTTCAATATCTACCATAGGAGTAAGTTATAGATGTTTTACTCATAATAACATCCTTTAAGAAACCAAACAAGTCCTAACATTTCATACTCATATAATTTTATAAATAATTTTTTCATTTTCAATATTTTTAATAAAAATATCATATGAATTTTTCGAATAAATAATTATAATATTATTAATATTAT
>JBBPBQ010000001.1:11055764-11149645 GCA_037974755.1 Cicer yamashitae
CAATCATTGATTTGAGATATATTTGTAAACATTGGTTTTTATACGATTATTATTTTTATTTTACTTTTTATCTTGAGCACTATTATTTCTTTATTCTTTTTTTGACTAATTGAACGAACTATTATTTCTTATCTTTTTATGTTTCATGTCTCATTTTTACTTAAACTTTCGATAACTAATTCTTAATTACGAAATAATGCTGGGAATGATAAGAAATCACTACTTGATTTTGATTATTTTTTCCGTTTATTGAAACTATGCTCTAATTTATACTTCATCCAATCTATAAGTTTAATATTTTGAAATGAATGTATTTATTTTCATGAATAATTTATATAGACAAATACTTTCTTTGAATTAAAGAAATAAAATATGTATCCGAGCACTAAAAAGAAAGATGAACACAAATTTTATATTACTTTAAAAATACTTAATGTAGAATTAACATTTTTATTTTAAAAAAAAGATTCTTTGTTGGTTTTTTTTTGCAAAGGTTTGCTAATTTAAATGCATGTGTTTTAATATTTTTTATTTATTTTAATTAAAACTTCATTAGATTGTTTGTGCATAAGTTTGATTATTGATTTTTCATGTTATTATTGTGTTTTTATATATTTTGAGGTAATTTATGGTTGCTACATTTTAATTAATAAAATGTAATTTAAATATTGTGATGTATTTATATGCAATAAATGAAAAAAGTAATTAACAATTAAATCAAGTTTGTAATGGGAGTTATATTTTTATTGTTGTTTTTTTAGTTATAGAGATATAAACAAAGAATTAGTAGAATGTGAAATAAAAAATGAATGAATTCTAGAAGTGCCACATGATACTATTGAATGATGTGTCAAAATGAGTGTCACATGTCAACATATTATTTTGGGGGTTTGTTTTAATATATTATATTGATATTGATATTAATATTGATTGATTGATTTTTAAGTAAATTCCAAGCCTAAGTTTAAGTGTGTAATAATACTCATTACATTATTCTGTGTATAAAAATAGTGGAGTTGCAATAGAATGGAAAACAAATTTCCATCGTTCATTTTCTTAGTACGGAAACGTGCAATCTTACAAAATCAATAAGATTGTGATTCATGACACTGAGATATTTGTTCCTCACGAATTTTAACTCAGCATATTGAAGTTTTACTGCATTTTAGCACTCCCGAGGAGTCTGTCAATGATTTCACAGATTTTGCATCAACAACTTCAAAATTCTGTTCAAGGCTATAATTAGGTTTTTTCACTTGTCCACCTTTTGTATCTATGAAAGATGCACCATTTTCAAAAGCGTCTCCAACTGAATAAAATTCTCACGTATCTCCAATTGCATTACTACTTTTTCTCCATGTCACCTGCACACATTATATAATTAATCAATCAATTAAGAAATTGGTATATATATAGTGCATGAAATCATTACCTCCTTATTCTCCGTTGGTGCTATGAAGAGGTTCGATTGGCTTTTAAGGCTTGGTCCCTTGCTTCCACCAATTGCATATTGCGCCCATCCCATGTAGAGGTTGTTTGCAACATGTACATATCCATGACGAATTCTATAACATTTTTAATTAATAACTAAGATAATCAATAATTTTGTTAGTTTTTTTAAAAGAAATTAAAAGATGCATTGTTAGTTTATACCGACCTCTAACAAAAGTGTTGTGTTTCCATTGGGACCCATCACCATTCCAGGAGCTTGAGGTCGACAATGATGAACCCTAATTCCGTGGATGATTATGTTTGTTGCCTAATAACAAATAATAAACATATCAGTCTAAGTTAAGAAGTGGAAGATATGTGCACGAATAATAAAAGAAGAAACTAAAAAAAATTATAATAACAATTATAAAATCTAGTATGATAAAAAAAAAGTTATTGTTGAAAATAAGATTAAATAATAATAATTTGTCTCTAAATTTATTGTTAGTTGTTAGAGACGATAAAAAATTGTCTCTATTTTATTAATAGAAATGATAAAACAGATATAAATTGCATTTGTGTCATCTCTAATTTTCATCTCAAATTCAATTATTTTTTAGTAATATCAAGTTTGCTATTAATCACTACCTTATAGATCATCAAATATGCATTATTAGCGATGTGGACGTCGACCCCTCGACCATCAATGGTAGTGAAACTACTAATGAGAAGGGGTCTCTCAAAAGCTTAATGTTCATGCCCCTTTGGAATGTGTTCCAAACTTTACTTTGAATGTAAGAAGCTCCATATCTCAAAGTTTCAGGTTGTGGGTTTAATTGTCACTAGGATCAATAACTTTATAATGAACGAGGTCTTTAACTACCTATGTTGTTTGTCATTTTTCCTACATAGCCAACTGAGCACATGGCAAGTTGTTGTCGATGTTTCCTCCATTTAGGATTAAATCTCCAACATTGATCAATCACATTCATTTTCATGCCTTCTAATTTAGATTGTTCGGCGGAACCAACATTTGTAGTGAAAAATGTTACCATCACAACACCTAAAACAAAGCTCCAAAAGGAGAAATTGATTACTTGATGACCAGCCATGGTTCAATTAATATACTTGTTTATTAATTAATTAAAAGATAATACAAATTGAGTTATTGAGAAGATAATTTTATCTTTGGATTTAATGAGTTTTTGTCTCAAAATCGATCCAGACTGCAGTAGAATCACCTTTATTGTATTTGTTAATATATGGCGACTACTCAAATTGATGATTTGCCATTATTTGAATTTATCATTAGCAATTCAGAATATATGATTAAAATATTGATACTGAGGCAGAAATTTATAAATTGGAAGTATTACATACATATATTATAAAATGGTCATCACCTCTTACTCATTTGTTTCACTCAAAACAAATTAGCATTCATATTTCTCTTCAAATCTTTAACGAAATCAATCCCCAATCAGACTAAAACAATAACAATAACAAGAAAGAATAAATGATAAAGGACCAATCTAACTCAATTTTTTTTAAGGAAATTATAGTGTGGAAACAACCAAACAAAAATAACAACCAGACTTTTTCTACTTTGTTTTTTTAAAAATGAATTTATTTTTCTTCCTAGACCAGCAAGAAATTATAAGGAAGGAATTACAAGAATAATGATAAGAAACAAATTCAGAAATTTGTGAAACTCGAATTAAAGAAACAAATGATTCAAACATAATTTTGCTTTTAATATCAAAAGATAAACACATAAAATTATAACCTGTCGTCCTTTGTGCGTATAATTAGCAATTTACAATAATATATGATTGAAAAAATGGATATTAAGACAAGAAATTCTAAATTGCAATAATAATAAGTTCAAAATTTGAACAAACAAGAATAAAATGATAACAAAGAACTAAACAAAAATACGAAGATATAAATAAAAGGAAGCATCACACTCAAACTTAACAAATAACGAAATTTGGACAATAACTATCGAGCATAATTGAGAGAGATAAATACAAATGGATTAGGCGAACTAAATGTTCCCTACCAATTTTGTATTGTTATAAAGGGGTGTTCACCTTAAAATTAATCTAAAAAAATTACTGTAAACCGATCCAAAATAAATATGATACTATTCATAAAATTTTACAACTTTAGAGATGCAATTCTTGTCTTTAATATATTTTAAATTCGTTAAATGAGTTTTATAAATTGCATGGAATTATACATAAAACAACTACACCATATTTGCCTGAAATGAATGGTAAAGTTGAAAGTAAGAATAGATCTTTTAATGAACTAGTTGTTACTAGTATGCTTAACTCCGGTGTTACATCTCATTGATGGGGGGAAATTATATTGTTTGTTTGCTATGTTGAATAGAGTTCCTAAATCTAAAAACAAAACATATCTTTATGAGATTTTGAAGAAAAGACAACCGAACTTGTCTTATTTTCGAACTTGGGGTTGTTTGACTTATGTTAGAATCCTCAATCCCAAGCGAGTTAAACTCGTCAGTAGAACCTATGAGTGTATATTCATTGGGTATGTAGTAAACAACAAAGCGTATAGGTTTTATGACCTAAATGCAAAAGTGATCATAGAGTCAAATGACATTGACTTCTATGAAAATAAATTCCATTTAAAATCGAGAAATAGTGGGGATAGGGAACTAAGTTACGCTCCTGTGACGAAGAGCACTAAAATCAACAAACAAGGCAAAACAAAAACCCGAAGAAGTAAGAGAGTCAAAGTTGCTAAAGATTATGGATCCGATTATACGGCATATACCTTAGAAGAGGATCCTGCAAATCTTCAAGAAGCTTTGACATCTTTGGATGCAGATTTTTGGCAAGAAGCTATAAATGATGAGATAGATTCTCTAGAGTCTAACAAGACTTGGCATTTAGTAGACTTGCCTCCTTTTTGCGAACCGATAGGTTGTAAATGAATATTGAAAAAAAAACTAAAACCTGATGGAACTATTGATAAATACAAGGCTCACCTTGTAGCCAAAGGTTTTAAACAAAGAGAAAATATAGATTTCTTCGACACTTTCTCACCGGTCCTTAGAATAACATCCATTAAGTTACTCATTTAACTAATAGTTATTTATAACTTGGTGATACACCAAATGGATGTCAAAACATATTTTTTAAACGGTGACTTGGAAGAAGAAATCTATATGGAACAACCCGAAGGTTTTGTAATTCATGGACAAGAAAACAAGGACTGTAAGTTAGATACACCTGCTTGCACACCATATGATCCAAGTGTGAAACTTTTCAAGAACACTGGCAAAGGTGTAAGACAAACTGAATATGCGAGCATCATTGGCAGCCTCAGGTATGCCACTAACTGTACTAGACCCGACATTGCCTACATTGTGGGACTATTGTGCAGGTTTACTAGTAGACCTAGTATGGAGCATTGACACGCTATCGAAAGAGTCATGAGATACGTAAAAAGGACCATGAATCTCGGATTAAATTATCAGATGACTCCAAAACAACCAATGGCTATATATTTAGTATAGCTGGTGATGTTGTATCTTTGAAATCGAAGAAACATATGATACTGGCTCAATCCACTATGGATTCTAAAATGATAGCACTAGCTACTACTAGTGAAGAATCGAGCTCGTTGAGATTTTTGCTAGTTGAGATCCCTTTATGGGATAAACCTATGTCAGCTATGTTGATCCACTGCGATAGTACCGCGACTATTGCAAAGATTGAGAATCGTTATTACAAAGGTAAAAGACGAAAAATACTTTGTAAGCACAACACTGTTGTTGGAACCAAGTTGATTTTATACTTAGATTTTTTATGACAACAAAAGTATTTTATGAGAACAATATATTTGACTTCAAAGAGTATGAAAGAAGATTCATGTTTTTGAAGAAAATCTAAAATAAGATTTGATTCAAATTTATAATTGAAGAAAATCTAAAATAATATTTGATTCGAATATATAATTGAAGAAAATGTAAAATAAGATCCTAAGATTTGAAAAAGATTTGATTAAGATTTATCTACAAAAAAATATGAACAGAATCAATCTGAAGAATTTACAAACGCAATACGAACAAAATACAACATAATCAATCTAAAGAATTTACAAACTCAATCTAAACAAGATACAATTCAGAATTAAACAAGGACTAAATTGAAGCCCAAATTTTAACTATAAATAGATACTCAAGGCTGAAGAAGAAGATAATCAAAAAATCAGAAGAAAGTAGAAAAACCCAAGCTCAAATTTCAAATTCATCTTAGAGTTCGAAGAGAGAAACACTTGTTCAAATGAGAAATATTTTCGGAGTGTTCTTTTCTTAGAGTGTGAGAGTTATTATTATTATCAGCTTTGTTTGAAGCAAACACTTAAGGTTCCAAACTTTTGTATCCAACCCGATATTGGTTTAGTTCCTTCTTCAATCTAGGGTTGTCAGGCTAGTTGGGAAGACTAGCTTGAAGGGTCATGTGCTTTGCAATTCAAGGAATTTGAATTAGTGGATTAGAGCCTTCTGAATGAGGGGACTGGATATAGCCAAGTTAGTGGTAAACCAGGATAAATCTACCTGTCAAATTATTTGTTTTCATTGCTTGCTACCTCTGAATTCGATTGCTTCTTATCTAAGTAATTCATAAAAAACAACCAACCTTCATCAAATTAGCAAAAAGTTATCAACTTTGGCAAACACAATTCAACCCTGCTTCTCATGTTTGCCCCTTCAATTGGCATCAAAGCTCAGTCTCAAGGCTAAGAACTTAACAGTGTTTGAGGAAAGATCCAAGGGTTCTCAATACAATTTGTCTGGGTTGTTTTATCTTGGGGACTTCGTGATTAATAGTCTGCCTTGCACAATTTGGCAGTGCCGTGAAACGTCCTAAAGAGAGCGATCTAGTTCGCGAATTGATTTTGAAACAGTTTTCGAAACTTAAAACAACAATTGATTTCTAAGGGGGTAACTGGCTCTGTTGAGGGATTTGACCTCCTAGGAAGGCACTTGGGTTGTTATTCTCTTCAACCTCGACTCTCATCTCTACGTAATACTGCAGAAAAAGTTGGGGAAAAGAGATCATAGTTGGGATCTCTTCTTCCATCTGGACCAAATCATATTGGTGGAAATAATGTTATAATGAAGTGACTTACTCCAGCACAAGCAGCTGTTATGGCTGCAGAAAGGAGATTATAGGATGACATATGGTGTGGCTCTCAATCTTGTGATAAATCAGATCATGAAGATGTTAACAGTGAATCTGCTGAAAACCTTGAAAATAAGTGTTAACATCTTCATGATCTGATTTTAGAAGTTTCTAGAGGTGTGGTTTTGTTAACATCTTCTACTCAACAAGTGTTAACATCTTCATGATCTGATTTGTTAACATCTTATTTTGTTAACAAACAAAAATAAGTGTTAACAACAAAATCTGATTTGTTAACAAACAAAATAAGTGTTAACATCTTCATGATCTTCATGAAAATAAGTGTTAACATCTTCATGATCTGATTTTAGAAGCTCGATACCAAAATCAGATCATGAAGTTTCTAGAGGTGTGGTTTTAGAAGCTCGATACCAACAAACAATTCTACTCAACTTTTGGATCCGACATCTCGAAAAAGAAGTCGTAACAAGGATTCAAGTTTACCAGCTCGCTCATCTAGAAACCATAAGTTTGTTGATTTGACAATGGATACACAAAAAAGTTGATGTCTCAATGAACATCAGAATGGGTCTCAACAAAGAAGTTTTGGATTAGAAAGTGTTTCATGATCTCAATCAAATTATCAAACAGGATCTAGTTCTGCAAATTTATCATGTTCATCTGGGTCACTATTTGTTGTTAATAGAACACTTCATTCTGAAGAACCTGCAATGTGGGAGTGTCTCATGTGCACTTTGTTAAATAAACTAAGCATTCAATTATACATCTATCATTCATCTCAGGATTTTTTTTTTTTTTTATATTCATTTTTGTGTTGTTACAGAGTATATTAAGTGAGGGTTTATTATTGTGTTCTTGAAATAGTGATGTGACTTTTACTCCTTCTAAAGAATATAATTAACACTATCTATGGTCTAGTAACATATTGCACCTTTTCTAATGCATGTGAAAGGTGTTGGATTAATGCAGTCATTAACGCCTATATGTAAATTATGTGGCACGCAACAGCCAAAAGATGTTACTACAAAGCACAACACTTGGTCTTGTAAATTATGTACGTTAGAAAACAATTTGAAGTTGGAGCGATGCTCAGTGTGTGACCAGTGGGGATACTCTGATGGCTCAGTCCGTCTCCACCCGGGCCCCAACCTTGCCTCTTAACATAACTATATAACTTGCTTATGGGTAAATATATATATCAATTTTGGCTTTGGTCTACATGAAATTGTGCACAACCATCTATTTTTTGTTTCATTTTTTTTTCCCGATATACCAGGGATGAACTTCAAAATTGGAGCTTGCTATACCTTATTTTATCTATACTATTGTTGAGATTTGACTTTGATATGTAAACCTGGCCATCCTATTTTGAATTTTGAAATTCTCAATATTCTTACTATTTAATGTTCTTGTTCATTTTGTTTTTTATGCTCAACTTGACTCACAAGTTTCACTTTTCTGTAAAAGAAAAGACTGCAAAACCTGCTATAACTACTTTTTCACCCTTTTGTTCTTAAGTAATCTAAGAGACTTCCGATGTAACTTGCTTATTGGGTTCTTAAAATTCTGTGAAATAAGCAACTGTTTCATTTACATTTTTTCCTTATTTGAATTTTGAACTCACCTAGGTTGTAGGTTGATTTCTTTAAACAATGGATGCATTGGAATTAAAAATAGTTTTTTATGTTGCAATCAACTATCATTTAGGGAAAAAGTATGAAGGTGTGGGTTGCTTAAATATGATGTGACGTAATAAAGCCACTTAATAGTGACTAACCAGTAAAAAATAAGTAGTTGCTAATTATCAATTAATGAAGTAGAAAAGTGACAATAAAGGGTGTAAATGCCTAAATAATCTATCACCTTTAAGCATTAACGAAGCACATGATATTAGAATCTAACTTAAATAAGCATAATCCAACATCAAACATAAATATATAAATTGCTACAAGCATAGGTAGCAGTACTCAATTCACTCTAGTTTTTATTTTTACAAACTAAACACATTTCCAATTCATCATACACCTTTATAAGTCCTCACCCTTATCACTTGTCTTTGGAATTTTGGTTACAATACCTCTGAGCAGATCGATGTAGAGTGGAAGTTGTGCTACTGCATACAAAGTCACAGGGAAGCAAGTGACAGTATAAATGAGGAACACAATGTGCTTGTATTTTTGTTCAATCAAAAAGAAATGGCCAGAGCAGAAAGCAACGAACATTGCAACAATGGACAAGAAAAGAGAACTCAATCCCAAAAGAAGTTTCCTTGGCAAATCAATTCTGAAATCTTTGGATTCTTTTCGAGAAGTGAGTATCGAAAGGAACATTATAAGTGCAGTGACAGAGAAGCAAAGGCCAATTACTGATGACAAAGCAAATGCATCAAATGCAGGTTTTCCTTCCAGTGCAGGTTCACCTGTGTCACTTTTGTTGCCACCTGGTACAGTGCTTGATGTAGCAAAGGAAACACCTGCAAGGAGTGCTGCAACTACAGAGCAAGATTCTGATGTGTCCTTTAGCCATGCACTTCCATTTTGTACCAGAGGTGTATGTGATTCCTTGAATATTTCTCCTGCTGTTTGGTCTATTTTGTTGGTTCTCACTGTGAAATGCTCTGGGACTAGTCCTTTAGTATACTACATGGTGCAAGTAGTTAGAAAGGTAAAATAAAATTATATCAAATTATCAAGAGATATTCTATCAATCACAATCGTTTCAACTTTAAAAGTTAGACTTGTTGAAAAGCTACATGTCATAAACTATTTTCATAAACTTTTCTATACTCTGTAATAAGTGTTTAAACTAAAAGATAGTAGGAATGACTAAAGTCATACATTGAAAAGAGAAATGACATGATAAGGGTTTATGAAAGAAGGGACATCTCTTTAAGTCGAGTTTTAAAACATGAGATAAACAAAATTCAAAGTGTAAAATGGTATCAAGCTAAATTATCGAGTCACCCACCATATTATCTACACACCAAATCGAGAGTGCTAGGTGGAGCTTATTAGAAGAAATTCAAATCTCGTATTCAAAAGAGACAAGACTTGAAAAAACACTATAAGATAAGAGACACCTCTGGCATTACTAGTTGATTTTTTAAAGACGAGTTAATCCAAATTTAAAATGTGAAAAAAGACAACCCTAAATAAGTTCTTGATAAATCAATCTAAATGTGATCAAGTTGGAGTTAAAATTATGCTTATATGTAAAAAAAAAATTACCTGAAACCATTTGATATGCCACATCATTTGCAAGGCAGCTCCAGATATGTGCCAATCTCGATCACTTCGTGTAGCTGCCAAATGTAACACTGTGTTGTCTTTATTATCCACCCCTTGGATTAGGTTATCAAATATTGCCTTTTTATTACACTCTTCTAACCGTTTCCTTAATGACTCAACAACAATGGTCCTTCTGTTCTCAACCGCCACTAATAATATATTTTTATTTTCCAAATTAACTTCGTAGATGGAACTTGGTATTTTTGTTATAAGCTCGTTCACTATTTCAACTATGCCATTTCTTGCAGCAGTCAATATTGCTGTTTCAGTTTTCAATGTTTCAGAAATCTTTGTTTCCTCACTATGATTCTTTCCTGCAAGTATAGCGTGGAAAGTTTGTAAAATGAGAAGCTTATCATAGTGACTATAGTATTAGTAATAAGACTTAACCTTTTAGCTTGATCTTTGAATTATAGATGCAAAGTTAAAGTGAGTTAAATATCTGCAAAGTTGAATTAGGTCTTACATAATACATCCCAAAATATATCAAAACTTCAAACACATCTTTGAATGTGTCTTCTGTTAATAATTTTATGGACTCAACTAATAAATAAAAGACATATTTGATGATCAAATTAATTGACATTTTTAAGAACCAAACTGACAAATAAATAACACAATTAGCTAATGTTTTTATAAATTTGATACATTATAATGATATTACCAAATCATATTGAAGGATAAAAAATAGTTGCATTCTCTTCAAAAATAACCTCACTTTGGATCGTGATTTCCGTCGTGATTATGCATTGCAATTCCATATGAAGACTTCTATGGTATGTAAACTACTAGAAATGTGCATTTCACGAGGTGACATTGGTTTTATTTTTATTATTATAGAATGTTAGAATCTAATAAACTTAAGTAGAGAATATGATAATTTAAAGTATGGTATGGTAAGCCAAAACTATTTTTGCAATAAAGATCAAAAGAACAAAACACCTACATTAAAACAAAAGAGCAAAGCCGCAAATGTACGGTGAAATATCATTGAAAAAATGAATGATTTTCAATCACACAACCAAGATTGAGATGTCAAGTGAATGCATGGGACGTACTTATGTTTTGCACTATTAAAATTTTTATCTAAAAAATGTATAATTTATAAATTGAAAATTGATATTTTTTGACAAAATTATATATATGTATTAAAATATTTTTTTATGTATATCAAAATAACTTTAATGGTATGTGCTTATAAGTTTGTTGTATGTATTATTATTTTAATTTCGATATATTCTCTTTTATAAAAAAAAATTAATATATTCTCATTTAAATTTGTGAGTTGTGACACACTTCAATTATTAATCATGAATTATTTATCTTCATTTCTCTATAGAATTTCATATTTCAAAAACTCTATCACAAAAAATATTGTGAAAACTCAAAATAAAAAGGACCGCACCTTGCAGCTACATAACATTGATTCGAAGATGTTAATCAACCATTTTTAACAGTTGTTCATACCTTCCTAAAAAAAAATTGTTCATACCAAAAATACCTTGTTGATTTTACTAATTGTTTTTTATATTTTGTTAGTTAAATCCTTTTTCTCTAAGTCTAGTAGTGGTAAAAGTGCAAATAAGTGGCAAATTTAATGTCTTTTAGTTAGTGTGGGTAGGATGTGATTACTTTTTTTAGTACAAAAGAGAACCAAAGACCCAATGAAAACAAAAAACTAAAGTGTTAGACGGACATTCCTTAGTATTCAAGTTTCGAAAATATCATAAAAAAAAACAGTTGGTGAAGATTGCCTAGTGTAGGTAGGATGTGCTTTATTATTCAAATTTGTTAAAAATAAGAAGTATTAATATTTTAATAAAATACATTGACATATTTTTAAGTTATAAAATTCCATTAATTTTAATGTTGAAATCTTTCATATATAAATATTTTATATTGAATTTTGATATTAGTGAATCCAAATCTAAATATAGTATTTGTTCTTGACGATGATTTGTAATTAAATTCATTGTAATACCAAATAAGTATAAAAAATTGTTGAACTACAAATGTTCCGGATAAAGGTACTTTAATAATTTAGAAAATGTTAAATTACTTGTTAAAACACTAAAAATAGAAATTCAATTTTAAAGGTGATATATTCAATTGCTTGAAATTTTAAATTTTAATATTTTTCATACAATATTTTATTTTTATTTTATTTTTTAATTTCTTAATAAGTGTAAAGTATTAGAATGAACTTAATAATTTACGTACCTTCATTTGGGTTGAAAAAAGTTATGAAATCAGTTCCACCCACATTTCGAGGTGGTTTGGCACCAGTTCCCAAGTAGGAATCATAAGGGTTCTCCATAAATAAGTCCAATAGTTGTCTACACCATTTATGTTTTTGCTTCATTTTCCTAACTTCTTCAACCCCTTTTACAACAACAATCAAGATAGTCAAATCCAAGTTCATAATAGTAATGTAGTGAAACATGTGAAAGATGCATTTTGATACGGACATTGGACACAATACTAACACTACATCAATATCATTAATAATTTAAAAAAAAAATTGAATATAATTAAAGTGTCTGTGTCTAACACATACCAAACACCGAAATATACATCTTCGATTAAAAGTGTCGGTGTAGAAAATGAACAAAACAATTAGTTATAGATAATAAGACCAATATAGCTAGGAATTTGAGACACATACATACCTACTCCAGAAAGACCAAGGATATAGATGTATGCAAACTTCAGGAACCAAAGACATGTAGCATAGTTTTCTGGGAGAAGCTCGCGATCAGATGGCATTGATATACTGATATGTTGATGATCTTGCAACACTTTTTGTTTTTCTACCTCATTTTCAGAAGCTGCAATTGAAAGAGTTTAATTTCTTCAAAACTTCATCAATATATATGTAAAATTAATGAGTGTTTATAAATTATTTGTTCATGAGTTTGACAATTGACAAAGACATTTATTTTTTAATGCATTAAATTAATTAGTTGACATCATATTAATTATTGAATAACTAAAAAATTTATTTACATTAACATTACATAAAAAATTAAACTTTAAAAAAAAATATTTTTCTCGATCCACAAAGACATTTCATTTAAGAAATACAAAGATAATTGACTTCAAAATTTATGATGCAAGAAGCCACATCTTTTAAGTTGATATTGAAAAGGCACATATCTTTGTGAATTGAAACATTCTTGATATTAAATGATGAGTCAATTTTTTTTACCGGTCAGTGGAAGGTTTGGGCTTAAGCAAGTACTTTCTTAGAGAATTTAAAATGCGTTTGTTACAGTTTTTTTTTCAAAAAATTATTACTTTTAAAAGTTTGTATCTGTTTATTACAGAAATGAAAATCCAAAAATAATCTAAAATTTGATTTTTTGATATGCAAGTTTTAGCTGTTTCTAAAAAAATCATTTTTGGAGTAAAATAAAAATAATTTTTTATAACTGATTTTATTTATAAAAAAGTAGTTTTCACTATGACAGAAAAAATAAAATAATTTTTAATTATCTTAATAATCTCTAAATTATAGAATAACAAAATCACTTTCTTTTTAAATTTATAACAAATAGTCCTAATTATTTCTATTGATTAGTGGATGTTCTACTAATGTTAGAGAAAGGAAAATGCAGAGAATCATTATTCGTTTCTTCATAGTAGTTACAAAGAAAAAATGTTTGATCATCTATCTCTTACAACAATACTTATATACTTGGGGATGAGGATCTAACAAATTAATAGTCAAATAGTCAACTATAGAATTTATACATTACACTTATACTCCCACACAAGATCAATGGGGTTGAGAAGCACATATAACTAACTGCCACGATGACACTAACAATCTACTAGAATAATAACTAATAATCCAGCTCGCATTTCTGTTAGTTGGTCAAATAGTCAACTATGTAATTTATATAATTATACTTATAACTAAAGACATCAATTTGATTAATGGTTGTTCTACTAAAGTGAAATTTGTTTTTGACTAATGTTTAAGTGAAATTTGAAAACTCTAAATTTGATGTTAATCAAATTTAGATTAAAAATTAAATGGAAATTTCATCTATTAAAATAGAAATATAAGGAAATTGTAAGTACAAGATAACTAGCGTACCATTTGTAGTGGAATCAGTAATTGGTAATTTTGCGATCACCAACAGTCGCCTAACGAAGCGTAAAAGTGGATCAGCATATTCTTGACATTTAAGAAGAAAGAGACAACATGTTTCGTAGTTCTTTGGACATGAAGTGCATGGGTTTGATTGATCTTGTTTCATACAATAATATTTGATAGCTTCTTCCACATTTAGGTTTCCCACCGGTATACCTTAGCAAGAGCATCATCAAACTAGACCACATGAGCAACACATTGTTTATGAAGTTCATTTTATTTAATTAATGATATTTTTTCTTTGATTTTCATTTTAATACTTGCACGTAGATACATAGTAAAAGTTCATTAATACTTAGCGAGAATAAGGAGGAGGGAGACCCGCATGTGTCGTAGTCTCTCAAATTTTATAGGTTCATTTGAGTTATAGATAATCAATTATTTTATGGTTTTATGATTATTTAATTATTAAACAGATTTTACATAAAAAATAGTTAAATGTGTATTTTGTTGAAGATACAAGGTTGATTTGGTGGTTGAGGTTGAAATATATCAAAATTAACGTATTATGCAATTTTATTAAACATTGGTAATCTTTTTGAGTCTCAATAATCAATCAAATAATTTTAGATTTAAGCAAAATTTTACATTTGTTATCAATATGATATTAACTTTCAATTTAACGGTAGATTTTATAAAATTTGTATTTGTTAAAATATTATTGAACGGTGTAAGATTACGGTGTTAATTGATTTATCCTCTATGTATATATATGAAATAAATGTTGTGATAAAATATCAAATAATATTTTTTAATGGTTAGATTTGTTATATATTCTAATTCTATATAAAGTTATAGACTTACAGTGGTATAAAATCTTCTTCCACCATATCATCTTGCATCCGCTTTTGAATGCCGAGGGCCTAGTAGCAAGAAGTTTGAGAGGAGTGAAATCATATTTGTTCGGAATTGCACCAAGTCCAGGGTATTTATGCATTATTATAAGAGCCAAATCTGTTGCAGTAAATACAAATATTAGTAATTTAGCAAATGTTTTTCTAAAATGTCCAATGAAGTACATGATAAGGAATTAAAGATAATTGTTAATTGCTTTTTTTTATGGATTTACTTGATGTGTCTAAGATAACCACTATACCATAGTTGAAATAGTTATCACTAAAAAAAATAAAATTAGAGACTAAAATTAACAACAGAAAACAATAAAATTTCTCTAGGAAGAGAGCAGTATAAAGTATTGATTATATTAGTTATTATGAGGAGGTTGCATTTATTTTTTGAAAATAGTACTCTTTTCATTTTCATATTAAATTTTCCGTTTCAAGACCGTTAGAGGTTGTTTGGAAACATTATTTTATTTTTTTTCATTTTTCCAATGATAAAGTGGGTCATTAATTTGTACCCAAAAAAAAATGTGGGTGATCATTAGTCCTTCCATTTGGGTTGTAAAAGCTTCACATTATATTCTTAAAGAATATGATTTGAATCTTATATTAAATAGTTATAAAATAGTTATTAGTATTATTTTATTAATAATTATTTCTCCTTCCTCCAATAAAAATAGTGGGTAAAGAATAAAGTGAATTTTAAATATTCATATCATTTAGATTATTGCACACAATAAAAAACTCACATAAAAACTCATAATATGTAAATCTTATATAGTCGATGTACACTACAACAATTATAGAAATAGTTAGATTTTGAGTGATTGATTTTTTTCTTTAATCTAACAAACTCTATCATCGTTGTATTTTATAACGACCATATACATCCAAATTCATAATATCTATCTTACCGAAAAATTCTCTTCGAATAGCGCAGTGAAGGATACTGTCTCCATTGCTCCTAATAAGATCTTTAGAATAAGAGTAATAATTTTTACCATCACTATCAATCTTATAAACCCGCTCAAAAGAGAACAAATACAAAAACGTTTGTTTTTGCCAAGAAAGTGAAGCAAGAAATAAAGGTGTCTCTCCATTATTATTATCAATGTAAATTAAATCCTTCCTTTCACCATTTTTTCCAATTATACACTCACAAATTTCTTTAAACCCTCTTGATGCTGCAAGGTGCAAAGGTGTGTCCCCTTTCTCGTTCTTCTTTTCAAGTGCTACCGCGTTTCCGTGAAGTAATATTGAATCAACAAGACTTCTAACGACATTTTTGTTGTCGTCGTTTACTGCCACGTGGAGTGCTGTTCCTCTGCTTTTGTTTATGTTTATTGTGCTGAATTTTACATCTGATTTGTATAGTTTCTCAACTTCTTCCCAATTTCCTTCTATTGTGTACCCACGAAGCTTGTCCTCTAGTTTTTGACACACATATTCAAATAGAGTTAATTAATTGGTTGCAATTTTATTTTGGTCCGTTGATCAAATAGTAAATATTATTGATAAGCCCACACGCGGAAAATGGAAATCTTGAGTTTGAACTAGATCACCTCAAAATAGTGGTAAAATTATGAGAAATTTTATGGGTGCCCAAATATAAAAAAGTAAAAACTAATATATTAAACTTAACTAACAAATAAAAACATTCACAATTAAATTAAAACTCAAAAAAAAAAACTACTTAAGCAATAAGAAGAAAAAAAATCAAAATTAATACTTATATAAAACGTAAATTATATCCGAAACAAAGGAAATAAAAACTAAAAATTAACTGTTTAGAAATATTGAATTCAACTGTGTTTCAAAAAGTTAAATCCATCCATATATAATTGATTATGTGTTAAGCATATTCACAATCTTTCAACATAATGTTTTTGATTCCTTTTCCAATTTCTTAAAAGAAATATTTTCTTTTCTCTATAATTTTAATAATTTCAATATTAAAATAGGAAATGGGTACTATCTGTTTTGACTAATAATAAATCAACAAACTAATTATTCTTGTTGTATTTCTTTCGACTAATAAGTTTGTATTTGGAGTAGCTAAATATATATATTAGGATTAATTGCATTTCTAGTCTTTCTATTTTGTCAAAAATGAAGTATTAGTCCCCCTATTTCTAAAACTAGCTTTTTGGTCCCCTATTAACAAACTCTTGATATTTTTTGGTCACCACCATTTTTTATTATGTGAAACTCTCATTAATGACATGGCACTTAGGTGACATTTGTGATTTGGATAAAATAATTTATATGTCATTATTATTGTAACTAATTTTATTGTTTCTTTTTATTTATATATTAAAATATTAAAAATAAAACAAATAAAATTTTAAATATTTTATATAAATATTTTAAAATTTGAAATTATTGTTGAATAAAATAAATATATTTTAATATATAAATAACATAAATATTAAAAATTTAATAAAACTAAATATGAAGAATACTATTTAAATATATTAAATAAAATTAATCATATTTTAAATATTTTATATAAATATTTTTAAATTTTATATTATTAAAAAACTTAAATAAAATAAATAAATTTTAAATACTTTAATATATAACTAAAATAAGATAAATAGATTTTTAATATTTTAATATATAAATAAAATTAATAACAATAATAATGACATAGAAAATATTTTATCCAACTCACAAATGTCATCTAAGTGTCACATCATAAAAAAATGTGGGGGATAAAAAAAATCATAAGAATTAGTTAACAGGGAGACCAAAAAATCAATTTTAGAAATGAGATGACTAAAAGTTTATTTTGGGCAAAATAGATGAATCAAAAGTGCATTTAAGTATATATATTATTAGGGGTACGTAAACATAAAGATATACTTCCTCCGGTCTCATATATAAGAGAAAGTGAATCAACAAAAAATAATATATTTAGTATAAAATTAGGACCAAATAGATTAAATTTTGTTGACGCAACTCTCTTATACTCATGACCAAATGGAATACCTACTTACTAAAATAAAAAACAAAAAATTGGTGTAGCCAAAATTACTCATCAATATAAGACCCTTCGCCCCTGCCTTCGAAAATGTTTATCTAACAATTACGGTATTGTCAATTGAGATGAGTTTTAAGAAGTAATTGGGTGCAATTTACTACTAGGAAAAGTGAATTACCAACATAAATTTAATACCAAAAAAATGAAATTAATCTCTTTCTTATAAACATATTAATTATAGGTATGAAATATATTCATCTTAGTTTAATATTGATAAATCTTCGTTAAGAATATGTCGAGTTTATAAAGTATATTCTTTTCTCTCAACTGAATTTTCTTTGAATGTAAGAGTTGAATATTGAATCTTCGACAATTTGTTTAAGATGACGGTCGAACTCCTTACAACTTAAACCAACCACATGTTGGACAGTGAAATTAGTCTATAATTTTGAAATTTTTAACATTTAAAGACAGAAAATTAAATCATCATTATTGAAAGTTGAAATAGCAACCAAAATTTAAAGAGAAAAAAAAAAGAAAAACTCGTCTATAATTTCATTGTTATATGTTAGAGATACTAAATTTAATAACAAAATTTATTTTTATTTATCAAACTAGCTAGTCGAATTTAGTCTTTTTTTTTTTTAAAAAAAAATTGTCTTTGTTAACAGTTACATATGGTAAAAGAAGAATTACCGATGAAAATAGAAGAACTATAAATTAAATTGTTCTCCAATTTTAATGATTCTAATGTTTAACAATAAAATTAGATTCAACTCGTTTTACTAGAGATTATTTTTAATTAGTCATGAAAAAGAATTATTTACCATCTTCCATGGTGTTTGTGCTGTCATAATCTCCTCCTTCAATATCTGCCATGATTGTCTTCAAAGTTGAAACTCAAATTGAATTAAAGGATGAAGAAACAATGTGAATTTGGAAAGAGAAGTTTATCCCCTATGTTATTCTTCAAATGTAGTTGAGCTTCGTGTTTTATATACCAATCTCGAATAATCCTACTTTTTGTGTGGATATTTTAATGAATTTGAATGATATGGGAATATCAAAAGAAATGTATTCTGAACATGCTTTAGAACATAGAAGCACATAATTTCGTTTTTTGTGTCTAAAGAAGCACAGCATTTCGTTTTTTGGGTCAAAAGAAGCACAGAATTAAAGTAAAAATGAAAAAGATATATATTCTAAAAAGTTTGCTTCTATATATGGTATACAAGTAAAGTATATTATATTTTGGTTTCTACAAAACTCATGAAACACGGTTCTTATTAAGTTTTATCTCTCCTTATTAATTTAATTTTTTTATAATTAAAATAATAATAAATCATGGGATTTAGGGTTTAAATTACAAATTAGCTTGATTAAAAAAAAAATCTCGAACTCAAAGCCTTAGTAATCGTACATGATTGTTTCTTTCTTTGTTCTTAATAATTGTGTATATGATTGTTGCTTATAAAAAAAATGTGCATAATTATTCTGAGAGTGTTTCAACAGTTCACCAAGAATATCATGCGACTATATGTTAGAAAATATTTTTTATAATAATTAAAAACTAAAGAAACTAACAATATATTTAACTCTTCTTTTATTTTTTTTAAGTGTTTTCACCTCAAATATTAAAGGAGTTTTTCTAAGACATAAGATAGTCACGATCATCCCAAAATCCCAATAGTTTTTTAAAAAATATTACTACTTTTAATTTTTTACACTCTAGCCGTCCTAAAATCTTATATGTGTACTTTGTGTCTAGAATAATCAAGTTATAAAATTATTTTTGTAATCCTCCTAGACATTTCTCTCTATTTTTTCTTTATTTTATCTCTAAACATGGTCACCTTACAACTTTCATCTCCACACCACACCCACTTCGAATGGTGTGCAAATTATATGGTTAATTGGATCATATTGATAAATTAGATTGCACTGCACAAAAAAAAAAATCAAATCAATTAAATGGTTCATAAATTGAACCAAATATTTAAAAAAAACGAGTTAATCAAATTAATTCAAAAATTAATTTAACAATTTTAATACTTTTTTAACTCAATTAACATTTTTTTCTTAGAAAATTTTCGATTTTTTTTTTCAAAAAACAACAACATTAAATTATTTTTTGCTGGAAAAGTTTTAAGAAAAATTCAAAAAACATTTTTGTCTGAAAAATTTTCGATTTTCTTTTCGAAAAATAATCAAAACTTTTTTATCGAGAAATTTTTTATATCTATTTTTTTCAAAATTATTTTTTCGAAAAATGATATAAACTTTTTATCGGGAAATTTTTATATCGATTTTTCTTAAAGAAAATCAAAAACATTTTCGAAAAAAAAATCAAAATTTTTTTTGTGAAAACAATTTCAAAATTATTTTCTCGAAGAACATGTTCGAAACCGATTTTAACTTAAAACTTGTTAATCTCGAAATCAATCTTAAAATTACAGCAAACCGATCCAAAATAAATTAAAAACCGCACAAAATCGAATAATTTTGAATGTTTTAAGACGTTCTTTTGTGAAAACCGCACATATCGGATTTCAAAACCTTTTTCTAAATTCGAACTAAACTGCAATCATAAAATTGAATACTTATTATTTATTAGTATGATAAATTGCATTTATATACTAATTGTTGATTTTTTGATTTTTTTCTTAATAATTCTTATTAGTCTAATTCAATATGTTTTGTTGTTATTTCATGTATTTTAAATATAGCCGATCATTATTATTCCGAAATGTTAAATTTAAATATATTATATGTTTTATTTAGCATCAAACCTACTATTTTATCATGTTTTTATAATATTAATACTATATTTTTTAACAATTGTAATTAAAATATCCAAAAATCGATTCAAATTAAAACGCTTGAAATTTGATTAGATTTTCCTAAAATTTGTCATCTAAACCGAACAACGTGTAATTTTATCTTTGGATTGAATGAATTTTTGTCTCAAAACCGATCCAAACTGCAGCAGAAATACCTTTAAGAAATCAATTCTTTAAAGATATGCTATGCTCTCTTCAATTCTTTAAAGAAATCAATCCCAATCACACTAAAAAACAAAAATCTAATGGTAAACACACACAAGACTTGAGGAAAACAATAACAATAATAAGAAAGAATAAATGATAAAGGACTAATCTAATTCAATTTTTTTAAGGAGATTAAAGTGTGGAAACAACAAAACAAGAATAACAACTAGATTTTTTCTACTTTGTTTTTTTTTAAATGAATTTATTTTTCTTCCTAGACCAACAAGAAATTATAAGGAAGGAATTGCAAGAATAATGATAATAAACAAATTTAAAAATGTGTGAAACTCGAATTAAAGAAAGAAATGGTTCAAACATAATTTTACTCTTAATATCATAAGATAAACACATAAAATTATAATTTATAGTCCTTTGTGCGTATAATTAGCAATTTACAATAATATATGATTGAAAAAATGGATATTAAGACAACAAATTGTAAATTGCAATAATAATAAGTGCAAAATTTGAACAACCAAGAATAAAATGATAACAAAGAACGAAACAAAAATACCAAGAAGATAGAAATAAAATGAAGCATCACACTCAAACTTTTATATAAAAAAATCAATGATAAGACTTGTGAAATGAACATCTTAGAAAACATGATTTCTTGATAAAGATAAAAGAAATGGCTCACATTAAAACCAAAAAAAGACATGATGTTCTAAATTTGGTCGTGTTCCTATAAATTAAATTCTAATTTTTAAGTATATTTAAAATAAAATTATATTAACAAACTTATATTTGTTAAAGTCTCGTGTCTTGTGAGTGTAACTTAAGCTAACAACTTCTATATATAGTATTCTTTTAATTAAAATAATTTTTAAAATTCATTTTGTGATTGTCATGCAAGTGAGCTTAATACTATATGTCAAAATGATCATATCAATGATAAATGATCGGTTCATATATGATCCTATCACGTTGTGAGGGAATAAATTTAACTTTTTCCTTCCTTTTGTAAATACTATATTTTTTAATTTTTTTTTGCTAATCTAGACTCCCAAACCATTCATATATTATCCATTTTAGTGTATTAAAATAGACTCTCAAATCATTCATTTGACACATAATCACATTTTATGCCACATAACTCTATTTGTGTCACCTCACTTATTTGCTTACTTGTCATAGCTAGAATCTCTTCTCTTTCTATTCTTCATATACTACACAATTTCATTTCATCAACCAAAAAAAATTCAACAATAAAAAAACATTAATAATAATTCATTATTCAATAAACGTTTCTCTATTATCTATTTATCATTTATTAAATGTGAATTTATTCCGTAATCATTTCTAATGTAAGTCCAAATATATTTTCTTTTTTTCTTTATTGAACCAAGATTCAAGAAGACACAAACCACAACCTCGAGACATGAACCATTGTTTACGCTAACTTCCTCTCCAATTTGAGTATAACAAAATTGCTTTTGTGGTTTTTGATGAAATGCAACTGATGTTTATATTCATTTGAGTAACTAACTTTGGTATATTTTCTCCTTCATGACCATCTTATTCTTCCACAGGGGATTGCTAGCCACAGGAAATGCGTGTTCCATTTTATGCCTAATATTTAGTTACATAATTTTTATGTTATCTTCCATTTACAATATCAATAGTAAAAAAATCTAATTTATTTAATTTATGTCAATGTCAATTATTGATGTTTCATTCAACAAACCACACATTTTGCCTCCTTTCAATCATTTTTATTAAGTCATTTGCTCATTTTTTTAAAACCATAAGGTCTTGATAGTTTCTTATTTCCATCGGTTGATCTATTGTTACAATGCATATTTTTTTAGCACAATAAATTAACTGAACAATGGTTGGAATTTACACCATTTTTGAAAAATTAAGGTTCCCAAAGTAATTAAGGAACAATAATAACAAAACATTTGTCTACATGATAATTTGAAACCTCTAATCCATGTTTTTAACTTTACATTCTCTAAATCAAATTTCAATATTTCTTTTTGCGTTATAATTGAATCATGAGTGACATTACATTTGTTGCTTTTGGCTCATATATCTCAACAAAAAAGACCCGAAACATGAGACATGTGAGCTGGCGATGAACAGATGGAGACTACAATATAGGTTTTAACCAAATATTTTAGATTTATTACAAATTTATAAATTGTTATTTTATTCTGACAAATCAAGCTTACAAGGAAACATTTATTTCCTCAATCTCCTTTTAAATACCTCATTTGTCATTTCTTTTTGTATCAAATTATTTATCATTTTACAATATCAATACAACATTAATTACTTTTTTTTTCCACTAATACTCATATTTAATATATTTCAACTCATCAAATTATTCCGCTAATTGCAATATATAAAATAAATTGAGTAAATGAAACATTTTATCATTAAAATCAAATCAACTAATCATTTTTTAAAGAATTGTACACACTTCAAATGAGATATTTAAAATAAGACGGAGGAAATACTTATCTTGAAGAGTAGTGTTGCTTTTCACACTAATACAATAAAAAGAAAGTATCTACCGGTTCCAGAATTATTCTATTTTAAATGCACATATTTTCATAATTGAATTTAATTAATGTCTTTCTTAAGCTGCACTTATGTTATACATTTGTTTTAGTTCAAAAATTTTCCTTTAAAATAGCCTATTATCATAGAAAGAAAAGTAATTACGACTATCAATTCAAAATCATTCAACCATTTTTTAATTTCTTTAGTTGCCTTGTGAATTTTATATATGCTAATGTCACATTTAATATTTTTTTCAAGTTATTCTTTTGTGATGTGACTAGAACGTTACTGTCAATTTGATATATAAGTCATTGTACTTATGCTACTAAGATATAAGGTTTTTTTAATAAGAGTGTTAGTTCGCGAAGTAAAATGAAAAATGAAACTTATAAATGATTAATTATAAAGGAGGCTTATAAATTATATATATCATAATTTTTAATGGTTACTAATTATACTACATAGAATAAAAGGGATCGACTATTTTACTTAATACGCATAATTTGATAGATTTTTGTATATAATTTATTTCAGATAAATATAATGTAGTAATAATTAATATTTTAAATTTTAGTACAACAAGGGGCTTATCAACCTATACAAGTCAGTCTCCCAAAGTATATTTCAAGCCTAAGTTTAAGTGTGCAATAGTACTCATTACATTGTTCTATATATATAAATAGTGGAGTTGCAATAAAATTGTATATTCCAAGCCTAAGTTTAAGTGTGCAATAGTACTCATTCCGTTGTTCTCTATATATAAATAGTGTGACACCCTAAACCCAAATTGAAATAGAAAGTAAAATGCATTAGTTTTGAAAGATATTCACAGCGGTTCTAAAACAGAGTATGAAAATCTTCTTTTAAACTTTAGGGTTCGGGACATCACACTCACACTTACACAAAATGCTTCCATAAAAATTCTCACTTACAAATCCTTTAATATCGAATATAGCTAAGGTTTATTAAATAAACATTTCTGACAAGAAAACATGTTCTAAACTTAGAGACAATTAATTTCTACTTCCGAATAAAAGATCAAAAATAACACGATTGATTGATCGAATTTACAAAAACCTAAATTAGTTCATAACTCAACAAAACACGACAAATTACTCCTACCCAGTATCACCTATCAGAGCATGGATCACCAACCGATAACCTGAAATAACTGCGCTCTCGCAAGCGCCAAACACAAGCAACGAGGGGTGAGCTTCGAAATTATGTAACAATATAAAATACACGAGAAGAACACGCAATTAGTCAAAACAACACAAATAAAGAGAACATTCAAGAACATAATATCAAAGGTTAATCTAATTCAATCACAATAAAACAGTTACAAGTATGAAATGCTATGCATGTCCTATACTCTATACTTCATCATTTGGTACCATTCTACTCTGAAGTACTTGGTTAGGAGGCCTGATACTATGGCACTACAAGAGTGGACGGACAATTCATGAATGGCCAAGTCCTCATATATCCCCTCAACTCAACCCGAGACACATATACGCGACGGTCGGGGTACTCTTGTTTTGCACGATAGCTCCCGGCCTTAGGGAATAACCCACTAATCCACTTAGGAATTCCCCACTAGATGTACCCCCAAGGTCTATCAGTCTTACTTTACAGTTCGACTGTAGCCCTCCACGATCAGGCTCATTCAATTGTACGTCCCTGAATCACTAGGTTTGTCAGACCCTCCCTATATGATGACAAAATAATCTTAACTTCAAAATCTACAACACATATCTCAGACTTACTCGATCATCACAACTCAATAAGTTTCAGTTTGACTTCACAATATTCATCATTATATATGTATATCAATCAATCACAATAAAATCCCAATATCTCATTTACACTACTCACAATACACAATCCAGTTTCATCAATCACATAATAAGGAATCAATTTAGGTGGCACATTCAAGTAATATCACAATTTCAATCAAGTAACAAGAACACTCAAGTACATGTCATTCAGACAATAACAACCAGCACAAGATTTCATAAAATCAGACAGCATGCAATCTTGATATAAATAGATTCACGGCAATTCTATAGGTTGCTAAATTATATTTTAGTCCTCACCATTACCATTCATATATTATTAATTAATTATTATTACTCAATAGGGCTCAGCCGTACGTGGTAAGCCCCGAATGAATATCTGGGAATTTCCCGTTCATCTCAAGCCATTTTATACTCATAAAATCGAACCTCATCTCACCCCTTACCTGGTTTGACGATCACATACGATATAAGTTAGAGAAGTTTCAGCAACGGCGGAGCAATCTAAAATAATTTATTCGACAACGGTTCATGGAATAGCCGAAATGCGACACGAACGACTCGAAACAATGTTTACGGGTAATCGCGACGACACTGAAATTCAAAATAAAAAATGCATCAGCGTCGAACATTAACTAACATTATAGGTTCGAAATTGAATAAACGACGAACGCGAGATTTGTCGGGAAAACATTTACCGTAGAGTTGATGAAGATGAGTTTTCATGAATGTTGGCAAAACTATAAACGAAAGATGTAGGACGATGCTTTCAAATGCGTAGGTCATAGAACTATTCTATGTTGTTTTAGACCACCACTGCGACTGTGTTGAAAGTGAACAAATAATGGGTCATAGTTTGATCTTTCCTTCACGTGCCAGTTGGATGACGGTGAATTTGATGAAGGTAATAAATAGGAATGAGGTGTATTGATCATTCAGTCATGAAAAAAAAAATATTGGATTGTAGTTAATGGCGGAATTCTTGTTTCGAAATGATATGCCTACGAGAGTGGCGGCTGTTGCGTGGCTGTGCACTCATATTATTATATAATTATTAGGTATAAGTGTATACAATATAATAGTATATAGTGTTATTAGGTTTAGGTAGCGATCGGCAAACACATTTTGAATCGAGAATTGATTGTAATAGCTATTATATATATATATATATAAACAAACGTAACAGTATATCTTTAGTTTTATTTTATTGCGATTCTTTTTAAAACTTTTCCAATAACTTAATCATTATTTACATATATTAAACATACATTTAATTATGAAAGATGTCGTTAGCAATAATAATGGCATATTAAAGTTAAAACAAAAACATTCTAAAATTAAAAAAATTTATTTTTGAAACCAAATAAATATATTAATGTGAATAATTTTAAATAAGGCGGACACATAAAAATAAGCACGTAGAGAATTATTACACCCCAACAAATACACATATAATAATGTTTATAATAACAAAAATAATTTGGAGTGTTACAAATAGTGGAGTTGCAATAAAATGGAAAACAAATTTCCATCGTTCATTTTCTTAGTACGGGAAGGTCCAATCTTTCAAAATCAATAAGATTGTGATTCATGAGACTGAGAAAGTTATTCCTAAAATATTTTAACTCAGCATATTGAAGTTTTACTGCATTTTAGCACACCAGATGAGCTTGTCAATGATCTCACAGATTTTGCATCAACAACTTCAAAATTCTGTTCAAGGCTATAATTAGGTTTTTTAACTTGTCAACCTTTTGTATCTATGAAGGATGCACCATTTTCAAAAGCATCTCCAACTGAATAAAATTCCCATGTATCTCCAATTGAATTACTACTTTTTCTCCATGTCACCTGCACATATTATATAATTAATCAATTAATTAATATAACATATTGAAACCATTTTAGAAATGACTTGCTCATAAGAAATTGGTATATATATTGCATGAAATCATTACCTCCTTATTCTTTGTTGGCGCTATGAAGAGGTTCGATTGACTTTTAAGGCTTGGTCTCATGCTTCCACCAATTGCATATTGCGCCCAACCCATGTAAAGATTGTTTGCAACATGCGCATATCCATGACAAATTCTATAACATTTTTAATTAATAACTAAGATAATCAATGATTTTGTCAATTTTTAAGAGAAATCGAAAGATGCATTGTTAGTTTCTACCGACCACTAACACAAATGTTGTGTTTTGTTGTTATTTTTTAAATATGGGTACAAATTAAGTTTATGTAATAATATGATGAGTTCTCATTGACAATGCATCTCCATTGAACTTATTTTTTAACTACTAAATTTTGCAATTATTAATTACCTAGGCATGCGTTGGCAGCAATTAGGCCCAAAATAGTTGTATACGACTGTTACTTTCATGTTCTTGTCTCTAAAAAATCCATCATCGTGTCCAAGAAGCATAACCTTATTTTGCTCCCTAAACCAATTGTTGGAGATTGTCACATCAGTAGAACCTCGCGTAACATCAAGAAGACCATCTTGGCAATCATAAAGCGTGTTATGATCAATCCAAATCTTTGAAGAAGAAACCAATCTAATTGTATCTCCATCCACTTGCCCCAACGGCATTATATTTCCATTGGGACCCATCACCATTCCGGGAGCTTGAAGTCGACAATGATGAACCCTAATTCCGTGGATGATTATGTTTGTTGCCTAATAACAAATAATAAACATATCATTCTAAGTTAAGAAGTGGAAGATATGTGCATGAATAATAAAAAAAGAAATTTAAAAATTATAATAACAATTATAAAATCTAGTATGATATAAAAAATTATTGCCTAAAATTAGATAAAATAATAATAATTTGTCTCTAAATTTATTGTTAGTAGTTAGAGACGATAAAAAATTGTCTCTATTTTATTGTTAGAAATGATAAAACAGATATAAATTGCATTTGTTTCATCACTAATTTTCATCTCAAATTCAATTATTTGTTAGTAATATCAATTTTATTATTAATCACTACCTTATCGATCATCAAGCATGCATTATTAGCGATGTGGACATCGACACCTCGACCATCAATGGTAGTAAAACTACTAATGAGAAGGGGTTTCTCAAGTCTAATGTTCATGTCCCTTTGGAATGTAATCCAAACTTTGCCTTGAATGTTAGAAGCTCCATATCTCAAAGTTCCAGGTTGTGGGTTTAAGGGATGGTCACTAGGATCAGTAACTTTATAATGAACGAGGTCTTTACCTATGTTGTTTGTCATTTTTCCTACATAGCCAACTAAGCACATGGCAACTTGTTGTCGATTTTTCCTCCATTCAGAATTAAATCTCCAACATTGATCAATCACATTCATTTTCATGCCTTCTATTTTAGATTGTTCGGCAGAACTAACATTTATAGTGAAAAATGTTACCATCACAACAACTAAAACAAAGCTCCAAAAGGAGAAATTGATTACTTGATGATCAGCCATGGTTCAATTAATATACTTGTTTATTAATTAATTCAAAGATTATACAAATTGAGTTATTGAGAAGAGAGGGAAAGTATGAAGGAAATGTTTTTCTTAGTTTTTATATTGAAGAATAATGGTGTGAGCTTGTGATTATATAGATTAATTTGGTTAGTGAGATTGTTTGCAGTTTGGAAGTTTGTTCTAGTTGTTGTGTCAAGCTAAGGCCATGAGACCCACTCACTCGTTTTAGAGTGATATTATGAATAGAAAGAAGACGGTTACGTTTGTTTAATATCGTAAACTAAAAAAAAAAAAATTATATTGTAACAACCTTATCATCGAACAATTAACAAAATTTGGAGAATAACTAGGGAACATAAATGGGAGAGATAAATACATATGAGTTAAGCAAACTAAATATTGCTTATCAATTTTGTATTGTTATTAGGGGTGTTCACCTTAAAATTAATCTAAAACAAATTACCGTAAACGGATCCAAAATAAATAAAAAACTTCAAAATTCCAGTAATGAGATGAAGTGTCATACTCAAACTTCTATGAAGAAGATGTATGATAAAACTTGTGAAATGAAATAAAACTAAGTTTTATTGCATAATTTTTTTTTCTAAATTAGTTTGATTACCTAATTGAAGATGAGTGATATATAATGGAATAAAACTAAGTTGGTAACAATAACTAGAACCATTACAATGATGCATTGCTGTATTCTCTGCAGAATGAATTACAAACAAAATTAATTTTTTTTTACAATCAAGTAAAAGAAAATATTATTAACTTCTTTACTATTTAATAATAGTATTAATAAAATATTTTTAATTTAATTTAAGTTTTAAACTTTTTAATTATTCAATTATTTTTCTATGATTCAATTTATTGGATATAGAAAGTTATTTAAGAAATTGACTTAATTTTTTATTAAAATTGCATAGAATAAAATGATCAACTATTATATTTCATAGACGAAATTTAATTAATTTTTGTTTATAATTTACTTCAGATTAAGTAATAATGTAATAACAATTAACACTTTTATTTTTAGTACAAAAAAGGGGCTTATCAACTTATACAAGTCAGTCTCCCAAAGTATATTCCAAGCCTAAGTTTAAGTGTATAATAATACTCATTATATTCTCCATATATAAATAGTGAAGTTGCAATAGATTGGAAAACAATTTTCCATCATTTACTTTGTTAATTTGAATCCCATACTTTAGTCTCCAACTAGTGAAATCTATTTGTAGTATACTTTTCTAAATGTTTATTCTTCCTGAATTTTAATTCAACATATTGATGTTTTACTGCACTGCAACACTACCAATGAACTAGTCAGTGGTCTCACATATTTGACATCAACATCTTCAAAATTCTGCTCATAGCTATAAATGAGCTTTTTCACTTGTCCATCTTTTGTTTCTATAAAGAATGCACTATTTTCAAAAACGCCTACAATTGAATAAAATTTCCACGTGTCAACATTTCTATTACTACTTTTTCTCCATGTCACTTGCACACAGTATATAATTAGTCAATCAATTAGTATAACACATTGAAACTATTTTATAAACTAACAACGGAAGAATTTAATAAATTAGTGAGTATAAAATAACAATATTATGTAATTTAAAAGTAATGTTACTTTTGTTTTAGAGTAGAATATACTCAAGCGTTTATGTGCCTAAAGGTATATAAGTTTGCTTTAATACAAAGGAAAAGGTAAAACATTGTTTAATAATACAACTCATGCAAAGTATATTGATATATGATACTATTCATAAAATTTTACAACTTCAGATATGTAATTCTTGTCTTTAATATATTTTAAATGTGAAATTGGTTAGCTTTTTGGTTTCATTGAAGCATTCATTCTATTAATATATTTTTTAAATAGTTATGCATTTTTTTATCATTAAAGTTTTACATTTAACATCCTTATCCTGAAGTACTAGTTCAACTGGCAAATCGCGATATTGCTAGGTTGGATGTCTTGTCTCGGGTTCGAACCGGGAACCTCAAAGTTGTGTGAGATAATTATGGTGAAACTTACTATCTCTTCTAAGAAAAAATAAAAAGTTGTACATTTAACTATAATATGATCTTCATTTTATATAATTTATATTAGTTTTGAAACATTAGATTTATAAATTTATGTACTTTTTGACATTTTCAATTTGATGCTCATCGTAGTTTTAACAATCTCATCGTGAATCTAAGAATGCACTAAATAATATTGTTTGCCTTACGATTTATAACAACATTCATTTGTGAGTGGTAGTTTGTTAAAAACAATGAAACAATTCTTCACGTATGCAAATATAGGTGATATATATAGAAAGAACGCTGCAAAGCAAATAGAAATGTCTTAACCTTCAAAAATCATAAATAATAAAAAAAAATTTACATAATAAAAATGTTTATTACAAAATATTGTCAAGCCAAATAAAAATTCAATATACAATATAACCAAATTCCATAGTTATGGTATTTTGAATGGATAACAGTTTCAATTACTTTAACTATTGTTTCGTTTATATAATTAGAATGTGAAATGAAATTTTCAAATAATTATTTGACACGGTCAAGAAACCTCAAGAGTGGGACGCATAAAATTATATGCAAGAAAAATTTGTTGATGTTTAAGACAGAAAATTTCAAGTAAATAGTAAAATAGTTAGAAGTTATTTATTTCCAAATATTTAATATTATTCTTTTTTTTTATGTTTCGATTATAAGATATGCATTCAAAATTGTAGGGAAAAAAATTCATGTCCTATGCAATATTAATTATATATGATCTTGAACAATAATTGACAACAGTAAAACAATAATATTGAAGGAACTGTGAACTTAGATTGTGTTACACAAATAGGTGTAACTTGGTTTTATTTCATAATGTCATTGCTTGAACTGAAACTAAGAATGTGCAAGAAAGTGGTTGAAAAATATAAGATAGATCTTTATGATGTCATGTATGTAGTTGATCTTGTATTGTGATGCTTTGAAGATATTGGATGGTTTGTTCTTTTTTGTATGAGTTATTGAAATGAAAGTTTTGATGAGTAATCAAATCTTTTTAAGTGTATTGATGGAATAATTGTATTTGGATACACTGGTGAAAATGTTTGCATTACATATTGGAGAAATAAAATAGAATGGAAAATAGAAAATGAAAAAAAAGTGTGCTTTGGAAGCTGCCACATCATAATTATTTATTTGAATTGGTAAATATTAGAGGATGTGACATAAATAAAGATGAGTTCTCGCAAATAGAATTTGAGGTTCTATTTTAATATAATATTATAATAGAAATATATTTTTTTTAAATTAAATAAACCACAATATAAAAACAAATCATGTGTATAGAGTTAGAATCGGAATGTGCATTCGACAATAATGATAATTTTTTCCTAGTTAAAACTCAATGGTTTTCTCCTATGTGTTTAGTTATGGTAGGTGAAACTTATGGATTTCTTTGTGCTTTGCAATGAGTTCAAGAGCTTATCATAGAATCAGTTGACTTCGAGTTGGACTTCAAATGTGTAGTTGATAAATTCCATCAAGTTCAAGTGGATGTTTCGAAGTTTGGTACTATTCTATCTGATTGTCGTTTTATTTTCCATTTTGTCCTTAAAAGCTCAAATGTAGAGTTTATTCAAAGCCAAGTCAATGAAAAAGCTAATACTCGAAAAAGAGAAGTCACCTAAACATCCAAGTGGATCTTAGTCTCATAGTTATAGTTACTCCAAAGAATAACATTTTGAGGTAATAGAACGGATATACACTAATTTGCAAAAATGTCTTGAGTACGATGGTTTCTAAAAAGATCACAACAAAAATTTCAAATAAAACCCTACCAAAAACTAAATTATGAATGTGAATTACAAACTAATAACTAAGCATATATAAAGCTATGCATAATAAGGTTTTTTTATATATATAATAGTTAATTTTGAATTTTTTATTTACAAAAGGTTGCTTATAGTATATAATTGATAATAATTAGATGTTGAGATTCACTTTGTGCGGGTGAATTTGATATAATATTAATTTAGATAAATTGTTAATATAATTGATGAAATAAATATATTTTTTAAATAATTTTTCAAAATTTTAAATGGTTAATTTGTCAATTTAGTCTCTAATAATTGTTTCTAGTGACTAATGTTATTGAATCTTTTAAGATAAAAATAATGTTATTAAATCTTTTAAAAAACAATATCAATATAATTTTCACATTCCGTTAGTTTCAACAACTATTCACAATTTCCTACAACTTTTGAAGTTATAGTGGTGATTCATCCATATCTATTATAATATATTAAAATAGACTCCTACATCCTATTATGATATGTCATCAAACATTGTGCCACTTCATTCAAATATTGTCACTTCAAAAAAAATATGATATGGCACATCTAAAAAGCACTCTTCCACTTTCTTATTATTTTATACTTGCAATTTGCTTTAGCACATTTTTTTACTTTAGCACACATTTTACTATTATATTTTTTGCATATAATACTTTACGGAACTATTCATGTGTCATGAATTAAAAATCACAAAACAATAAATATTAGTTATTCGACACTCATTGCTCCTCGATCATTATTGGTAATGGTTTTAACTCTCAACTAATATATTGGATCATTTTAAAGGTTTCTCAAGAAATACATATATGACTATAATTAGTGGAAGTTATTTTATATCTGGAAATAGGAAGACAATGATATATATATATATATATATATGATTAGTCCCTATGCAACTCTTTGTATGATCATTTACATGCTTTCAAACTTTTTTCCTTTTAGATTATCAAAAAGTGTGAGAATTTTTACATATTTTTAGTTTACATCTTTGAGCTTTAATTCTATTTATAAGCTTTGATATATTTATGATCAATTTTTGCTGTTGACATTTGGTCCAAATACATCACTTTTTTGTCCAAATTGTAACTTGAAACATGTTTCTAACACCAATACACATCCCTTAAATTTCATTGATACTGAAAATTCTTACCTCATCTTTAGACATATCGAGTCAAAGAGTGTAACACTTAACTCTGTAAGATTCCTTAGATGAAGAATAATAAATAATTAATGTCTACGAGATAGACCTATCCCACATTTTTAGTTTCTACAATTCTATGAGATATCAACAATGGTATAATTTATATTGTTTTAACGTGCCTTTTTCTATTTCGTCTTATTATACCATTGTTGATATGGACTTAAAGAAAAATTTGTATGTTCTCTGACATATTGATATTAGAAAAATTTGTATGTTCTCTAAAATATTGATATTATTATGTATGGTTGAATCTGCACCCATACATAACAATATCTTTAGTGTTGTTATGGGGCTCAGAGCTACTTCAAACCAGAATCATCTTCTTCTTTTGTGTCGTTTCTGTGAGTTTTGTTACATTAACTTATTTTTAGCATGAAGGTTCTGGGGGGTTTATTAATTGAAATCCTTTATTTCATGTTAGAAATTATTTTAGAGATTGTAAGGGTTGAAAGAACTTAAATGCGTGAGAGAAATGAAATCTTTAGCATACAGGTGGTTTGAATTTGCACCCAAATGATTTAAATTGACATGCATGTGGTTTTGTATACTTGTTGCTTGTTTGATGTGTTAGTGAATTAGGAAATCCCATAATTATGAGATTTGAATTTAAGTGTAAGGTGCGAATTCTGCTTATGAAGGCAAATATATGTGCATGGATGTTTTCCACCCTTGTCAATGTGTTTTGTCTCTGATGGTTGTGTCTATTCCTGCCTCTAATTGCTTGTGAAGGAAGATTAAAAGTAACTTGAACTCTAATTGTGCCTCTGGTAATTTTCTTCATTTTGCCTCTGGTGGATATTGTTGTTAAATTCTAAGTATTTCTGCCTCTGGTGGTTTTCTTCGTCTTGCCTCTGATTCTATTTCTCTATTCTTCTTCCTTTAACTCTTTCTCTATTCTTTCTTCTCTTGACTCTTTCTCTATTCTTCTTCCTCTCTCTTTTTCTCTATTATTTATTCCTCTCACTGTTTCTCTATTCTTCTTCCTCTAACTCTTTTTCTATTCCTTGTTCCTCTAACTCTTTCTCTATTCTTTCTTCCTCTGACTTTGTTCCCTATTTATCTTCCTCTACCTCTGATCATTATTCAACATCCTCTAGATGCGTATTCTTTGGTACATCCTCTGGACGCGTAACCTCTAATACATCATCTAGACGTGTATCCTCTGATACATCCTCTAGACGCGTATCCTCTGATACATCCTCTAGGCGTGTATCCTCTAATACATCCTCTAGACGTGTATCCTATGATACATCATCTAGACGCGTATCTTCTAATACATCCTTTAGACGTGTATCCTCTAATACATCCTTTGGACGGGTATCCTTTGATACATCCTCTGAATGCATATCCTCTGATACTTTCTCTAGACACGTTTCCTCTGATACTTCCTCTAGACATGTATCATCTGGTGTGGAGTTATACCTATAGCTACATTTGCCTCTAGTTTCAGCTCTGATCAAAGGCTTAGAGTATTTATTTTCACTTGGTTTTTGATGTATTGTTAAGTTATTATAATTGTTATGGAGTAAGGACGCATTGCAAACATAATACTATCAAAGTATTGCATACATAAAATCTCAAGTGCATTGCATTCTCATTAATCAGAATATACATGGCCTTATTCACAGTGGGACATTCAGGTTTGTTCCAAGCATGGAACAATAGGTAGAAGAGAACAATCGGAACGCTAGTTGGGGTTTGGCTAGACCACCCTTACCAATCAACTCGTAATTATCTTGGTGACTCACATCAAGATATTGGGCGATTTCCCTTGTTTCAAGGAAAATATTTGTGGTCATGCATAGTTTCAAAATTTTAATGAAATAATGTTTTAGTTAAGCTTTTATGAAAAATTGAAGTTGAGAACTTTATCGTGAGATGCATCATAATTTCATGTTTTTGTACATACCTATGAAAGAAATATTTTTTAACTACCCCTCCCTTTATTTTCAGAGCTCACTAAGATTTTTTATCTAACCCCTTTGTTTTTATTTCCTTAGTAGTTGGATGAACTTGAGACATATTTAGCATCAAAGGAATAGTTCCAGAGCTGAGATTTAAATTTGATGTTTTTATTTTTATGTTATGTTGTAATCAGACAATTGTGATTCATTTCCAGATGTAATATGTTAAGAATTTGTTGAACAAATTGTAAACTATAATTGTTAAATGTAGTTTTCAATTGAATTTGGTGATTTTATGTTATTATTCATTATTACTGCATATGTTTTTATTAAGGTGTATGGATCCAATTGTCATTTTATAGATAATTGGTATTGGGTCTTACATTTTGGTAGCAGAGCCAGATCAATTCATTAGGACTATGTGTTATTATTTAGGAATTAGAATAATTTCTTTTACCATACATTTTAAGTATCATTTCACCTAATATTAAGTCTGATCAACTTAGTATTTTGTGTATGGTATGCAGAAGCATGGCTGAAGGATCCAAACGGAGGGGAAGGCCAAGGAGGAATACCTCACCTGAAGATAGTATGACTCCACCACCTATTGAGGAACCCTGGGAAAGGGTGATGGAAGTTATTCAAATGCAAGCCACAACTGCCCATAATTTGGTGCAACAAACTGCAATACAAAGATATGGCACTCAAAATGCCAATAAAGTGTTCTATGATTTTCTTAAGTTGCAGTCTCAAACCTTCTAGAGCAGCCACAATCCCTCATAGTCACAAGCTTGGATGGATGAGATTAAGAAGGCATTTGAAGTAGTGCCCTATACTAAATAACAGAAAGTGGCATTTGTTTCCCATCTAATGAAGGGTGAGGCAGAATACTGGTGGAGGGGTGCAAAGACTTATGTTCAGACTCAAGGAACCCCTATGAATTGGCCTTTTTGGACAAGTATTATCCAAGAAGTGCCAGAAGACAAAAGGAGCTGGAGTTTGTGCACCTGCAACAAATAGATATGTCTGTTGTAGAGTATGTTGTTAAGTTTGAAGAACTGGTCAAGTTATCCCTACATGCCCAGTATGCACCCACTGAAGAGTGGAAGATAAACCAGTTTTAGTGGGGATTTTGGTCTGAAATCAGAGGAAATATAGGTCATATGGAGTTTACCTATTATTCCATTCTAGTACAAAAAAGTTACATTGTGTAGGACAATTTAGAGAAGGTACAAGAGGAGAGGCAGGCTAAGTGGCAGCAAAAGAGAGAGTCTTGAAGGTTTGACTAGCAGTTGAAGGTAAAGACTCCTTAAGGGAAGGAAAAACAAGTACAATCCTCCAGTTCCCACAAGAGCAAAGAAATGTGCTAAGTGTGGCAAGAAGAATGGGGGATAGTTTTTGGTTGGGAATCAAGTCTGCTACTACTACAAATAGCCTGGTCATATGGTTCTTTCCTGCCCAACATGCCTAAAAGGAGGAGATTCCAACCCAAGCAAACCTAACAGTAGGGGAGTCTTTGCCCTCAGTGCTAAAAAGGTAAGAATCATAATTTGATTACTAGTATTTGTTGCATAAAACAAACTCCTTTGACTGCCATGTTTGACAATGGTGCATCCCAATCATTCATATCTTCATATTGTGTTTTGCAACTCAATCTTCTCTTACATGAATTACCTTTACCCTTAGTTGTAACTACTGCAGCTAAGAATTCAATCGAAACTTCTCTAATTTGTCATCAGTGTCCAGTTATCTTATTTAATAGAATGTTTTTGATAGATTTAGTTTTCTTACCCCTTAAGGGATTAGACATTATACTAGGAATAGACTGGATGTATAAACATTTAGTGACTCTGGTCTGCTATGGTAAGGAAATTATCTTTCCCCCAGATAGTCCCCAACTAGAGCAACCACAACTTCCATCCCTGTCCAATTCTTCCCAACTCTTCCAATGTTTAAACAATGAGGGTCAAGGAATACTATTGTTGTTATTCTTTACTCAGAGTCAGAAGTAGAATTAACCAACACCCTAGTGGTCAGTGAGTGCGAAGATGTCTTTCCAAAAGATGTGAAATCTCTACCTCCATAAAGAGAAATAGAATCTCTATAGACTTGGCCCCTAGAACAAGACCAATCTCCATTTCCCCATATAGAATTTCTCCACTAGAGTTGATTGAGCTGAAAAACTAGTTGAAGGATCTAATAAGCAAGTGGTTTATCAGACCACGTGTGTCACCTTGAGGAGCCCTAATATTGTTAGTGAAGAAAAATGATGGCTGCATGAGACTTTGTATAGATTATACACAGTTAAACAAAGTAACCATTAAGAATAAATATCATCTGCTAAGGATAGATGACCTTTTAGATCAATTAGAAGGAGCTATTGTGTTTTCCAAGAATGATTTGAGATTGGGATATCATCAAATTAGGATAAAGTCAGAGGATATCCCTAAAACAGCCTTTAGGACTAGATATGGACATTATGAATTCTTAGTTAAGTTTAAGTAAAAACATTTTTGATATGCGTTTTAATGACAACAAACCTTATGAAATAAATGTGAAGTTTTCTAAATGGTGATCTACTAATGTTTGCATTTGAGTTTTTGTTGAAATAACAGAAGTAGTCAAGCTTGAAGCCACTCACATAAACAAGTGTGTTGTATCAACTCAACAATGAAAGAATTGAGGAGCCTAATTCATTAAATATGATTATCCTCAAGTCGAGGATGATCACCGCAATATGTTGCATCTCAATCACACATAAAATCTCTTGGAAGAAGTCAAGAAAAAACTATGGGTTAAGATGTGTCTATATGAAAATTAGAGGATGAAGAATCCAGATCCGAGGATGAAGAATCCAGATATGATGATGAATATTTTTCACAATCTTATATCTGAGGATAAACCCGAAGATGGACATTCATCATAATCTCAGGTCTGAGGATGACTATTCTTCACAATTTCATCTCACAAATATTGAAAAATTAATTTTCATAAAAGTACAAAAAGACAAAAGTTGACAAGTTGTTCACACTATTCAAGGTTTACCAAAAGTAAACATAGAAGTGACATCATATAAATCATGTACTCTTGTGTGGAAGATAAAAACTTTCATCCTCGCACCTGAGGATGGACTCTAGAAAAAATCATCCTCTCATATATAAAAATGAGGTCTTATGTGAATAGTGCAAAAACACTAGGTTAACATTGTTCAAATTTATACAGAAGCCTTTGAAGTAAGACAAGCACATCAATCGTGATTTTCAAGGTGTTAGAAACAAGAAGGAATCTTCTCATCCATAATAGATCAAGAGGATAATAAGAATGCCTCTTATGAATCATATTCTAGAAGGTCACCTAACATGTAAAAAAGGAATCAACATGCTTACACCAAATTCCAACAGTCACATTTTGGAAAGAAGGACATACAATCATCTCTCAAAGACTTATGATCATCCATGAACATCCTTAGAATCAGTTATATCAGAGGATGCATACAGTCTCAAGATGAGGATATGCGTAGAGGATATCCTCATAAGAAATTTGACACATAAAGAAAAGTACAAAAGTACAAAAAGGTGAAGTACTTGACATGAATGCCACACTGTTCAAAATGGTTGGAAAAAGGAAAGAAAAAAGCAACAATCACATCAAGACTCAATAAAATAGAAACTCCATCCTTGTACTTAAATCAGATCTGAGGACAGACGCAAAGGATAAACAACATTTATGAGAGGATGAAATTATTACCTCTATGTTGTAGGATAAACAATAATGAAAGAGAAGATGAATCTATGTCAGTGAATAAATCAATATTGAAAGAGAGAATGAATCTACGTTAGAGGATAAACAATCATGAAGAGAGTATGAATCCCCGTTAGAGGATAAACAATGCAGATGAGATGATGAACTTCTTTTATCTATTCATCCTCACACATGGGAAAAAGAGTAAAAGTACCAAAGTACAAAAAATGTTGTCTTTGACTTGTGATGCAAAACACTATAGGTTTTAGGAAAAGGAATAGCCAAAAAGAACAAGTCACATCAGAATTAGTGAAAGCATCATCCTCCTTCAAACTAGATCCGATGAAGGACTGCAACACTCATCCTCTCAGCATACTTAACAGGAGGATAAAGGCTAGATGACAGTTTTGCAAATAAAGACAAGTCTAAGGAAACTTAGCAAAGTCTCCAAAAGTTATATTTTGCTAACTCATATGTTTGAAGCTCCAAAGGCAACTATAAATAGTGAAGTATTAATCTTCAAACATCAAGAGAATCATCTACAAGAAAATATCTAAGTTATTCGTGCTTATCATCATTCTCTTCATTCTACACATTCTTCCAAAATTAAACAGATCTGATGATCATTTTTATTGAGTGTGTTATATACAACTTCACATAACTATCTTATCTTAGAAAGTTGTAATTTGATCCCCAAAACAAATCAAACACATTACTACTTGTATATCCTCAAGTTGATATATACTTGAGTTATTTTCTAAGCCTGTTGAGGCTAGTAAAAATACAGTGTTGTATGCCTGGTGAGGCTAAGAAAATACATAGTTGAAAAGGTGCAGATCAGAGGACGAGTTTCTGAGCACTAGAGAAACTCTTACAAAGTTGTGAGGACTGGTGTAGCCTATATTAGGTGAACTAGTATAAATTCTGTGTGAATCTTCTTAAACTCTACTCTCTTTATATTTGTTTTATTCACACCATTAGCAAACTTATCACACATATTTCAAATTCATATTATTCTTCTTTTGATCATCCTCAATAAGAGGAGGATTATTTTTCATCTAACCATCTTCACTCGAAAGATAACTTGAGAGGATAATATTAGTGCAGGAACTAAATTTTAAAAAGGGTCACAATTGAACCCCCTTTCTCGTGACATTCACTTTTACTTCAAGTTATGCCTTTTGGGGCGACCAATGCCCAAGATGTATTTTTGTATTTTTGTAGTGGTATTCATATATGACATTTTGATATACTCAAAACCCCTAAGAAACATGTAGAACGTCTTTAGATAATGCTACAAATACTTAGAGATAAAAAACTGTATGTCAAACCTAGTAAATCTGAATTCTGGATGCAAGAAGTGAAATTTTTAGGCCATGTGATCATCAACAAATGAGTGGCAGTGGATCCCTATAAGGTAGAGGTACTATTAGAGTGCGAATGACCTAAGAATGTGATTGAAGTTAGGAGTTTCTTAGGATTGTCAAGGTACTAAAGAAGATTCATTAGAAAATTTTCCTAAATTGCCTTGCCTCTAACCAGGTTAACTAGAAAATAGCATCCTTTTGTATGTGATCATGAGTGTGAGAAGAATTTTCAGACATTCAAAAATAAACTAACCATTGCCAATGTGCTAGCTATCCCAGATCCAACCCTAGGATTCAAGGTATATTATGATGCATTATTAAAAGGACTAGGTTGTGTGATGATGCAAAACAATCAAGTAGTGGCTTATGCGTTAAGGAAAATAAAACCACATGAGGAGAATTACCCTACTCATGACCTAGAACTCGCTGCCATAATGTTTTCCTTAAAGATCTAGAGACATTATCTGTATGGAGCACACTTTAATGTCTATAGTGACCATAAAGTTCTAAAGCACCTCTTTGATCAGAGGGAACTTAACATGAGGTAGAGGAGGTGAGTGGAATTCTTGAAGGATTATGATTTTGAGCTAAGATACCACACAGGCAAGGCCAATATGGTAGCAGATGCCTTGAGTAGGAAGTCATTCCACTTATCCTATTTAATGCTTACAATGCCCTTAAGCTAGCTAGGTTTTTTATAATGGAGATAGTAAGATTACATGGGGTACCTTACATCATAATATCATATATGGACCCCAAATTTACCTTCATATTTTGGAAAGCCTTTCAAAAGTCTCTAGGACTAGGTTAAACCTTAACAATGCCTATCACCCCCAGATTGATGGTCAAACTAAAATGACCATTCAGACTCTAGAGGATATGTTAAGCGCTTGTGTTCTAGAAGATGGTGGGGGATGGGATATACACTTGCCTCTGGTGGAGTTTTCCTATAATAACAGTTACCATGCTAGTATAGGTATGACACCTTATGAGGCTTTGTTGGAAGGAGATGTAGAACACCTCTATGTTGAGCAAATGTAGGAGACTATGGGATTTTAGGGCCTAAGGTTATCCAAGAAACCACTAATAAAATTAAGATGATTAGGGACAAGTTGATGATAGCTCAAAGTAGGCAGAAAAGTTATGCTGACCATAGGAGGAGACCCTTAGAGTTTGAGGAAGGAGATCATTGATTTTTAAGGGTTACCCCTATTGTTGGCATTAAAAGAGTGCTGAAAGTTAAGAAGATAGGCCCACGTTTTATTGGACCCTGTCAAATTATGTAGAGGATAGGTCCATTTGCCTAAAATTAGCATTGCCCCCATCCTTTTCTAGTCTCCATAATGCCTTTCATGTTTCCCAACTAAAGAAATATATTCCAAAACCTCACCAAATCTTAAGACATGAGTCTGTTCAACTTAAACCAAACCTCACATACAATCTAGTGCCAGTCCAGATTGTTGATAGAAGCATCAAGTAATTTAGGAACAAAGTTATTCCCCTAGTGAAGGTTTTTTAGGGAGGATCATATTCAGCGGAAGCAACTTAGGAGACAGGGGATGATATGTAGAGAGAGTATCCTTACCTCTTTCAATGGGTAAGGTTTCAAATTTTGAGGGAAAAATTTTTTTAAGAGGGGGAGAATGTAACAACCCTCTCACAACCTTAGCAATATTTATAAGATTTAAGTATTATAATTTCTAGAATTTTATTAATTGTTAATGTGGTGTTTTTAGTAATATTAAATTAGGAGCAAGGGTAGATAAGGGAAGTAGTAGCATTAACAAGTCCTAGTGGCAAAGAGAGAGCTTGCCACCTTTACTTCTCTCTCTTTCTCCTTCTTTCACGTGTTCTAACTCATCTTCCATCTTCGTTTTCTAGTCACACACTCTCAAAACATTATGAAAACACTAATATCGATTACTGAACACCTTATTTTCCAAATCCTCCATTCTTCCTTCTCTCCCAAATCCTCGAAATACTAAAAGTTCACTAAAATTCCCCAAAGCTGCCCAACAACCTTGCTTGCGAGAATCTGCCTCTTCATCCTTGAGAATCAACTCAAATCAGTGAAGAAGGGAAACTGTCTACGAGAGGGGCTCAAATATATTTTGAACCGGAATCACCTTCTTCTTTAGTGTCGTTTTGTGAGTTCTGTTAGCATGAGGGTTATGGGGGGTTTATTCATTGAAATCCTTTATTTCTTGTCTGAAATTATTTTGGGGATTGTAAGGGTTGAAAGAACATAGATGCGTGAGTGAAATGAAATCTTTAGCATATAGGTCGTTTGAATCTGCACCCAAATGATTTTAATTGACATGCATGTGGTTTGCATACTTGGTACTTGTTTGTTGTGTTAGTCATTTAGGAAATCCCATAATTCTAGCATTTGAATTTTAGTGCAAGGTGCTAATTCTGCCCCTAAAGGCAAATACATGTGCGTAGATGTTTTCCACCCTTGCCAATGTGTTTGCTCTCTGATGGTTGTATCTATTCCTGCCTCTTATTGCTCGTTCTAAAAATTCTAAGTATTTATGCCTTTGGTAGTTTTCTTCATTTTTCCTGGATATCGTTGTTAAATTCTAAGTATTTCGGCCATCAGTGGTTTTCTTCGTCTTGCCTCTAACTCTCTTTCTCTATTCTTTTCCTCTAACTTTTTCTTTATTGTTCTTCCTTTGACTTTTTCTGTATTCTTCTTCTTCTTCTGACTCTTTGCCTATTCTTTCTTCCTTTGACTCTTTCTCTATTCTATATTACTCTAATTTTTTCTCTATTCTATCTTACTCTAATTCTTTCTCTATTCTATCTTACTATAATTCTTTCTCTATTCTTTTTTCCACCGAATCTATTCCCTATTCTTTGTTCCTCTAACTCTATTCCATATTCTTCTTCCTTTGACTTTGATCACTATTCAACATCTTATGGACGCGTATTCTCTAAATCATCATATGGATGCCTATCCTCTAATACATTGTATAGAAGCGTACCCTCTGATACATCCTTTGGACGTGTATCCTCTGATACATCATCAAGACGTGTATCTTATGATACTTCATCTGGACATGTATCCTCTGGTCAAGATCTATACCTATGGCTACGTTTTCCTCTAATTTCAGCTTTAATCAAGGACTTGCAGTATTAATTTTCTCTTGGTTTTTGATGTATTGTTAAGTTATTATAAGTGTTACGGAGTAAGGTCGCATTGAACATTTAATACTATCAAGGAATTGCATACATAACATCTCAAGTGCATAGCATTCTTATTAATCAGATCATGCAAGGCGTTATTCACGGTGGGACATTCGGGTTTGTTCTAGGCATGGAACAACAAGTAGAGGAGAACAATAAGAATGTTGGTTGGGGTTTGGCCCGACCACCTTTACCAATCAGATCTCAATTATCTTAGTGATCCACATCAAGATATTGGGCAACTTTTCGTTGTTTCAAGGAAAATATTTGAGGTCATGCAAAGTTTCAAAATTTTAATGAATGAATGTTTCAGTTAAGCTTTTATGAAAAATTGAAGTTGAGAACTTCATCATGAGATGCATCATAATTTCATGTTGTTGTACATACCTATGAAAGAAATATTTTTAAACTACCCTCCCTTTCATTTTAGAGCTCACTACGATTTTATATCTCATCCCTTTATCTTTATATCCTTAGCAACTAGAGGAACTTGAGATAGATTTAGCATTAGAGGAATAGTTCAAGACTGGCTGGCATTTAAATTCTATGTTTTTATTTTTATTTATGTTGCAATCAGACAGTTGTGATTCATTTCCAGATGTAATATATTAAGAATTTGTTGAACAAATTGTAAACTATATGTTAAATGTAGTTTTTTAGTTGAATTTGGTGATTATAATTTATTATTCATTATTACTGCATCTGTTTTTATTAAGTTGTACGGATCCAATTGTCAAGTTTTAGATAATTAGTGTTGGGTCTTACGCATAGTTTCTCTCTAGTGCCAATAAAATAACTCAAAACAACACACAACATGTATGCCTAATCTGTACGGACAATTTATAGTTAGAAAAGTTCCTTAGTTGTAGAGAGGTTTGATCACACTGATGGAAAGACAAATTTTTCATGCAATGAGTAGTATAGGTGTGGCTTCATGAAAACGAGTCTATATTTGCAACTGATCACTAAAATATTTGAGATAAGATAATACTAATATAGCAAACTTTTATCACCAACTAATATGTATGGATAAGTATTGTTAGAATTTGAGTAGTCTTACCGAAAGTAAAAAGAAGAAATGGAGGAGTTATGAAAGTTGAAGAGAATGGGAGGATAGTAGAATTATTTTCATTAGTAACTATTGTTTGTGGATTTTCAATAGAGATGTGATGTGGTTGGTGAAATGCAAAAGCTAAATAGAGGTATGAAAAGTTTGAAATGAATTATAAAGGCTTGTAAAGGGTGCCATATAGGAATAGAAGTTTGTGGATTTTCAATAGAGATAAGATATGCTGTGTGAAATGTAAAAAGTAAATAGAGGTATAAAAAAGTGAAATGAATTGTAGAGGTTTGTAAAGGATGCCACATAGGAATATTAGCGATGTGGCATAAATATAGTGATGTGGCATACAAGAGTGTGAGGTGTCAATCAATAAAATTTAGAAATTGTTTCAATAGATATAAATAGATTAGTTACGTGTAAACCAAATAGCTTAGATGATGTGAATAATAGTAGAAAGAATGACATTCCCCACTTGAGAACTCCAATTTTTATTACAGATATCAAGAATTGAATAGATGGAAGAAAAGTCAATCCTAATACGCAAAACATAGGACAAAAAATTCCATAACTAAGAAGCAAAAACACATTCAAAGAAAAGGTGAGTAGTAGTTTCATAGGTTAGAGCAACAATGTGACACTGCCACATACTCCTGATTCCCTCAATTGATCATCTATAGGCATCTTATTATGAAATAGGCACCAAGCAAGAAAAGGTTTAGAAGGAAGAATTAAAACACTCCAAATATTTTTACTCCAATTAAGTTGCATGCCTATAGGATGAAGAGTTTGATAAGCATCTTTAAAATATAAAATTCCATAATCTATGGGACTCCAATAGCAATATCAAGAAATGAGGAAGAAACACATGCAAGAATATCCCAATAGTGGTTAGCAAAAAAAATTGCAACAATTGACTGTAAGGAATGTACAAGTCGAGGGGATAAACCAAATCTATCCACAAGAGATTGTCTTAGCAAGTTATCAGATCAGAATTTAATGGAATTACTACTACCAATTCTCCAATAGTTGTTGTCCAAAACCAAAGGAAGAAATTGTTGAACACCTGGCCAAATGAACGACCTACTGTAATATGTAACTAACTTATTGGCATGAAGGAAACGACCCTTAAAAATAAAGCCCACTGTTAATGCGAAGGAAACATGTCCCAAGAAAGCTTAAGCAAAGCAACAAAGTTAATAGCATGCAAGGATCGAAGACCAAGACCTCCTTCCAAAGAAGCACATAAATTTTTTCAGACCACTATAACAATTTTCTTACTAGAAATATCGCCTAACCAAATAAAATATCTCAGCCAAGAATCCAAATTGTTTATGACAGAAGTTAGTCAGGTGTAAACATAAAAGCTGTATACCAGCATACTAAGAATAATAGATTTAACCAAATGTACACGGCCCATAATTGATAAAATCGATCCCTTCAAAACAAAAAGTTAATTTTAATACGATCAATAATAGGTTGCAAATGACATACCTTAGGCTTCCATCAGAATAAGGGGACTCCCAAATAAGTAAATGGTAGCAATCCAAATGAAAAACCTAGAAAATAACCAATATCCTAAACACATCTAGTAGACATTGAACCATCAAAGAATCTACAGTTGCTCAAGCTTAGATGTTGTCCAGAAGTAGCGCCATATTCCCTAAACAACTACATATAACTACATGAAGGACTTTATGTTATTTTTTGTGGATCAACAATAGGTTTCCATCTTCCTAAATCAACCAAAGACGTGATACTCCTACTAAGAACATCTTCCACTAAGCAGAACAAAAGAGGAGATAAAACATTTCTTTGTAGCTCCTCACACTGACAAGAAAAGTATTAGGTAGGATGTCCATTAACCAACCTAGAAAACTTAGCCAACTTTAAAATTACATTAACCAAATTATAAAAGATGGAGCTAAAACCAAAAACAATCAAGCAAAACCTTTTAAATATCCAATAAACTTCTTATGATAAACATCTCATGAAAGACAATAATAATGAACTTATGGGCCTTAATATTAAATTGTGTGCTTTCAAATTTTATGCTTAGACCACATCAAAGAAGATCTCATTCAAAATCTCACCATGAAAATTAATATGCTACGAAATTAATATGCTTAGACCACATCGATGGATGTATCCTGTTGAAAGGTAAAATATGCATGATCTTGTTCCATCAATAATTAGTGGTTGACAATTTTGTTCTAACTTAATATTATTCTGGTTCAATAATAGGTACTTAGGACAACTTAAATCGTATGTACGTAATAAAGCACGACCAGAAGCGTCTATTGCAGAAGGATACCTTGTACAAGAGATTCTTACATTTTGTTCAAGGTATCTACAAAACATTGAGACTAGATGGAATCAACTTGGTCGTGTAGATGATGAGCCTATTAATGAGATACAAACTGACTCATGTGTAGCCGAATTATTTCCTAGAGTTGGAAAATCTGTTTGTGGATCTTCATACTACACCCTTACACCAATTGAAAAGTTACAGGCTCATAGACACGTTTTAACAAACTGCATCATAGTTGACTACTATCTAAGGTAAGTAATTTTATTCTATTTGTATTATTTACCACTAAGTTTTTTTTCTTCTATACATCTAATTTGAAATAACCAAATAGGCAATATAGAAGTATTATTCGAAGCCAAATGAGGAGTGGTGCAAGGAGTGCTTCTAAGGTAGACAAGAAGGTTCATATAGAGTTTCCTCATTGGTTCCACAATCGTGTTAGTGTTCATGACAAAATTGGTGATTGAGTTGCTTTGGTTTTTAATAAGAATGTGACTAATTGTATATTTTATGGTGTTCAGGTTTGCAACAATCTCGACAACATTAGTGGATCAGATAAAAATGTTCTCGTTAGTCTTGCTCAAGGTCCTTCTGATAAAGTTAGAAGGTTCACCGCATTTAATGTCAATGGATTTAAATTCCGAACATTGGCACGAGACAATTTATTAAAAACTCAAAATAGTGGAGTTTTTGGCATGTTCGGAACACGAAGTTACGCAAGCAATAGTGATGCACAAATGAGATTTGGAGGGGTGCCTTACTATGGAAGATTGATAGATATCATTGAGCTTTCCTATGATGGCTTCAAAGTGCCCATGTTTAAATGCAAATGGGTGAATACCACAAATCCAAGAGGCATTAAGACGGATAAGACTAATACATACTAGAGAGCATGAAGATGATGAGCCATACATTAAAGCGTCAAAAGCTCAAATGGTTTATTATGTGGATGATGAAAAGGAACAAGGATGGAGCATACCTATTCATTTAAAGCCAAGAGACTTGTATGACATGGGTGGAAATGATGAAATTATGGCACCCATTGAACCATACCCATCTCAAAATTTGGAACAAATTTTTTCTAATGATACCACACATATACAATTGGCAAGAATGGCTACAGATGTGATCCTGAAACTTCAACTTTTAATGATGATTTTGATGACAACAATCATGATATGTATTTATGATTGTTCATAATTCTAGTTTGTTGTTTATGATATGGTACTCTTCGATCTATGTTATTTTTTTACTACTTTTTTTATTGTTGGGTTTAATGTGCTCATTTTTGTTATTGTGTTCTTTTTTGTGTTATGCATAATTATGATTCACATCTTTGACAATCCTATTTGTTTAGCTATTTGCATCAGTCTAACTTGGTTGTCATCAATGTTTGCAGTGTAAGTGTGTTTGGAGTCTCACTCTTGTGAACAAAATGGAATCATCATATGAGGATATTCGGCACAAAACAATGGAAGAGAATAAAAAAGAATGGAGGCTCTCAATCTAACTCATCTCTCTCAATCCCTTCACAAATCTTCTTCTACCATTTCAAAAACCTCACCGGTTAGTAATAACTAAAAATACTAACAATATAACATGTTTCTTATTCGTATTATATGTTGATTTTTATTTATTTACATGGATAATAAATGATTGTAGCGTTTCACGAAGGGTCGCTCGAGGCTTATACTACCTGGAGATCTTGAAGTAGCAAAAATGAAGCACCTGCGGAGACATGGTTTACAACCAACAGTCCAAACGACAGCTCTGCCACCTACCCAAGTGACAACACCACCAGTAATGCAAGCGATAGAACCACTACCATCTCCGTTGACAACAACACCAACTGCTGTGCAACCGACAAATCCACCACCTTCTCAAGCGACATCGCCAGCAGTGCAAACGATAGAACCACATCCTTCTCCGATGACAACACCACCAACTACAGTGCAAGCGATAGAAGCAACACCTTCTCAGGTGACAACACCAAGAGCAGTGCAAGCGACAAAAGAAACACCTTTCCAAGAGACATCATCTCACTCTGAAGATGTGGTAGAAGATGAGCCAAAAATTTCTCAAAAAAGAAATTCTACATATTGGGATGTAGAAGTTATTAGTATGTTATCTAATTTCTAATTATATTTATAAAATTTAATTGTTTTACATGATTGTGGTATGACCTATTTCGTTGAATTATCTGTTAGATGAGGCGGGACATATTTCAAAGACACACTTAAGGGTATCAGACGTGCTTGAAGCTCCTCCAAATGTTAGTAGAATAATAACTAGATGGAATTCAAATGGGCAACCGGTAGGATCAGCTGCTGGTTTGTTAGGCGGTTTTTTGGGTGAAATTGCAAGGAAGTTTAAGGATTTTTCTATAATGTACGACAATTGGAAACTAGTTCCATCGACAAGAAAAAATAAAATTTTTAAGGATAAAATAGAGGTATCAATGATAAACAACTGAATATTCTCTATTTATTGTTTTGATTGTAAACTAACTTTTTTTTATGATTATTCTAGTCAAAATTTGTTGTTGATGAAGAAGACAACAAAAAATATATCCTTACGAGCCTTGGAAAGAAATGGCGATATGCACGATGTAGGTTGTTTAAGAAATTTTATAAGTGGGATCTTTCTTTGGAGGAAAACCTACAAAATTATCCTCGTTCTATTAATCAAGACCATTGGACTATTTTTGTCCAATACAGGCGTAAGACAGATACAATGGTAACCATTCTTTTTTTGCGTTGTCATTTGTTTTCTACTGTTTAGTTTCTGATGTCATTTGTTATCATTGCAGGAGAAGGCTGATAAAAATGCTGCAAATAGAGAAAAGCTAACGATCCTTCATACATTAGGCTCTAAGACGCTTGCAAGGAAGAGGGATGAGTTGGTAGGATTCACTCAATCTACTATTGATTGCAAACTTAATTGAACAAGTACTAATTACATGTGTTTACTTGTAGGAACTGAGAGATGGTCGAAAATACAGTAGGGGTGAAATGTATTCAATTTGTCATAAAAAGTATGATGGGTCATTTGTCAATGACGAGGCCAAGGAAAAATATATAAGTGTAAATAATATAGGTGTTATGTGATTGTAACTATTTCTTATTGACCACTTTATAAATCAAAATGCAACTATTAGTTTTGGTAATAGAGAGTTGCAAACCTTTAAAATTACTTATTTGGTTGGTAATAGTGAGTTGCAAAGTTAGATATTTCTGTTTCAGAGAGGAATTTAGTTTGCTTCATCTGTTTGCGCAGGAACAATTGCAAGCTGAAATTGAGAAGACTCCTTCTCCAAATGAAGCATTTGTTAATGTGTTTGGAAAAGAACATCCTGGATATGTTCGTTGTATGGGACTTGGAATAACACCGTCTCAAATTACTACATCTACTTCTCACTCTGTAAGATCAATGTCTTCCTCAGAAGCTAATGAGAAGATGGAGAAAATGCAAGCTGAAATCGATAGGCTTAAGAAAAGGGATTCTGAAGTTGATATGTTGAAAGAGCAAATTGCTTTCTTGTTGCAAATGCAAAATTCTAGAGAAAAGCAGGTAAAACGTTTTCATAGCAAACCTATTTAAAAAATCATGTGAGAACTGTTTGTCCTTGGTTAAAAATATCAATTGTGTAATGATTCTGTTAATTAGTATTTGGCAATATTTATCAATATTCATTGAGGTTATTAAATACTTTTTTTTTTTCAGGCAACATACATAGAATCACCAATAGATGGTAGACATTCATCTGAGTCTAGCCACCAACCTGATGATCGTGGAACAACATCATTAGGGACTAATTAGATATTTGGATGAACTTCTATGTTTGATGGAGTTGTTTTGTAATGTTTAGCCACTCCACTAATGTTTTGAATATTTAAACTACTTTTTTTTATTGTTTTAGTTAACTTCAATGTATGAATTGATGTTATCTCTTTTGAAAAAAATTATATAAATTGGATTTAGGTACAATAGTTATATAATTATGTATTTAAATTATGTGGATGATATTTATGAATATTTTTTATTTTAATTGATAAAAAATAGAAAAAAAATTGTATCATATTTTTTTTTATTTTAAATTATTAGGTTTGCGACGGTTCAAAATTGCCTCCAAATAAATATAGTGACGGTTGATAACTGTCGCAATTTTTTAGAAACAAATAATTTGAGTGTGTTTAGCGACGGTTCTAACCGTCGCAAACTGTTTTTTGAGGCGGTTCGAAACCATCGCAAATGGTGCCGACGGTTGTTGTAACCGTCGCAAACTGGCCTCGCGACGCACGAATCTGCGAGGGTTGCAGAACCGTCGCAATCATGTTTTGGAGGCGATTATAACCGCCGCAAACAACCTTTTTAATCACCGCAAAACATTTTTTTTCTTGTAGTGAAGTCATTTTTATAACCTTATATTGGATCTTTCTCGCCACCAAGGCCAACATCAGTCAAATACAGGTAATGCATTTATGTGCTATGGTTTCTGCACCACAAAAAACAAAGAGAGAGAAAATAGAAACGGTAATGCATAAATGCTCAAGTATTTGCCACAAATAAATGTAGCAATATATCTCCAAATAAATATTATATAATATAACATTCATTGAGGATAAAAAATATTAAGTAGTATAGAATAATAAAAAAAACATATTTTATTACAAGAATAACAAAAAAAGATGTTAAATTAATGTGGGTATTCAATGGCAGAAGGCTAGGAATTTATGGTTGAATGAAGGTGATGCAAATGCAACATTTTTTCCTGGCTTGATGGCAAGTAGTAAAAGAAACAATCTAATTGTTTGTCTAGATGTTAATGGCAATCAATTAGAGGAAGTTTGTGATATTCACAATCATGTGTTTCTTAAAGGATTTTTGGGAGGATCTAAAAGGTAATTTTTTCCGCTTTATGAATGAATTCCACTTGCATGGTGTTGGTAGATTGGTCGAACGAATCAACCGTTGAAGGACAATCCTCAATAGCTGAAGAGTTTTCGGCCTATTTCTCTTTGTTGGGTGTACTTATGAAGTGTTATACAAGGTGTCGACTAACCAGTTAAAGAAGGTAATAGGTTCTGTGATTTCTAAACCTCAATTTGCTAAAGAACTAGTGGTTGATGATAAAAATTTGAAGAAATAGATGTTGATGTTCTAGTTGAACTTTGAGAAGGCCTATGATTCAAACGACTGAAATTATTTGATTACAATGATCACTTAATTGAACTTTCCTATCAAGTGAGGAACTAGATTTTGGAATGTATTAGCTCTAGAATTGCATATGTGTTAGTAAATGGTTTCCCAACAGATGAATTTAAATTGGAAAGAGGCTTGCAACAAGGAGATCATTTGTCTCCATTTTTTATTATGATTGCAGAAGAAGGGTTGAATTCTCTAATTTTGGCATATATTAACATGGATATTTTTGGTGGTTATCCGATTGTTGATGATTTTAGGGTATCACATTTTCAATTTGCGGATGATACCTTAATAGTGTGTGACAAGTGTTGGGATAATATCAGAGCAATGAAAGCTTTCTTGTGGATTTTTGAACTTATATTTCGGTCGAAAGATAATTTTAATAAGAGTTTGCTTGTTGGTATCAATGTTGATGACTCTTGGGTTGAATAAGATTTGGTCGTGTTACATTGTCTTATTGCTGATACACCATTTAAGTATCTTGGCCTGTCAATTGGAAAAGACTTTTGGGAACCAATGGTTGATAAGGTTTGGAAAAGACTTTCTTCTTGGAAATGTCTCAATGGGCGGTCGTTTGGTGTTACTCAAATATGTCATATCATCTATACATGTTTACCTTCTGTCTTCAAGGATTCTGGTGGTGTTATCTCTTTACTTGAATTCATGTTTAAATCGTTTTTATGGGGGGGTAGCGAGGGTACATGCAAAATTTATTGAGATAAAATTTGTTTGGAGAAGGAGGGTTAGGTGTGATGAGGATTAGATAGTTTAATAAAGCTTCTGTTGGAGAATGAAGGTGAATCAAAGTAGTTTATCGTTTGATATTCTATTTTTAAAATATGGAACCGAATGATTGGTTTAATGGTAATATAGTGAGAGTGGTAGGTAATGGTGAAAATGCTTTATTTTGGAAAAACCCTTGGTTGAATGAAGGTTTGCAGTGTGAACGTTTTGGTAGACTTTTTAGCATTGTTACTAATAAAAATGTAACAGCAACTAAAATGAATAGGTTAGGTTGGACTTTGGAGGGTGGGGGTGGGAATGAGGGAGGAGGTTGTTTGTTTGGGTGGAAGAGCTATAGAGAGATTGTTGTGTTTTGCTTGCTAATATTGTTTTGCAGAATAATCATATTGATAAGTTGTCTTGTCAAATTGATGCTGAAAGGTATTCTGTTAAAGATGTTTACTTAATACTCACTCATCAAGTGAAGGAAGTTCATTCAAGGTTTCTCAATTTAATTTGGCACAAAATGGTGCCTTTAAAAATATCTCTCTTTACTTGGCGACTATTCAACAATAGGTTACCAACGAAAGAAAACTTTCTGCATCGAGGTTTAATACCAAATGAATTTGCGATGTGTGTGGGAGGCTGCGATAATGTTGAATATGTAACTCATTTATTTTTTTATTGTCCTCTTTTTGGTGTGGTTTGGAATCATCTTCTTGTTTTGTTGTGTATTTCGATCATGTTTCTCAATTTTGTGATTTACTTTCTCAAAATAGGGAAGTCAAAAAATATTTGCAAGTCATTTAGTTAGCTTATTCATGGGAGATTAGGAAGGAGCGCAACAATGCAATTTTTTCTCCAGGAATGGCTCGTGTTAAGTGGTTGGTGGATCGCATTAAAATTTTATCTTTGTGGTGAATTAAAGCAAAGACTAAGAATTTAGATTATACATTTTTTCTTTGACGGATAAATCATTTAGATTGTTTATTTGTTTCGTCTTTTCGTAATGTATAATATCTTTTGACTCGTTTGTTTGCTGATTTTTGTAGCTTGTCTACATAAATAATTTTTGTAACTCTTTTTGTCCTATCTTTGCACAATTTTCTCCATCAAGACAGCGTATGATAGTTTACATGAGAATCGTACCTTACTAATGTTCAAGATCGAAACTATGAGAATATTTGGAAGTGGCAAGGACCTAAGGACCTAAAGTATGTATAAATATTTCATGTGGAAAGCTATACATGATAAATTGCTCACGAATGAGGTGCATAAGCAAAGAGGTATGATCTTGATTGATGGGTGTCCTAGATGTCAACATTGTACTGAATCTATTATGCATATCTTGAGAGATTGTGATGAGAGAAAACAATTATGGGAAAAATTGATTGATCCAAAACAAATACAATACTTTCTTTAGTGTTGGGTTATACAATTGATTCAACTTAAACCTCTCTTTTGGAAAGTGTGGGTTGCATAAAGATCATTGGAGTATCTTTTTTGGAGTGGTTGCGTGTGACATTTGGAAGAAAAGGAATGAAAGGAATTTTTCTCCTCCAGCTATTGATGAAATTGAGCTCCATCGCCAAATTGTAAATCAGATATAATTCATCATTCAAAGAAATATTGTACCCTTGGATCACCGTAGAAGAAATGGTACAACCTCTATAGATGTGCAATGGACTGCTCCTCTAAAAGGATGCTTCAAGATAAACGTAGATGGTTTTGACATCCATGCTTTGAATTCGTTTAGCTATGGTGTGTTGGGAATAATTATATATGACAATGATCTAATCAATCGTGTAATCAATTTTAGATTTAATAAAGTACAAAATTCCATTATCATATTTATTGTTTAGTTAAATAGTTAATTTGATAAATCTTTGATTAAAATTATAGACTTATTATCGTGATAGAGATTATGATAATGAGAAACATGTATTTCTATTATTTTTATCTAAATTGTTCTTGATCGTAGGATTATTGTAAGACATCAATAATCTGGATAAATCAATATATATGTGATGGTTTTTATTGAATAAAGATTAAAAGATCTCATTTATTAAATTACATATATAGATGATGCATATGTGTTGATATGATCATTGAACTGACGCAATCGAAGTTTTCTAATGGTTTATATTATCTTAAATTGTCAATAGAAAAATCTCAAGAAGAAATATAATAATTTCTTGGATCTGAGATTATCCTTGTAATTAACAAGTTATTATCGTATTTTAATTCCGGACACCTAATATCTTAGGGTGCTAGTTGAAAGGAAATTGACCGGTATGTTAACTCATTAGAAGAAATGAGTTTCTTGAGTCATAGATGTTAACTCATTAGAGTTTGACAATAATAGTATGCTCTAGAGTTAACTCAAGCTGTGACGATGGAAGAAAGTATTATATTATTCTTCTAGTGGTTCTTAAACGTAAAATAATACTTCATATTATTCAAACGTTGATGAGTGTTTCTAAACACCTACCTTGATTATTATATTAATTCGATATTCTATTATCCGTTTAGTATTCAAACTACAGAGTCACACACAAAGAGTATTTTAATTTTTACTAAACAATTATTTTTTATAATTAAATTGGAGAATATAATTACTCAAATATATAATTATTATTAGTGAAATATTATTGTATTTTCTTGAAGCACTAAGAATAAAATATATATATATATATATAATGGACGTGAAAATGTTTGCATTTGTAACATATTGCAAGATTGAAATTTGCATGTCTCTCGTATTGATTAAATCCAAATGGATGGAAGTTATATAATTAAGAAGAGGAAAAACATTTTAAAATTAATAATTGACATATACATAATATTCTTCATGAATGATGGGTTCATGAATGAAGAGCATGTGTTCTTATAAATAGACAACAGTTAATCTCTTAGTGGTAGAGATTGTCCTAGCACAATATACACATATCACTTAATTTTTTTGTTTCACTATTTAAAGGTTGATTGTAACACCTTTAATTTTAAATTTTAATTTATACAATTTTAGTATATTTGGTGTTAAATTGCTGAGGTATTTAGCCAAATTTTAATTCATTTTATTAATTAAATACCAAAAGCATATTTTATTAGAGTTTGTTTTATGTTCTTTATATATATATATATATATATTATTTAGTGAGTTAGTAATATATATATATGGTTAGTAACTTGGTATGTATATATATATATATATATGTACAAGTGAAGGAAGGAATTGGGAAGGAAGAATCAAAAACATTTCCCTGCGTGCGACCCATCCCTTTTTCTTCTTTCTCTCTCTCTGTTTCAAAACCGTGTTGGTGGTTTTCCAAAACCGCCAAACACAAACCTCCACTTTTCTTCGACTTCGGAGCTTCATCTCGCAAAGTGACAGAAGGGAAAGTTGCTCACCTCCACCCTACGGTGCTAGTGAGCCAACTTTGGAAGCGTCGTGCGAAGAGAAGTTTTATCGGAATTTAACCGCGGTGCCGTAATCGGCCATTAAAGCTACAACGAAGGTAAGGGATCCTTCCAAATTTTTAGCTTGCATATAGGACTCTATATGTGTATTTGTGGAGTTTGATTTTGATGGGGTTTATGTGTGAATTTGGGGAAAATAAATTTAATGGGTTTTCTGTGAGTTGTGGAAAAGAAATTTGGTGGTTTATGTTTAAAGATTTTGAGTTTTGATTTGGTTTGTTATAGTTGAAAATTTTGGAAAATAAATTTGGTGGGTTTTAAGGTGTAATATTGTGGGAAATAAATTTAATGCATTTTATGGGTAAAATGGTGAAATTGAATTTAATGAGTTTTGAGGTGTGGGTGGTGGTGATTTTTTCTTGGTATGGTTGATATGTTTATGGGTAACTTTATGAATGTGGATAATTGCTTTATGTTTGAAGATGTGGGAATTTGAATAAATGCAATTTATGTGTGGATTTTGAGTTGGTGTGAAATGAATTGATGAGATTGTGTATGTGGTGATTTGAATTCGATGTGAATTTTGAATTCAATTTCATGTGATTTGAGGATTGTATGAGTTGAGTATACTTTGTGTTAAATTTAAAAATCATTAGTGTTAACAATTATAGAATTAAGATAACAATTAAAGGTGTAACAAGTCTCTCAATATCTTAGAAATATTTATAGAATTAAGATAACAATTAAATAATTAGAATTTTATTAAATATTAATAATATTTTTAGTAATATTTAATTTATATATGTTCAAAGTTGGAGTAGGAAAGTGGTAGTATTACCAAGTCCAAGTGTCAAAAGAGGAAAACGAACCACTTCCTTTTCTCTATCACTCACGAGTACACAAAACCACTCTGACCTTCACTCCTTTCATTACAAACTCCACTTTACCTTTCATCCAAACACGCACCCATATTCGGTTACTGTTCATCATCAACATCATATATCTTTCCTTTCTCCCCAAGATCCTTCAATGGCAGCAACCATCTAAAGTTCTTTTCCTCCAATTTGACCTTGTGCATCTCCATTCCTCCCTCTCAAGTTTCGTTAATCCTCCAAAGAAGCACTAAAAGAAGATAAGGAGAAGATTTGGAGAATCTCAGAATTTGAACCAGTGTAGAAAAGGCAGAAATGTTGAGAGTTGAGAAAACAGGCAACTTCCACAACCCAGCTCGATTCTAAAGAAATTTCTCTTCATCAAGAGTATGAGTTCTTTTCCTAGAACAAATTTCACATTTTGCATATGAGTTTCTGAGATAGATTTTAATTTCTTCTACTGTTGGAAATTATTTTTGGGTTTGAAATGATTGGATTCTTAAAATTAAGAGTGAGGAAAAACTATGAGATTTAGCATCTAGGAAATTATGAAATCTTTATTTAGTTCTTCAAAAAATCATTCATTTTGTATATGCTTGAGTGGACAATTATGATGTGTTGGAGATTGAAGGAATGAGGGTTAAATATATAGGCTAACTACTATGTTCATACATTTCCCTAAACCCCATTTCAATGTTCTATTCTTCCTCTATTATATTTATTCCTCTATTTTGACTGCCTCTGATATTTCTTCCTCTATGATGGCTACCTTTGATATTTCTTCCTCTATGATGGCTGCCTCTGATATATTTATTCCTATATTCTGGCTGCCTCTAATATTTCTTCATCTATTTTGGATGCCCTTGATATGTCTTCCACTATTCTAGATGCCTCTAATATATTTCTTCTTCTATTCTGGTTGCCACTGAAATAAGTCTTCCTCTTATCGAAGTCTTCCTCAAAGCAGGTTGCCATCGATCCCAGTCTTCCTCTGATCGGGAAACCTCTAATCTAAGTCTTCCTTTTATGAGGCTACCTCTGATCCAAGTCTTCCATTCATCATGCAAGGAAAAATCAGCTAGATTTCTCAATGGCAACATATGGAACCATCATCTTCAAAGGCATGATTTTGCATTCCTAAGGATCAAAACCTGAAGAAGATAGTATTAGAGGAAGCCCATAAGAGTAACTTATCCATTCACCCTAGATCTACTAAAATGTACCAGGATCTTAGGAAAAATTATTGGTGGAAGAAGAAGATAGTAAGAAGATACCTTCTAGTATCTTAGGAAGAAGATATCTTAGGAAAAATTATCTTAGGAAGAAGATAGTAAGAAGATACCTTCTAGTATAGTATAAGATAGAGATCCTAAATCCACCTCCATGTTCTAGAAGGCCTTTCATAAATCTTTAGGAACCCTAGTGAACCTTAGTATTGCTTATCATCCACAGGCTGATGGTCAAACTGAAAGAACAGTCCAAACCCTATAAGACATGTTGAGAGTCAGTGTCTTAGAGGATGGGGGAAGTTGGGACATGCATTTGCCTCTGGTAGAATTTGCATATAACAATAGATAATTTACCATTATAGGAATGGCTCCATATGAGGCATTATATCGGCGTAAATGTAGGACTCCCTTATATTGGTCAAAGGTAGGAGTCAAGGGAATTTTGGGGCCTAAAATCATTCAAGAAACCACTGAGAAAATCAAGGTCATTTGTGATAAATTGAAAGTGGCACTAAGTAGGCAGAAGAGTTATGCTAATAACAGAAGAAAACCCTTAGAATTTGATGAAGGTGATCATGTATTCCTTAAGGTTACCCCCACTATTGGTGTTGAAGTTTAAGAAGCTCAGTCCTTGTTTTGTAGGACCTTTTCAAATTGTGCAAAGAATAGGCCCTCTAGCCTACAAGCTAACTTTACTGCCCTGCTTGTCAAGTTTACATGATGTCTTCCATGTCTCCCAAATTAAGAAGTATGTTCCCGACCCTTATCAAATTTTGAGTCACGAGTCTCTTCAATTGAAACCAAATCTTACCTACAAACTAAAGTATGTTCCCGGCACATTAAGGAATAAGACCATTCCCTTAGTAAAGGAAAAAGAACTAAGCTACCCTCTGATGATTGACTTGAAACTAATTTATACATTTTTCCTTGTTGACTTATGATATTGAAGTTAAATATATTCCTTGCAATTGATGTGATAATGATGTGTGCATAATGTCATGACATGCATGGTCTTAAGAGAATACGATGGGACATTGAGGATTATTTCAGGCATGAAACATAGGTAAAGGAAGAACAATTCAAACGTTGGTTGGGGTCATGGCCAAACCATCTTTACCAAGAGGTTCTCAATTATCTTGGTGACCACATCAAGATAATTGAGGAGGATTTTCCATACTTTAAGGAAAAGATGGGAACATTCATATCTTTCCATATTCCAAGGAAAAAAAAGATTGTTTCAAAAATGAAATTCATATTCATGTCATGTTTTATGTTGTATTTAAGGAAAAATTATTTGAACTGCCATCCCCCTTTTTATAGAACTCACTAAGATTATTATCCCATCCCATATTTTTATGTATTATAGCAAATAAAAGAGATTAAGGCTGGGAGTTCAGGCAACAGAGGATAGAGTTATGTAGTGATGTTGTAATTTTATTTTATTTTTAGTATAATAGAGGATGCTTGTACACTATGTACTATATAGTTACAATGACTTTTATAAGATTGTACTTATAAAAAAATTTATATGATTACCTCTGAACTTTATAAATGTATGAATTATTGTCATTTTCTAGATACATGGTTATGGTTAGTACAACAGGGACTTGCTAGCCATCGAAAATGTGTGTTCCATTTTATACCTAATATTTAGTCACATAATTTTTATGTTATCTTTTCCTTACAATATCACTAATGCAAAAAACCTAATTTATCCTGAAAAAAATACGTAATTTATTTAATTTATGTTGATTGCAATTATTGAGCAACAAGCTAACATTATATTTGAAAAGTTGTAAGGATGTTTTATTCATCAAATTGTGCGTTTTACCTCCTTTCAGTTGATTCTTATTAGGTTGTTTGCTCTTCTTTTTTGAAAATCATAAAGTCTTGATAGTTCGTAATTTTCATCGTTCAAAGTAGATCCATTTTTACAATACATATTTTTTTAGTACAATAAATCAAATGAGTCAATGTTTGGAAATTATTATAATATATTAAAATAGACTCACGAACCATTCATCAACACCTAATAACATTTTATGCTACATAGCCATATTTATGTCACCTCACTTATTTGCTTAGCTGTCATAGTTAGAATATCTCCTTTTTGTATTCTTCATAGCTTTTAATGTAGTACACAAAATTTGATCAATTACATTTGATCAACAACAAAAAAGTTTAACAGTAAACAAGCATTAATAACAGCTTATTATGCAACAAATGTTTCTCTATTCTCTATTTATCATTTATCAAATTTGAATATTTCCTTTTGTGTTATAATTGTATTATGAATTGCATTATATTTGTTGTTTTGACTCATATAACACAACCACCAACACAAGAGACATGTGAGTTTGAGATGAATGGATGGAGGCTATAAATTAAGTTTTAACCAAATACTTTAGATTTGTCACAAATTTATAAATTGCTATTCCATTTCATGTCCATTTACACCATTGCAGAAGTGGAGATATATATCTGTCAACGCATTCTACAATAGTTGATCAGTTCTGACAAATCAAATATATGAGGAAACAATTACTCACTCCATCTTGTGTTAAATGTCTCATTTGCCATTTTTTGGCTCAAATCTTTTGTCATTTTACGATACCAATACAACATTAAATATTTTTTTCACTAATATATTCTTATTTATTATATTTCAAGTCATCAAATTTTTCCACCAATTGCAATTAATAAAAACACTTGAGTAAATAAAATACTTTATCAATGATATCGCAAGGCAACTAAAGATATTAAAAGAATAATTATAAATACAACTATTGTGTTTGATTTTATAGGGTAAAGAGAGCGAATCAATTCAAATAAAATAAAAACCAAAACTCAACTAAAAATTGAAATTTAGAACTAAAAATTAAAAACGAAAATTGAAAACTCAAAACTAAAATTAAAAACTGATTTTAGGTTTTAACAATTTCAGAAGATAAAACCAAATACCCCGAACGGGACCTAAGTCATTGCAAACATGATAAGAATGTTAGTTCACGAAGAAAAATGAAAAATGAGACTTATAAATGATTAAATCTAGTTTTTTTATCATGTTTGCAAATCATTTCACTTTGTATTTCTATTATACTTATTAACAAAAAAGTATCTTTTAAAAAACACAATATCTAAACTATGTGTTTTGTAAATAAATTGTTTAAGATCAATTGTTGTTATTTATCTTCATTCAAATTGTGGTTTCAATATTTATGTTACATTAACTCATCTTATTTTAAGTTTCATAATATCTATATATTTGAAAGTATCTAATATATTTTTATAAAAAAAGTTTAGTAATTTGAGTTTCGGGAGTTTATCAGAGTCAGAGCAAACCACAAGATTCAAAAAATGTTGATAGAGATATTTATAGATCACCTACCAAAGAGATCCTTACATCGACAACTAGAATTGAACTCTTGACCTTATGATTGTGAGTCAACTTCCTATCAACTAAACAAATTTTCATTGGCATTTATTTTGATCAAAGTGGATGAATGGGTGTGATCATTATCTTGACTCACTCTTATCCATTTTGATCGGTCAGGATTTTAAATGGTTGATGACAGGGTGTCTTAAGAATGAGGGAATATACATTATCTCCTCTCTTAATTGGTTGAGACAAGGATATACAGTCTACATTATTTCAAGACAACACCATGAATTGTTATAAAATCTTGTCATGAAGGAAAGTAAAAGAGATGAGGTAACTCACATTTTTTTTATACTAAAGATGGATGAACCAAAAATATTTTCAAGTAAGAACACTCATACATAAGGGTCAGGTCTCACTAACTCCACTATCTCCTAGGCCGAATACTTATTTGTTCCAAAATAAAACTAACAAACAATACAACTTCTATAAACTCTAATTTAATTACATAATTCAACTAATATTTTCATCAACTAAAATAAATCAAGCAAAACAAAAATATCACTGGAGGTCACACATAAGAAAATAAAACCAACATATCTAATACATTAATTTATTGATTGTCGAAACTAATCAAATAAATAAAATACGCAATAATCCATTTAGGAAACAATCATGCCCTAAATATGTAATTGTCACGACAAAACAATTAAATAAAATAAATCTTATAATTATTCAGGTAAAATACAAGGTGATAAAATTTAATTGAATTTCTTTACACATAGAATAAATTATTAATTAAATGATAAATTATGACAATTACTACATATATAATATATATAGGCTAAATTGCATCAGTGGTTCCTTAACTTAATTTCAGGTAATGTTTTAGTCCTTTATCTTTTATTTTTTTTTTTCCGATTTGGTCCTTTATTTTAATTTTAAGTAACAATTTGATCTTTTATGTTTTAAAATGTCAACAATATTATCCTTTTCTTTTGCAAAAATTCATCAAAAATTTTCAAACAAAACCCATAAAATTAATTATCATCGTCAATATAATGCAAATAACTGAGAAATTCATAACTTAAATCTTTAAATAAACTCATATTTTTATCTCTAACAACATCAAATAAAGAATAAAGGACCAAATCGGGAGAAAAAAAAAAGATAAATGACTAACACATTCAATGAAATTAGGTTAAGAGACCACAGATGCATTTTAGCCATATATATATATATATATATATATATATATCAAAATATTGGGGTGTTACAATACTTACCCTTTAAAAATAGTTTCGTCCTTAAAACTAAGAGGAAAAACAAATGGACAAATTGCATACACGTATTGGCACATAACTTCAAAAACATATTGGCACATAACTTAAAAAAATCAAATAAAAGTCTTTTGACTCCCCATTAGCATCACAAAAGTTCCTTGATTAACAATAATTCGACTAAAATATAAAAACTTGAGTTGTATAAATGCTACTTGTTGAACACATGAACTAGTTAAAGCTAACCAAAGAGCATAGAAAAAAAAACAAAATAGACAAAACTGAGAATGTCATTTATTAAAATAGAGAAAATTTAGAATTTTGTTTATAAAAATAAATTAAAATATCAAAAATAAAACAAGAGGGATAGCATAAATCCTCCTAGTTGTTTTCATATAAAGTTATTTCTATAAAGAAATTGACTTGATTTAATTTTGTTTTCATTATACTATAGAATTTTACAATACAATACTAATACGCAAATTTCATTGGTAACGATGTCCAATAATAATAATAATAATAATAATAACAATCACAATAAATATATATATATATATATAATAGTAATAATAATAATCATAATAATAATAACAATAAAAACAACAACAATAAAATGTTTAAAATCGGTTAATGAAATTAAAAAAAGATTGAAATTCAAATAAAATCAACACATTCATAAAACATTATTAATAGCACACCCATACATTTAACATTGTTTATAGCACACACATACGAAAACTTATCTCATAAAGACAATGCACAAAATAAAATAAATTTTGATAGACCTTTTAATAGGTAAAATAAATTCCCGAGAATAGTAATAACGAGTTATTATTGTCCCCTTATTCAACGATAAGTCACCAGGTGATCAATATCTCCTACTCATTAGACAATTATTTGAAGTAGTAATAATCATATTAAGTTTTCATTAAATCATGACAATTAAAAGACTTTTAATATAGATATATAGCATGAGTGCATGGTCACGTCTTCCACTCATTTCAACCCTATTAAATTTCTTTTAATTCAACCGGTCTTTTAAAATTAATACTATAATAAAATTGAAAAAAAACACCACATAATTTTACAATTAAATTTGGCGGCATTTAGATTGTAATAATAAATACGGAAAAAATATTTTAATTTAGGTAACTAGACAAAATTTATTTTATAGAAATGAAAATATTCAATAATTGTTGACAATGGAAAATTGTTCTAAATCCATCAGATTTTTTTTTGTTGTAACTTTGAACATAAAATAAAAAATGGAAAGGTTAACAAATAATAATAATTATTATTATAATAATGATAAAATAATTTACAACAACATTTTATCTGAATCTTATTTTCACGATGTCTAAACAAGATTCACAAAATAAGGAAAATATTATGTATATCATTTCAAAAAGTAAACGTAGCTAGATTAAATTTGGCTTCAGAAAAATAATATAAGAAATCAAATAGAGATAAGATTAATTTATTAAATACTTTTAGAATATCAAAAAAATATCTTCACTTAGTAAATTAAAATAAAAATCATTTCTAACACTAATAATCACATCGAATTAAATGTTAATCTCTTTAAAACATTCGCAATTCAACCCAACTGAAATTTCATTAAAAAAAAGACAAAAGGGACAATGATAACAACAATAATATGTAGTGCTATATTTTATATAATAATAATACTTATTCGTATCTAGTAGAAGATGAAATGATTTTGTAATATTCATAATTATTATTAACAAGACTAATTAATTCAAATAATAGCTTGATCACAAAACATTTAGCGTGAGTAAGAAGTAAAGAGTCTAAAATTATTAAAACAAAATAATTATGCGATGAACAAGTAGAAAAATTCATAAAATAGATAATAAAATCAATCAACTTAAATAGAAATTTCTAAATAATATAAAAACACAATGTCAAGAAAAGCATGCAAGTAGACACAGAGATTGTAGATTTGATAAGAACTAAATACACAATAACATAACACCATTAACGGCTAAATATTTAAGGCATATACTTAATCATAATAATTCAAGGAAATTACACAATTAATGGTCATAATAGGAATTAAATAATTAGTAAATATCAATAATTAGAAAACCAAACAATTAACACAAGCAACATCATAATACATCCACCCCCAAGCCCGAGAATTATTGCTATATACCACAATGTAATATTTGTTTTCTTTTAAAAACGATTGTAATTATTTTTTTCTCAGGAGTGCTTCATCATATAATAAATAAAAGATGCGTCAGAAAATAACTTGAATTTTTTTTTTTTGTAAAAACAACGTAATGCAATCTACTAAAATATTATTTATTTATTTATTTATTTAAAAAGTTAATCTTTCAATTGTTAGATTGATGTTCATTTACGCTCTAAAATAAATTAAATTCTCTTTAGGTGAAATTTAAGAGAAACAAGGTTGATTGAAACTAACTACGATTCAATTATTTACTAGCGAAAGAAAACTCACTTTCGCATTTCTATTTAAAGTTAACAATGAAAAGTAAATAACTTTAAAATATACCACAACGGTTTTATTAATACAAAACATTATTTTTAAGTAAAAGTTCTCTTTTCCCACACGGTGCACCAAGCAAACATCATTCATGCAACTATTTGAGATCAATAGTACCTAAATGTTGGTGTAAGGGATCAATTCATCCCACGGCAAAAATTAAACCAAATAATAAGTTAATAGTCATAAAATATATATATATATAACATCTTTTTGTAATAAAAGATTTAAAGAAATTGATTTTTTTTTAAATAATTCGTAAAGATGTATCAAGTCATAAAATGCACCTAAATAAGTCAAGTAGCAACTCACCTAGAACAAATAATTACATCAAAATAAACATAACAAAAAAATGTATGCAAGTTATGCATGCCCCTAAAAGTATATGATCCGAATATAACCAGCCACTAAGGCGTCCACACAGAAAACACCCATACTAATGGAAAAAATTAAACCAGCCATTAAGGCGTCCACAAAGATGCATATCATATCATATGTTATGAAATGATAATGATGCTCAAAAGGCACATGTCACCATCTACTTAGGTAACTAAAAAGATAAAATGTTCAAATCACCAGTCACTTAAGCAACCACATAGATAAAAGGTTCATAACACAAATCACCAGCTACTTATGCAACCACAAAGAGAACAATGTTCAAAACACAAATCACCAGCCACATAGGCAATCACAAAGAGAACAATGTTCAAAACACAAATCATCAGCCACTTAGATAACCACAAAGATGAAATATTCAAGATTAAATTTTAATCACATATGACATCAAATTTATATTCTCATGGGTGTTTGAAATCAAGAATAAGATATGTTGCTATACCAAATATAGAACACATATACACGTGAATAAATGTCTCAAAATCACAACTTTCATTTTATAAACTATAAAATTGAATTAGTGACGTGTTATTGATAGACATTAAAACGTAATTCACAAAAAACACATACAAGTAGAAACTTTATTCCTTCTACTATAGAATTTCTTCCATTATTAGTCATTTAAGCATACAAATCAAACTTTACAATAAACACATCAGAATAATCAACTTAATCGTGTTATCATAAAAATTAAAAATTTTCATCAATTCCCTCAACACTCATGTAGTGTTAATAAAAATAAAAACATTCAAATTAAATAGCACAAAAATCGAAACTTTAAATCAAATATCCAAACAAACATATTACACATGAGATCATAATGAAAATCATAACTTTATAATTAAGTACACCTAAATAACACATAAATCACAACTTTACATCTAATCTATGACAACAAGCATATTACTCATGTTATAATAATAAAAATCGACATTTTATAATTACGTTTATCAAGGCTAACATATTACTCAAAAAATTCAAAACATTATAGTTAAATTCTTTAAGGCAAACATAAAATCAATCTTTTTTTTTCTTTTAAGACATCATATCAATATCTTACAAACCACTAATTTAATATACAGTCCAACCTTGCATGGGAAAAAACCCTTACCTTAGGTGTTTTACTTCCTAGCAACACGTTTTAAGCCTCACAAATCAAAGAACAAGACAAAGTCCAAACTTTACTTGAGATGGTATTAAAAGAAGAAAGAAAATTGTAATTCGACTTGGCGATGATAATGGGAATAGAATAGGTATGGGAATAGAACAGGAAGGTGTGTAGACTACCTTTTAATTTTATTTTATTTTGCTAATAGTTATGACACCAAAAATTGCCTAGAATTCTTTTTGAAGATAATTAAAATAAAACTTTAATTTTGGTTTAAGAGAGAGGGTGGCGTGAGATATAACAAAGGAGGAGAGTCTTTTTTTTTATCCTCTCTTAATCACACAAAAAGATAAAACTCATAATTAAATTTATAACTTTCATTTCAAAAATAAATTAAAGGTGTTTAGAATGAGGGAATGTACATTATCTCCACTCTTAATTGGTTGAGACAAGGACATACAGTCTACATTATGTTAAGAGAACACCATGAATTGTTATAAAATCTTGTCATGAAGGAGAGTAAAAGGAATGACGTAAGTCACATTTGTTTTATACTAAAGATGGATGGACCAAAAATATTTTCAAGCAAGAACACTCATACATGAGGGCCGGGTCTCACTAACTCTACTATCTCCTAGGCCGAATACTTAATTGGTCCAAAATAAAACTAACAAACAATACAACTTCTATAAATTCTAATTTAATTAAATAATTCAACTAATATTTTCATCAACTAAAATAAATCAAGCAGGACAAAAATATCACAGGAGGTCACGCATAACAAAATAAAACCAACATATCTGACACATCAATTTATTGATTGTCCAAACTAATCAAATAAACAAAATACGCAATAGTCCTTTTAGGAAATAATCATGCCATAAATATGTAATTTTCACGACAAAACAATTAAATAAGAATAAATGTTATAATTATTCAGGTAAAATACAGGGTGATAAAATTTTATTGAATTTCTTTACGCGTAGAATAAATTATTAATTAAATGATAAATTATGACAATTACTAAAAAGACACATATATGATATATATAAAAATATTGGGGTGTTACAATATCCTTTTCCTTCATTGGTATATTTTGTTAATTCCTTTTATGTATCAAGCTTTTGATGGCATCTTTCAGTCTGACGCATTCTTCGGTGGTGTGTTTGTGCTCTTTCTGAAATCTACACTATTTTCTCTTGCCTGGCCAGGGCCTCTCTCTGATTGGCAACGGGATTTCGATGTTTCCATTGTTGAATTCAACGTTGAAGCATTCTTTCAATATGTACTCCCTTGTGACAGTAAACAGAGTGTAACTCTTGTATCGGGTTATGAGACCTCGTTTTTCTTCTTTTAATATCTCTTTTTTCCGGTCGTCCTTCTCATTTCCTTTTTGGTATGTTTCCGTGTTCACCAGAATCGAATATGGCTTCGTTTGCTTTCAAATGTTCTTCATTTTGCATGTAGTCTTTTGCTCTCTCTCGTAGGTTGTTGAAACTTTGGAGTACCTTAAGTGTGATGCTCTTTGCAAAGTCACTCCCTCAACTCAGTCATTTCCTTTGGAGGTAAGTTTTCATTCAATCATTCGCATATCTAACGTAGACGGCTTCCTTCATGAACCTTTCAATTGATGATGGTGGGATGTGGATACTATAACATCCCAAATTTTATAATTAACTATTTTATTAATTAAATAGGATTTTAAAGAAATTAATTTAGTGTTAAAATTATTTTAGAAAATATGTCGATTAATTTTATGATTATTTCTCCTTATATGTGTGAGTTCTTTATGGATTGATAATCGTATATATATTTGATTTAATGAGTAATATAAATTATAAATATTATGTTTAGTTATTTAATTTATTTTTCAAAAAAATAATGGTATTTTAGCAAAAGTATTTTAGAGAATAATATTTTGAGTGAGTTTACATGTAGATTTACACTAGATAATTGTGGAGATATTTTTATGTGCGTTTGACTAAATGATAAATATGTGCATAGTTAATTGTAATTATTTAAGACTATTTCCTATTTTAATTTTTTTTTATAAATAATTATCTTAAGATATTAGTAATATAGTCATTAATTTTTTATTTTTATATATTTTCTATGATATGATTTTATACGTATTTATGCGATGTTATATTTATTTATTTTATCGTTTTGATTATTCTGTAAAGATGGTAGTATTTTTATGTGATTATTTTATAAAATGTTATAGTAATAATTGTAGTTAATAGTGTGAATATGAGAGTTTTGGTTAGTAATGTATTTTAAAAGAGTAATTACTTTAATTACTTTTTTTATAAAATATTAGTTTTGAATATTAGTAATACCTTAGTAATAAAATTGTGTTAAAAAAAATTAGTTTTGGTAATTGTTGGTTTTATTTTTAAAAAAAATAAATGAAAGGAGTAAAATGTGTTTTATGGGTTCGGCCCATATACAAATAAAACCTAATTTTTTTAAAAAAAAAAATATATATATATATATATATATATATATATATATATATATATATATATATATAGCAAGGAAGAGGAAACAAAAAGTAGGAATATCGTTTGGCATCGATGATCGATAATTGTTCCAGAAAACCTTCTCCAATTTTGTCCAAATTTCAGTATCGTGTTTCATTCATTTAGCTAGTCAATTTAACACACTTTCTCATATTTTTAACCATCCCGATTTCTCTCTAAAATACCCGACTTCTCCATTTATGGATTTCATTATTTTGCACCTTTCTTCTTCGTTGTAAGTCCGATTTGAGTGAAAGTTTTGATTTCTTGATATGTGTAGTGGAAGTTTTGTTCTTTGTGATAGTTGTTTATGAATATATGATCTTTCATGATGTGTGGGGTAGCTTTGATTTTTATCATGGTTGTTTATGAATATTTGATTTTCATGATAAGAACTTGTGATGTATGATCTTAGTGATATTTGAATAAGGTGATGATTTCATATAAGTTATATTTGGATCATTCGACCTATTCTTAGTGGGTTGTTTGGGAATGTTTGATTTTGATAATATATCATCATGTCATGGCATATGCATCTTAGTGGGTTGTGTGGGAATATTTTATTTTGATAATGCACCATCATGTCATGGCATATGCATCTTTGTGGAAGTTGCCTTTGTGGCAGGTTAGTCTTCGTGGAAGTCCCCTTAGTGGCAGGTATTATATCCAGATCATATAGTTATCAGGAGCTTGCAAAGCATTGCACCATCTTATGAAAATCATACAAGTACTACTAAGTTTTTAGAATTAAATCAATAAATTATAGTTAAATCAAATTTATTGAGATTGCACTGTTCTATGGGAGCAAAAAGCTTGAAGTATTACATTTGTATTTTGAGAAACATGATATCCTAATAACTCATAAAAGTTCTCTTTTATTTTGAAAGAGTTTCTATTTATCCGTTGTGAATTTTAGTAAAAATATGATATAAATTATTATGTATACTATTTTGGAGTTTAGGGTTTACTAATTATTTAGTAGTTTAGGTATTTTTACTTAAAAAATTTGTCGTAATTTTTCTAAGCAATAAGTATTTTTAAGTAATGTTTTGGATCAAAAATTTGGGGCGTTACAGATACAGTCCCCACAAATGACACCACTATTAAGTACATCATTGAATATCAAAGCTTGACCTAGATAGCTGTATCATGGAGAAATGGTAAAGTAGGATTCCTCCAATGGTCATGTAAGAATTTTCCAGAGTATGAGAGAAATTTAGGTCAGAATTTGTGTGTACCTTTATGACCTAGGAAATTCGATTTATATAGGAGTTCCTCCTAGGGTTTTTGGAACCTTCTTGTGATGGTCATTAGGAACCAATAAATGACTGTTGCAGTACCTTAGGCTAGACATGTGTCAATTTGCTTTGTGATAGGTGGTCACCATTTAATGGCTATGATTATTATAGGGTTGCCATCGAGTAGTCGTGATTGGAATACCGTGTGATCTAGGATAGACCCTCACTTTGAATTCCATTTGGGTGAGCGACATGCCCTAAATTCGAAAAAGTTCTACATCATCACATATTAGATCAAGTCGACCGGTATTTGGCATGGCTTAAGTGGATGTGAGTCCGGCCTATAACAAGTATTGATTTTCATTATACTTATTTATTCCACTGTGTACTTTATTATACTTATTAACAACACTATCATTTTAAAAAACAAAATATCTAAACTATGTGTTTTGTAAATAAATTGTTTAAGATCAATTTTTGTTATTTATCCTTATTCAAATTGTGGTTTCAATATGTATGTTACATTAACTCATCTTAATTTCATTTTCATAATATCTATATATCTAATATTTTTTTTATAAAAAAAATTTTGATGAATTGAGTTTATGAGGGTTTATGAGGGTCAGGGCAAATTACAAGACTCAAAAAATACTGATAGAGATACTTACAGAAAACTTGTTAAAGAGGTTCTCACACCAACAACGGGAGTTGAACTCTTGATCTTTTGAATGTGATTCAACTTCTTACCAAATCAACAAATTTTCATTAGCATCTAAATATTTTTCCTTTTATTTGAGCTAAGTAATATAAAATAATTTTATAAGATAAAATATATATATATATATATATATATATATATATATATATAAGATTATTTTTGTTCTAGGTAAGTAACATAAAATAATAGAATTTCCATATATTTGTATTTATCTAAATTTTTGTTTCTAGTCAATATTTTAAAATTTTAATTTGAAATAAATAATTGAGGATTGGTGAAAAAGAAATGAAGGGCAAACGAAGTAAATTGTTTTTCAATAAAATTGAGCCCAGCTTAATAAATTTAAATTTTTAAAAATAATGGAGAACATTTTATAGTGAAAAAAATATTAAATAAATATTTAAAACATGTATTAAACACATGGACGCTTCAGGATTAGGAATTTTTTTTATAGGAAGTGGACTTTGAAATAATAAAAACAAAAAAGATTGAAATGTGAAGGATAAATTTGTCAAAAAAATAAAAGTCTGACTAAATTATAAATTATGTACTAGTTAATTTTGGAGTTATTTTTGTAAATGATATAAATTAAATTTTTAAAAAAATAATAGAAGATATTCTCTTACTAAAATAAAAATATCAACTAATTATTACGTAAAAGAATATTTAAAATGTGTTAATCACATGAAAGTTGCCATATTAGAAAAAACAGTTAAGTTTGAACTTTTCCTTTATATAATTGTATATATTTTAGATGAGATATCAAAGCTAATAATTTATAATTAACGTAGTTGTCTAAATTTAGTTATTGAGAAAATTGATAGTTTATCTTTTTGTATTCTACTAAAACCTTATGTATCGGAATCCCCTCCTACCTCATCTATTAAGGAATAAACTCATCTAAAGTGAACAATTCACTTTAGAGAATAAAGTAAATAATATCAATCATTAATAAATAAATCAATGATTAATATTATATGCACATGCATGACCCATCATAGATAGTTATAATATAAATCATTGATTTTCTTACTTTACTAACTTCTCATTTTAGATGAAACAAATTCATCCATTGTATAACTTTATTATTTAACCCTTTGCTCAAGGAAGACACAACTTTCCTTGTTGGAATCTTACCCATGATGGTAATTTTACCTAAAAAGTTCTTATGAACTCTTCTATTCTCGACAAAATACGACAATCTCTCTTGATTCCATTATTTATAATATTTGAAGTTGGAATGACCCTAATCGTGATAGAGTTTTTCTTTGGAAGTTGACCACAATAGACTCCTTTACTAATGATGAAAAATGTTCTAAAGATATTTCCATTGATAATCTTTGCCTGTGTTGTGGTGATTGTCCATAAACTATTATGCATATGGTAAGAGAATATGATGATGTTAGAGGTTTTTGGAATGATCTCATTAACTTGGATCATTGGAGTAAGTTTTTTAGCCTTCGTGTGGTTGTGTACAAAATTTGGAAGGATCAATACAGCTTTGTTTTTTCACGATCATTATCACTAGAAAAACAAATTGATTTATAAGACTCTCAATGACGAAGAGTCCATTGAGAAAATCTTTCATCAACCGAAATCTCACGTCTCTCATCTAGTTAGGAAGTAGATGTTGGTTGGACTAAACCTCCTCAAGGTTGGTTCAAAGTTGATGTGGATGGTTCCTTTAGAATTTTTTATGGTAGTTCTACATGTGGTGTCTTGTCTAAGATGCATATGGTAGATTTGTCAAAAAAAATTATACTAGCTTTGATTTGTGCTTTGTAGTTTGGGCTGAACTTTGGACGTTAACACTAGGTATCAAGTTTGCACAACAACTAAACCTTTTTTTAGTTATTTTGAATTAGACTCAACAGTGGTGGTTAATATTATCCAATGATCAGGAACTTCTTCAAATATGCATATGTAGTGGATTTTTTGTTGTTGTACCCGAATTTTGTCGGTCTACTTTTTTTTTTTAATATAAATTTAAGATGTTAAATAACAGGTGTAGTTAAATTCAATTTTAATTTTATTAATTACTGAGTTCGTAAAACATTTTTGAATCAAAATTTGACCAAAAATTATAAATTAGAATAATTTTAGAAAATAAAAATAGAGCAAATACATGTTTACTAAAAGAACTATAAAAAGAAAAGGCAGACGAAGCGTAGCAAGCAAATGTTTGCTAAAAAGTTGTTATCAAATTAAAATATCTTTAAACCTAGTTGAAATTAAAATTGAACATATATGAATGAAAAAAAAAAATCGAAAATATAAACGACTAGTGATAATACAAATAAGTATAATAGTGATTAATTCACAATTAATCATATCTTTTATTTTTTTTCTTTTGTAATCTACACCTTAAAAATTCTACAAATACTCTATACTAACACACCATAAAAATAGAGGAGAGTTATACGATTTTATTTCATCAAATAAAAAAAACGAGATTAATCGTACCACTTAAAAGTAGGGGTATATAAAATATATATTTGATAAATTGGATTATATTGCATCAAAAAAATCAAACCACTTAAATGGTTCCACCACATATTTAAAACAAACTAATTAATCAAATTAATTCAAAAATCAGTTTAACAATTTTAAATTCAATTAAGATTTTGTTAGAAAATTTTCAAAATTTATTTTTCTCGAATAAAATATATAAACATTATTTTTTCAAAAAAAAATTTTAATAATTTTTTTAGTTTTGAGAAAAATATCGAAAAACATTTTTTATCAAAACTTTTTTCTCGAATATTTTTTTTATCGAGAAATTTTTATATTTATTTTTGTCAAAAAATTTTGGTCAAAAGAATTTTGAAATTATTTTTCCGAATTTTATTTTCAAAAAATAATCAAAACATTTTATCTCAAAAAATATTTTATATCTATTTTTCTCGAAAAAAATCGAAATTTTTTTGTGAAGAACTTCAAAATTCTTTTCTCGAAAAACTTTTCGAAACCGATTTAACTTAAAATTTGTTCAAAATATTAAACTGGTTTATAATTATAAACTAGTTTCAAACCGATTCAAAACTGCACTGAACTTGATTCGAAAGTAGTTTTTAAAAACTGAACCAACCAATACAATGCAGGTTTTGCACCAAGAACACCCTTACTTCAAAGGACAAAGATAAAAAAAAAAACTAGTTTTGAGTCTTTATTTGCGGTAGAGTCAAATTTCATATCTTTTTTTAGCTTAAAAAAATGATAACTTTTATCATAATTAATTCACACAATACAAATTTAAAATAAAATATTTAACTTAATAATATTTGATAGTTGAATTAGAGCTTAAAGAGTAATCAAATTTGATCTCTATCTCTATGTGGTTGTTACTCCCTACGGTAATATTTTTTTGTTCTGGCTATCTTTTCCTGTGTCCTCTCTAATGCGCTATTCACCTTTTTGTATTTTTCTTGATTTTTCTAATTGCTAAATGTGTTACCTCGTGCGTTTATCATATATAAGTAGGCTTTTTTTTAATTTGAATTGTTTGAAAAGTTCAAAATGGAAGTATAAGATTGCGAATACAAATAGTTATTTTTTTTTTCATAAAGAATAAGAAAAAAAATATAAATTATTGATTTTGATATTTTATTAATCTATTTTACGTCATAATTATAGAAATAATTTTTAATCTGATTGAACCGTACGATTAAAAAAATTCTTATACAATTCTAGGGGTTATATTGTTCATATATTTAGTTCATATTTTTAATATATTTTCATGTTCTTGATTCCTGAACCATACATTTTAGTAATCTCAATTCCCTTAAAAATATTTGATCTTCTTTAGATTTGACCATCACAAAATCCTAATATACGAAAACAAAAAAACAAATAATTATACCAAATTTTCTTTTGGTTTAGGCACTACACAACTATTTGCAAATTTCTTTTGGTTTAGGTACTACACAACTATTTGAAAATTTTAAAACCTAAATTTTATAACTCTACAAAATTTTAATATAAAAATAAATTGAAAACCTTCAAGTAGTAGTTGCGTCAAATCTACTTTTAATTCAATCATTTCACAAGAGTCTAAGATTGATGATTAAATTATTTTTTTAGTTTGGTCATCACAAAATCTTAAAAAAAAAACAAAATAAAATATATTAGTAATGATTACGCTGAATCAGCTTTTAGTTTGGTCACTATGCAAAAATTTACAATTTTCAAAACCAAAAAATATGTGACTACACCAAATTCTTCTTTGGTTAGTTCATCACAAAACTCAAATAAAAAATAACAATAAAATACTAGTAGTGATTACATCAAATCGTTTTTTTGATTTAATCATTACTTGAAATTAATGATTACATCACATCCTCTTTTGATTTGTTGATCGCAAATTTTTAAATAAAAAATAAATTTAATAACTACATGTAATGTGGCGTTAAATCCACTTTTGACTCGGTTAATATGCTAATTCAAAACACAATGAACACGCTATATCATCTTTTAGTTTGGTCATCACAACATTATCAAATAAAAACATAAACCTAAACATATTAGTATTAAGTATTAGCCACGTTAAATCCTTTTTTTGTCGGTCGCTACAGTTTTTTTAACAAAAAACCTTGATTTTTTTAAATTAAATAAATAAAACTCATCATCAAATAAACATTTTCTAATTAAGAATTACATATCATTTTATATCTCCATTACACATGATGATACGTAGAAACAGATGACCACTCATGTCAATTGCACTAAAAATTAATATTTTTTAAGTCTCTCAAACTATCAATTTTCTATTTTTATTTTTAATTGTTTTTTTACTAAAAGGAGAAATTAATATTTTGCACAATTAACTAGAGATAACCCTTTTATAAAGAATGTCGTAGGGTGGTAATAGTTTTTTTATGCATAATTGACTAAATTTGGTCCGAAAAACCAATTTTCTCAAAAAAAAATATTTTTCCAAATTTTTTTCAATTATATAAATTATTGGTGGTGGATCAATTAATTACGAATAATCGGTCAAATTTTTCGATCGCAACACTTTTTTTTCTTGCTTTCAACATTATTCTTATTGATGATGTGAGGGATACTTGTTTACTTCATTTGATTTCGTAATTTAATTTGTTTTTCATAAATAAAAACAACAAATTTTTTATCATGTATAATTATTTTGTAAAAAAAATTGAAATTATTATAAAAGAGGTTAAATGAACAAATACCGATATAAAAGTGCATTGACTTTTATGAGGTGGTGAATATTTTTATAAATTTAACTGGTCAATCAAAAAATTCATAATAATTTTTATTAATTTACACAAAATATAAATTAATACTGAAATAGAGAAAATAAAAATCAAAAATAACTATTTAGAAAAGTAGCATTTGACACTTTAAGAAGTCAAATTAATCTATTATTATAATATAATATCTAGTAATGTATTTTTTAATATAAATAACAAAATTATTTGCAAGAAAATGAACATCAAATTCATTTATGAATGATGTCTTAATAAAGAATTTTATTTGTAGTTTCGATATAAATATTGAAAGTCTCAAAATAATACGAAGAAATATATCAATTAAATGATATTTCTTGACTTTTTTGTTTCTTCTTTTTTATTTCTAATAAACTCTTTTAGGTAGTTAAATATATATTATTGAAGTTGATCAATATAAAACTATACTTATTTATTCTATTTATTCTAAAAGGAATAAAAATTTGGGGTAGCTTAGCTTTGGCTTTTACTATGAAGTTTATAAACTTTTAAATATATTTAAAGAGAATTAAAGAGATTAGAAAAAATAATTCAAAATGATTCAAGTATATTAAATACATAAGTGCAATGTTGTTTTGATTTTTTTGTTTTTTTTTTTGGTGCGGTATTCATTTTATTTTGATTGACAAATTAATTTTGATTCAGATTAGACATATTTAATCAATGATTTCAACGTCTTTAACATTGTTGATCTGGAGGCATGAGTAGTTGAGTCACTTTAATTTTTTCAAATTTGTAAGCATTTTGTCATTTTATATCGTTGTGAGTTTGTTCTCATATTCATCATTTTTGTTTTTAGCGAATTTGTATTTGTGTTGTTATTGATTGATCCTCTTTTAATAGTGTTGGTAGGACGTCATGTCTCAAGTTCGAACTATGGTCTCGCAGTTGAATTAATTAAGGTGGTAGTTACTATCTTTCAAGACAAACAAAAAAAAATTAATTTTTTGTTGTAAAATTAATTAAAAATAACTAAAATATATTTGTAAGATCTAACTTAACTAACAAATATCGATATTATTAGTCATGTGTGTAATAGTATTAAGCAATGTTAAACATTTGTTTACGAAAAAAGAAAAATTAAGATAAATAAAATAGAGTAACTATTTTCGTGATTCAGTTAAAATAAGGGACTGAAATTGCAATTAGTAACCCAAACACTACACTACTACTCGAGGAAAGAAAAGGAAGAAAAAAAGTTGAGAGCAAAGAGCGGTAAATAAATATGAGAGGATTGATTGATTGCGGTATAATTATCGGAAAGATTTTCGCAGAAAGTGTTTTTATTCAATTGCAAGGTTTAGGTATTTTCTCTTTTCCCAATTCCCATTGCATAACAACTCCACCTTGCTTTTAGTTTCCAATATTTACTTTATAATTCTTGTTTCGCACTTTGTGAAGTTATGGATGAACAAATCCTCTGCATATTAAGTACCACGCTTGTGGATTTAACTTATACTATCTTATCCATTGGTTGAGATCAAATTCGTGTTATGCACTCCAAGTTTTGTAACTTTTATAGAGAATATTTTTATTGTTGGTGAAGAAGAGGTGGCTTTTAAAGTAAAGAAAAAAAAAGAGGAAAAAAAAAGCAACTATAATATATAATTTTCGGGTAGAACCAATAAATCTGCATTATTTAAGGAATATTTTCTTTTGAATTTCTTTTCTTTTTTTTACTGGGTTAGATTTATTATCTTTACTTTTATTTGTTATTTTTTTTATAATAAATAATTGTTTTCCTATTATTTGAAAATCAATTATTCTGTTACTAACCTCAAGGTTGGACACAGGTGGTTAATGTGTTTAATGCAAAAAGATGAACTACTAATCGAGGCAGGCTCAAACACGTTGTTTAAAGCGAAATTATTAGACGCATTTTTTTAAAAATTAATAAATAAATTATTAATATTTTATTTAATAACTGTAGAAAATTTCTTTAGCTCAATTAATGGCATTTTAAGAATATTAAAATGCGAGCCCTTTTTATTAAATAAATAAAAATTTGAGGCCTTTTTTATCAAGTAAAAAATTTGTTTTTGTTAGAGAGGCCTAAAGCGCTTGCGGCCTTCTCCTTGGGCCGGTATTGCTACTAGCACAATCGGAGTGGGAAGAATGAACCCTTGACTTAACTCATAGGTCTCGAGTTCGATTCTCACATAAGAAAACTCACTAATTTTCAATGGTGTAAAAGGGGAGAGTGAGAAGATTGTAACTAATAGTGCTGATAAGAAAAGTCGTATCTACAGATATTGTGATTAATTTCAATAGCAAAAGAGTTAATACAATTTAGGTGAATAAAACATAGGTTAATAATATGAATATTGATAGCAACTGAGGTTTTACATGAATACTTAAAATTAAACAAATTATTCCTTGATTCAAAATCAATTTTCATAAAAATAACCCCATAAAAATTTTGGGAAAGTACTTGTTCTTCAAGATTCAACGATCACTAATTTATTATTGAGTGATAATTTTCTACTACCTCCATCTTTAAATTTTTCTTGTTCTTTTCGTCCAAACCTTCTTTTGAATTTCCAAGTTCCAACCTCAAACACAGATAAATATCAAAAACCACAATTTAATTTTCATCCAGCTTTGAGTTCACGTTTAACGATTAAATACCGAATAAAATTCACCTAATTTCTGAAACACAATAAAATTTTATTTTAAAATCTTGACTAATATTTTACTACTATTTTATAGCATGAATTTAATCGTGACAAATCACTAAAAATGAGGGGAATTTTTAGGCCACTCATTCCTTATATAAAATAGATATTATACTAAAAATGCTTACAAAATTAAAGAGTATTCCCAACGTGTGATCAAGCTTAATTTCACTTCAACTGACGAAAATATTATCTTTATAGTTCTCCATCATTGTAACAATACTAACAGGGTAAAATTATTTTCCTAACGGTATACTCATTACCTGATAAATCGCGCATTAGTAGTAAAATTTTACTTTTTTAAGTCGGTTAAAATGTAAATTTTAAGTCAGTTTCGTGTTCGAGTTAACAGTAAATGACTCAATAAATATGTTGTTTTTTAATGCGTTTTATGAACCGACTTAAAATGTACATCATCTTATTAAGTCGGTTCAGTTTAACTGACTTAAACATCTTAAATTTAGTTCAACAAATCATATTTTAAGTCGATTCTTTTAAATAACTGACTTAATAGATAGAGTTAAAATAATTTTTTTTTTAATAATTTTTTTTTTTGTTTTACTACTCCTCCTGCTCCATATATACATACAATATTTCGTATTGAATTTCAAATCAGAGTTTTGCAACCACAATTTTATATAACCAAAATATACAGTACTAGAAGTTCATGCAAAATATAGAGTACAAAGAAGATGTCTCCCATTTTTGACTACTCATGGCAAGATGGAAAAATTCTGCTACGGAATCAGATGATTTAGATGTCCATTAACAAAATTACAAAATCACAGTGTATCAATTGTAACAGCCCGATTTTTTTTTTTAAACAAATTCAAATTCATAATAAAGAGGGAAATACCTTTGGATAAAATATTTAAGTCGTATCGCAACGACAAAAGTCAACAATAATTACAAACAGCGGAAACGGTTTTGAAATGAAAATCCAAAATATTTAAAACAGAAAAATACACCGGGGCTATGAGACCTATCCAACGTAGCTCATACCCCTGGGGTATTCTCGGCAGACACCTGTACAAAAGCACTGCCCCAAGAATTTTAACTTCCCCACGTCACATCAAAAAGTGGTACAAGGACCCATCAAAATAAAAGTCAAGCTGACAATATATGGTATAGGTACAGTCTTCCAGAATGAAATAAATACAACCACAACAGATAGTCATCTAGCCCCTATACAGCCATCTAATCTGATCATGCTACAAAAAAAAAGCTATAACTCAAGTGATCTCCACGCGCCCCACAGAAATCCTTCTGACACAGCAATGGTCAGGTAAGTCTAACTCCGTTCCCATCTCCAGAGTACTAACTGGTAGGACGATCCTGATTCCCATCTGAGGGCAAAGCCCAGATTTCCACAATAATTGTAAAGGTCACCAACCGAAATTAACAAACATCACATAGCATTTAAATTTTAAATGCACAAAATAACCTTTCAACTTAGCATACATCTAGAAAAGGGTTTTCATATGCCACACATGCATAATCAAAGTTGTAAAATGAAGTTTTCGACGAAACTGCACTGTCGTATTCGAATACAACATCCTTGTATTCGAATACAGTGTTATTTCACAAGTAAGTAGCAAAATTGAATATCTGTATTCGACTACACACTGCTTGTAGCCGAATACAACTGCTAAAATTTGCAGATTTCAGTTCCGAAAATGTTTCGCAATCATTCAACACTTACCACTCAAAATCAATCAATCACACTCATCAATTACGGCACAATTACAAACAACAACTGAGTATGTATATACAAGCATCACAATATATCAAACATGACTCGCGTGCCAAGCACCCTAATGCAATGTGTATATGCCACTGCACATGATTTCGGAATTCCAAACCAAAACCCACCTCGAAGGACGTAAATCATAATTGTACAGCCTCTCACAGACCAGTACTAATTATCAAGGTGCAATCTCTCACGGATCAGCACAATTTGCTATCGTATAGTCTCTCACAGACCAGTACTAATTTTCTATGCGTGCAATTGCTCACAGATCAGCACGACTTACAAGAGTGCAATCTCTCACAGATCAGCACGACGCGAAAATCCCTACAAGGATAAGATGAACCAACTATTCACATGACATCATCTCGTGGCCCATCACGGTTACCACTATCACTATGGTCCATCGCGGTCACCATGTACTATGAAATGCATGAGCATACTCTAACTCTTTTCACCACAACCATTAAGTAAATGCAGCTATTAAAAGATTCCCCTTTTTTAATACTCATTTAACACTAATGATTTTTCAAAACTTTTCACAGAGCATACTCAGACATATTAATTCATAATCCAACAAATTCACATCAAATTCAATCTACAAACCACATTAAATACAACAATCCAAATTCCACATATCCAAACCAAATCACTACAAATTACTCATTTTCAAAACTCGTCATATTTCAACCACAATACACCCATTAATTTCCATAATTGCAAACATGCATTTACACCAAATTTATTTCCTCAAATCACTCCTCAAACACATCAAAACAATTTCACATAAAACACCTTAAATTCATTTTCTGCAAATCCACACATCAAACACGACAAATTCAATCAATTTGAATTCCAAAATTTCACGCCAAATTTAATCGTGACTCATCCGTGTTCACAACTCCACATTTCAACACATTAAATTAAACTTCCACAATTTCACTCATAAACACATTAAATTCATTTTCCTCCAATCTACACATAAAATACATCTCAAAATTCATAATATTAATTATGAACACATCAATCACACCCAACATGAATCACCACAACAACATTAATATCTTAGAGTTCTTCCCACCGCTAACTCGGTGCCAACAGCCTCGATTCCTTTTCGAGACTCAAGGAGCTAACTACATAAACATAAATATTTGTAACAATTTGTTCACAACTAAAGTTTATCCAACCACAACAAAATTCTAAAATTATATCTTTTTCACACACCAAACTTTTACAACCAAATAATTTACATTATTTAGTTAAAATTAAATAAAACAAATATTGTCCAAATCACACGTACGCACACTCGACTATTAAAGCACCAAAATTTTGAGTTAATAAAATACTCTAAACTTTTTCTTTTTAAAATTTCAACTTTAGTTCAAACTCATTTATTTGAAAATAACTCATTTCGTAACTCAAACACGTCAAAATCAATTTTTTTTTTGTTAACCATTACTACCAAAATCGACCACATTAATCACATTAATTTCAATCTCAGCAAATCGCACACAATTCACATCAAACTACATCTCAACCGCGTCAATTTTAAATTCCACTAATTCACGCATAAACGAATTAAATTCATTTTCACCATTTTACACATCACATACACCAAATTTCTTTTCCATAAAATCACATATAATGTCTTAAATGCAAACTAAAAGTTTGGAAGGAGCCCTTACCTCAACAGTAGCTCTAACAACCGATTATGGCACCGCGATTAATTCCGGTGAAATATTTTGTTCGCACGTCACTTCGAAAACTAGCTCACTAGCACCGCAGCGTGGAGGTGAGCAACTTTCCCTTATGTCACTTCTCGAATGGAAGCTTAGATCTAGAAGAAAATGGAGGTTTTGTATTTATGGGTTTTGGTTTTTGGTTTGTTTTTGTTTTGAAAGCTGGAGGAAGAAAGAAAGGAAAGCAGCTTGAACGAGAAGCTAGGCGTAAGGCTTTCTCTCTCTGTTTTCTATTTTTTTGCCTTCCTCACGTGTTCTATATATATATACTTATACTACTAATTAATATATATGTATATATATACTATGCTAACTAATATATATATATATATATATATATATATATATATAATATTGCTTACAATAATAATATTATAATATTATAATTAAACCAAATCAATAAATATCTAAATATTTATACACATATCGCTTCACTCACATCTCAAACTATTTTGATAAAAATATATACTCTCATTGCAACTCAATTGACAAATAAAATTTCAGCAACCAAATATATTTTTAACGAAACTGCCCGGTATTAAAATTCGAAACATAATTAAATTATTTTTTGACAAATAATTTTAATCGGGCCTCAAAATATATATAATTATATACATATATTAAACATATTACAAATTCTAACAAAATAAGATTTTGGTACTTAATTCCCAAAATGAATTAAAATTGAGTTAAACGTCACAACAATTCAACACAAAAATATACTAAAATTGCATAATTTAGAGTTTAAAATTAAGGGTCTTACATCAATATTCAATACACATATTCAAGCATTGTCATTTTCTTCATGTAATTCTAAAATAAAATTCATATAACATTCTTGAACTTCTTTAATTTGATATACATGAAATGATCTTGAGTCATCAAATATTTGAACAAAAACGCACGCAATCAATATCGACTGAATCATAATTTTTTATCATATGAACATTAAAAAACACAATCAATAACAACTTGTAATTTTTTATCATACGAACATAAAAAAACACAATCAATAACTTGTAAAAAATTTACGTACTTGTGTCCATGGATCAACAATACCGGCAGTTATATACGTTAAAACATAGTAGTCACACTCATAATTTAAAGCTTGTCTCTAACTCTAAAATGGAATATCACAAAAAAAAATGTTAAATACATAAAATTGTTATAATATTCTAAATGAAGTTATTCATTTGTAAACAACCTATTATAGGAAAACTCCATGTTATCTTCGGTTTAATTCTCAAACCTAGCAACCTATGATAACCTTCAAAAGCTTACAATATAAAAATATTTATTAAAATTATGTTATAAAATATATTACAATCTACTAATATAATCATAAAGATTAAGGTAAAAGATTAAAACAAAAACAATTTATCATTGCTATAAAATTTTGTTTGTTAAACTGATTCTATTGCTGGAATAAGGAGTGTAAACCAAACATGATCATCACTTAACCCCAACAATTAAAATAACTACAACAAATAGTTAGGTTAATTCATGTAACAAGATGCACTCAACACATATCAATCTACATGATGCACTCTACACATACCAATGTACATGATTGCATGTCATTTGGTTAGGTTAATTCATGTAACAAGAAAAGATGTACGGACAACATGTCACCTTCCCATATTAAACTCAAATATATATTTCGACAATGATAACACAACAACCACAATTCTACTCATAAAAACAATTATACTCATAAAATACACTGATTATAAAACTCAAACTTTAGATAGCTTTTCAAAAGGAATTTCACTATTGAAATAATTTTTTTTCTTCAAAACTTTGTTTTTTTTCTTTTCGTTTTCTTTCTTTTTATCAAAATTTGATGTCTTAAAAGTCACTCCAAGAAACAATAGCATAGGGTTTTTATTCTTCTAACTCAGTAGGAATTGTAAGATTTATGTACAACATAAAGGAACAACAAACAACTGAGATTTTACGAGACACGGAAGACAAAAACTAAAAAAAGAGTGAAACTTACTTTTTCTCTATCATTTAAAACAATGTAACAATGTAAAATTCCAAACATCAAAATTACACCAAACATAAACCTAGAAATCATTAACTTAGAAAATATCCAAATATAATTACAGAGAAACAATATCAAGAACAATTAAAAAACAAACATTACATCTCCCATTAATTATTTTCAAACGAAAGAAAAGCAAGAACTTGCTAATCAAACTTGTCTTCACAAATCGACGAAGTGGTGATGATAAAATGGCGGCGGCGGCGACAAATGTTTAGGGTTGTGATGTGGAGGTTTAGAGGAATGCATAGATTAGGAAGATAAAATGGAGGTTTGATTTGGAGTTCAGGGAACTTGGTGATAGGTTCAGAGGAACACATATGGAATTTAAGATGGGGTACATATGGAAGATAAAACGCAGATAGAGGAAGATTTTGAAGTGTACGTAATGTGAAAATCTGTATTTAAGTCGGTTACCAAAATAAACGCATTAATCGACTTCAACTTATTTACAAAATTATCACCGCCTCAATTTCTTAACTTGTTTAATCAGGTAACCGACCTAACATGTGAAGATTATACCTCCGTCTCATTTGTTAAGTCAGGTGGCACACAACCTACTTAACTCGTTGTATTAAAAACACAATTTTCTACTAATATTTACAAAACTTCTAATTTTATACATAACCAATACCTGATTTAAAATTATCCCATTTAATATTTCAACTCTGAAAGATATAAACTCACTACAAAATTACAATTAACTCCCATAAACCAAATTTATTTTCTTATCAAAATTGTTAGAGATTAGTGTAATTTCTTTGCAATAATTGAAGCATTTGGGTAGTTCTAGCTTTGTACTGAAATTCTAGTCCCTTTTGTTTTGGTTTGGGTTTTGGGATGGTTGAGTCATAAGTGGTTTATTGGGGTACTGGAACTGTGATTTCTTATGGGTTTGAAGGATTGCTTGACAGTCTCTTGCACCATATTGTAGATGTAGAAGCTTGAAGCAATTGAAATCTAGATTGCTTGGATTATATCAGACTTGCATGTGTGTGTCTGATAGACCTTCTATATGAGTGTGTTAAGATACAACATGTGGGTTTTAACCCAATAGAAGGGATGAATAGGGAATTGAGAGTTAGTTAGTGAGGAATTAAAAGCCTACGGGTTCCTCTCATCCAATTCTTCCTTGATCAGACTTCCTCTGATCCAGTTCTCCCCTGATTAGACTTCCTCTGATCCAATTTTTCCCTTATTAGACTTCCTCTGATCTAGTTCTTCTTCTGATTAGAGTTTCCTCTAATACAATCCTTCCTCTAATCAGATTACTTTTAATCCAACTTTTTTTCTAATACAATTCTTCTTTTGATCAAATTACTTTTGATTCAGTTTTTCTTCTCATACAGACTTCCTTTGATACAGTTCTTCTTCTGATTAGATTACCTATGATCATATTTTCCTCTAATACAGTTTTTATTGTAATCATATTACCTCTGATCAGATTTTCCTCTATTACAATTCTTCCTCTAATAAGATTACTTATGATCCAGTTTTCTTCTGATACAGACTTCCTCTGATCATATTGCCTATGATCAAATTTTCCTCTGATACAGTTCTTCATCTGATCAGATTACTTCTAATCAGATTTTTCTTTAATACAGTTCTTTCTCTAATCAGATTACTTGTGATCCAGTTTTCTTCTGATACAGACTTCTTCTAATCAGATTACCTATGATCAGATTTTCCTCTAATACAGTTCTTCTTCTGATCAGATTACTTATGATCAAATATTCCACTAATACAGTTTTTCTTCTAATCAGATTACCTTTGATCATATTTTCCTCTAATACAGTCCTTCGTCTAATCAGATTACTTTTGATCCAATTTTTCTTCTAATATAGTTCTTCTTTTGAACAAATTACTTCTAATTTAGTTTTTCTTTTGATAAAGAATTCATCTGTCCAGACTTCCTTTGATACAGTTGTTCTTCTGATCAGATTACCTATGATCAAATAATCCTCTATTAAAGTTCTTCCTTTGATCAGACTTCCTCTAATTAGACTTCTTTTGATCCAATCTCTAATAAAACTGTTATGAGGAGAGATGTGATTTTGAAAAAGAGAAGCAATGGTATTGCCTGCAAATTTCTTAAAGTTAACACAACAACCATAACTACTTCTAATGAATTTGTGTTCCTGCATGACACGCCTAATCTTCTCTTCCTTTAACTTCAAAACCACTAGGTTGTTTCATAAGAATAGTCTCCTTCAAATCACCATGAAAAAAGGTTGTTTTGACATCCAATTGCTCCTATTCCATATTGAAGAGAGCAACTATAAATAACAAAATTATGATTGATGAATGTTTGGCCACAGGGGTGAATATTTCATCATAGTCTATACCCTTTCTTTGAGTGAACCCCTTTGCTAGCAGCCTTACCTTGTATCTAAAAGGATCAACTCTTAGAAATTCTTCTTTCAACTTGAAAATTCACTTAATCTCAATTATCTAGACTCCTTTTGGCTCAAGGCCAAGATCCCAGGTATTAATCTCTCCAAGACAGTTTAACTCTTTAGTCATGACTAATATCCACTTTTAACTACCCATGTTTTTATTGGCTTTAGTAACATTCTTTAGTTCTTCACTACTCAATTCTTCAACAGTGTGAAATGCATAGCTAATCATATAAGTTGAGAACCCATACTTTTGAAGTGGATTTATTTGTCTTCTATCTCTATCTCTTGCTAGCAAATACAAATTTGTATTATCATGATTACCATTATCTAAATCAGCTGCTACATGTGTTAGTAAGTCGATCTTGCCCAGGAGTTTGGTTTAGAACATACCTTGACTCATTTCCACCTCCAAGCTGCACCTCAAGCTCAAAACTATGTAATACATTTTGAAATTGAATATGGTCCTCACTGTGTTTAGTGACTTGGAGAATTTTTCTTCAAGAAATTTGACACTTATACTTATAATATATATTTTGTTTCAATGCACCAAAATCTATACCCTTCACTCCATCAAGATATACAAAAAAATATTCTCTCTTACTCCAGGTTCCATTTCTCTATCATTTACATGATAAAATGTAGTACACCCAAAAACTTTAAGGTGACTGTAGTCTGGAACCTTACTATTCCAACCTTCTTGAGGAGTTTTCAGACTTAGGGTTGTTGATGGGCTCTTATTGATGAAAGAGCAGGTTGTGTGAGCAGCTTTAGTCCAAAAATTTCATAGGCATAATTGAGTTTGACAACATACACCTCATTCTTCTAGAATAATTCTATTCATTCTTCCAGCCAGCCCATTTTGTTGGGAAGTATGCCTAACATTTTGTTTCTAGTTATACTTTGTTGCTTGCAAAACTTGTAAACTCTGTACTACAAAGCTCTAAGCGATTATCAGTTCTAGGGGTTCTAATCTTCCTTTCAGTTTTAATTTCTATCATTTTCTTCCACTCCTTGAAGGCCTTAAAGGTTTCATTCTTACTTTTAAGACAACAAATCCAATCTTTTCTACTGCTATTGTCTTGAAAAGTAATGAAAGACCTCTTTCAACTCAAATTTTGAGGACAAAATTTTTCTAAGGGGAAGATGATGTAACAACCCTCTCACTCCCTTAGAAAAATTTTTTTAGACTTAAAATAATAAATTGATTTGTAGAAAAATCATAAAACATTAATACTTTATTTTTAGTAATAGTTGACTTAAGGTTAATGTAGAAATAGGAAAGTGGTAGTATTAATAATGTTCAAGTGTCAAAAGGAGACCAAACCACTTTTCCTTCTCTTTTTCTTCCTCAATTACAGGTAATAACTCATTCTTTAGCCAATTTCCTTCATTTTTTTTTCCAGCTACAACCTTCTCTAAAAAATACTCCAACATACAAACACTCAGTTATTGTTCATCATCTTACCCATTTCTCCTTGTTTCCCATTTCCTTCTAAATTTCTTCAAAGACAACATTTCGACTCTTTGCATGTTTACTTCATCCTCACAAAATCCAGTAATCATCCAAAATAACACTAAAGGAAGATATAGAGCAGACTTGGGGAGTCTCTAAATTGGAACCAATGCATAAAAGGTAGAAAAGCTGAGAAAGCAATAAAATTCCACAACCCAGGTTGAATTAAAGGAATTTCTTTTCGGAAAACTGTGAGTTCTTTTCTATAACCGATTTCACATTTTTGCATGTGGGTTCTGGGTTCGATTATTATTTTATTTAACTGATTCGAATTGATTTCTAGGTTTAGAAACTTGGTTTTATAAAAATCTGAAAGTGAGAGTAAATGTGAGGTTTAGTGTGTAGAAAATGTTTGGAAATTTGCATTTAGTTCTTCAAAACCATTCACTCTGCATATGTTGTGTGAACGATTATAATGTTTTAATGATTGAAGGAATGAGGGTAGATTGTTAGTTCCCTAATTAATACGTTCTTCATGTCAATGTGTTTCCTGAACCCTTCATCTAATCCATTTTTCCTGTCTCTAATCTCTTTTCTCCATTATGATTTTCTCTGATTCTTCATTCTTCTGGCAGCCTCTGATTCTTCTTTCTTCTGGTTGCCACTGATGAGTCTGCCTTTGATCATGTTGCCTATGATTAGAATATGCCTCTAATCCAATTATGACTTTGATCATGCTGCCTCTGATCAAAGTATGACTATGATCGTGCTACCTCTGATCAAAATATGCCTCTAATCATGTTGCCTCTGATTCAAGTATGACTCTGGTCATGATGCCTTTTATCAGAATGTGCCTTTGATCACATTGGCTTTGATCCAAGTATGACTCTGAACATGCTACCTCTGGTCATGCTCCTCTAGTCCCATTCTTCCCTAATCAGAATGTGTAATCTGATTATTGCTTGCAATTAAATGGTCACTCAATTAAGACTTCCTTTGATGAATAACTTGAAGTTAATTTATCTTCTAGTTTATATATTGTTATGTTGAACTTGATTTAATTGTTGCATTAGATGTGTGATGAGATATGCTTCTGATGATTGAATAAAATCATAGTTATAAGTTCAGGTTACTTGATTATGTTGTTGAATGTAATTAATTAGTTACGTTTGATTGAGGATGTGATATGTTTGGCATCCATGATATGCATTTTGTAAGAGCCTTAGTTTTAATGTGTAATTTTTGTATTTTGGTGTATTTTGGTGTTGAATTATGAGACTTTTTAGCCAATTTTAATGGTATTTTGTGGGTTAAATGCCAGAAATGTCTTTTTGAGACCATTTAAAATTATTTGACGAGAAATAATTTAATTACGTTACAGAGAATTTATTACCGGACTGTTTTGTTAAAAATATCTTTAATTGCTAAAAATTTTACTTGTCAATTGAGTTGCAATGAGAATAGATATTTTTATCAAAATAGTTGAGGTGCGTGTAAGAATATTTAGATATTTATCAAAATAATATATATATATATATATATATAATATTATAATATTATGATAGTGAGTAATATATATGTATATATGTTAGTATAAGTAGTAATAATATATATATATATATTTTTAAATTAGTAGTATATATATATATATATGAGAAACTGGGAAAAGAAAAACACAGAACCTGTGAGTCGCCTTCTTTTTCTTTTTCTTCTTTCTCTCTATTACCAAAACAAACAAAGTTTTGGTTTTTTTTTCAAAAACAAAACCTCATTTTTCACCTAGATCTAAGCTCCATCTCACGAAGTGGCAGAAGGGAAAGTTGCTCCTTGCCACGCTACGGTGCTAGTGAACCAACTTTAGAAGCGACGTCGCAAACGAAGTTTTTACCAGAAATTAATCGCGGTGCCGTAATCGGTTGTTAGAGCTACCGTTGAGGTAAGAGCTCCTTCCAAACTTTTAGTTTGCATTTAGGACCTTATATGTGAATTTGTGAAATTTAAGGTTGTGACACCCTAAACCCCAAAATAATATATAATAATTTATAATAGAATTTTTAACTTTAATTCGCAGCGGGTAAAGCAAATACGTTTTCAAGGGAATAAAAACTTTGATAATTAATTTAAAATATCACGTTTCTCAAAAATCAAAAGTAACACTTTAAACTTTTTCCTCCTATAAAATAGTGCAATCTCCATAAAATTTGATTTAAGTATAATTACTTGATTTAATTCTAAAAGTCGTTTCAAATTAAATAAGTAAAATACAAATTACAACCCTTATTCCCGGTATCACCTATCAGAGCGGGCTTCCTCCCAACTTGAACTTCAAGATTCATTAACCTATAACAACTGCGATTTCGCAAACGCAGGGCCAAGCCAGTCAAACACAAACAACGAAGGAGGTGAGTTTTGAAATCATGTTAATAGTATAATATAAGTAAGGAGAACACGTAATTAATCATAAATAAACCGTATCATTAGACAAACATTCTTCTAGGAAAAACATAACATTATAAAGTCAAAACCAATGAAAATTAATACATTTCACAATAACATCAAATCATCTAAGAAATTATCATCGCACACAATACATATTAATCACAACAAACAATCACACAAAAATGCAATGTTATGCATGAGCTTAGACTCTACTTCACAATGTGGTACCATTCTAACTCTGAAGTACTTGGTTAGGAGGCCATGATACTATGCCACCATCCCGGTGGACGGACAATTCAAATTGACCCTGTCCTCATAGATCCCCTCAACTCAACCCGAGACACATATACGCGACAGTCGAGGTAAACGTGTGTTGCATGGTAGCTCCTGACATTTGGAGTGCTACCTCCAAGTCACCTAGGAATTCCCCACCCGAATACCTCCAAGGTCTAACAATCTTGCCTTAAGGCTCAACAGTAGACCGCCACGATCAGGCTCAATTCAGTTGTACTTCCTGGGAATCGCTAGGCTTGTCAGACCCTACCTATATGATGACAAAATAATCTCCACTTCACAAATTCTCAATATTTATTTTCTCCCCTCGTTGGCCTATGATACTCTATTAAGACCGTCATCTCAAACACAAATTGGAATCACAATTATTTCATTAAGGGTTACTTCAATATTTTCATCACAAATTCATAACATCACTATTATAAATCACACATCATCATCATTAAATAACTCATCACAAATTTAGAACATCACTATCATCAATCGTACTTCATCACATAAACTTATCACAAATTTATAAAATCACAATTATTATTCATACATCATCATCATCACATAAAATTATCACAACTCATCTATCTTTTATCATATCACATAAACTCATCTAATCAAACATATACATAAAATTAATTCGACACTCAATATCACAATAACATCAAATACCACACATTTAAAGAAATTAAATCAATCAACACCTTACAAATGTTTCTATTCTATATTTTAATCTCACAATTTCCATATTTGCACATTAATTAATTTATCCCTCAAAGGGCTACTGCCGTACGTAGCAAGCCCCGGATGAATCGTTGGGAAATACGGTTTTCCCGTTCATCTCACAATATATTATACTCATGAATTCAAACGCTCTCTCACCCCTTACCTTACTTCGACGCTTTTACACAAGAATAAGATTCCACGAGCAAACAGTCTTTGTTCTTTGACTCTTTGTCCTTCAATCGATCTAACTCGACAGTTTATGGGTAAACGTCAAAAATAAATTATGAGAAACTACTCTAAAAATTAAATTCGAAATTCGGTCAAGAAAAATTACCATAAATCAAAAAACAATCAGTGGATAATATAGCCACTTTTCGCACGGTCGTTTTGGCGTTGGTTTCACTCAAATCGGAGTTACGGTGAAGAAGAACGATACAAAATAAGGAATTTTATAAACGGAGAAGTCGGGTATTTTAGAGAGAAATTGAGATGGATAAAAATCTGAGAAAGTATGTTTATTTGACTAGCTAAATGAATAAAACAACATACTGAAATTTGGACGAGAACGGAGAAAGTTTTCTGGAACAATTATGGATCCCCGATATCAATTTTCTTTTTTTTTTTATTTTTTTATTTTTTCTTTTCCTCTAATGCGGCTGGTCTGCTCCCGCTCCTCTCTATTTCTCCTACCTTTCCTTCTTCTTAATTTCAATCCTTTTTTTTTTAATTAGGTTTTAGCCTTGTATATGGGCCTAACCCATTAAACAAATTTTACTTCTTTTTTTTATATATTTTTTTAATTAAAACAAACAATTACCAAAACTATTATTTTTAACACTTTTTTTAACACAATTTAATTACTGAAATATTACTAATATTTCAAAACTAATCTTTTATAAAATAAAGTAATTAAAGTAATTAATCTTTAAAATACATTAATAACCAAAATTCTCATATTCCAAATAATCACTATAATAATACTTATTTTTCCAAATACTCAAATTAAAATATAACATCGTTAGAGAATAGTCAAAATTATAAAATAAATAAATATAACAACAATATTTTATGTTAATTACTAAATCATAATAAATATATATATAAAATCACAATTCCAAAATAAGTATATAAAAATAAAGAAAATCAAACATAATATTAC
>JBBPBQ010000001.1:11149820-11188346 GCA_037974755.1 Cicer yamashitae
TTCATAAAACATATTTGGTCAAATATGTACAAGATTAGCACATCATAGAAAACACACCTATAAAGAAAATTAATCAAAAAACTAATCAACATATATTCTAAAATAATTTTAACACAAAATTTATTATCTAAAATCCTATTTAATTAATAAAATAGTTTATTACAAAATTTGGAGTGTTACAAAGGTGTTTATGGGTAAAAATTTGGAGATTTAAATTGGTGATTTATGGATAAAAATTTGGAGATTTAAATTGATGATTTATGATTGAAAATTTGGAGATTTAAATTGGTGATTTATGGTTAAAAATTTAGAGATTTAAATTGATTATGGTTGAAAATTTAGAGATTTAAATTGGTGATTTATGGTTAAAAATTTAGAGATTTAAATTGGTGATTTATGGTTGAAACTTTGGAGATTTAAATTGATGATTTATGGCTGAAAATTTGGAGATTTAAATTGGTGATTTATGGTTAAAAATTTAGAGATTTAAATTGATGATTTATGGTTGAAAATTTAGAGATTTAAGTTGGTGATTTATGGTTAAAAATTTAGAGATTTAAATTGGTTATATATGGTTGAAAATTTGGAGATTTAAATTGGTGATTTATGGTTGAAAATTTTGGAGATTAAATTTGGTGGTTTATGTTTGGAAATATGGAGTTTTGAATTAATGTTGATTATTTGGTTGTAAAAGTTTGGTGTGTGAAAAAGATATAATTTTGGAAATTTTGTTGTGGTTGGATAAATTTTAGTTGTGAACAAATTGTTATAAATATCTATGTTTATGTAGTTAGCTCCTTGAGTCTCGAAAAGGAATCGAGACCGTTGGCACCGAGTTAGCGGTGGGGGGAACTCTGATATATTAATGTTGTTGTGGTGATTCATGTTTGGTGTGATTGATGTGTTCATAATTAATATTATGAATTTTGAGATGTATTTTATGTGTAGATTGGAGGAAAATGAATTTAATGTGTTTATGAGTGAAATTATGGAAGTTGAATTTAATGTGTTTGAGATGTGGGTTCTGGTGATTCAAGTTTGGTGTGGTTTATGTGTTCATGATTAATATTATGAATTTTTGAGATGTGATTTATGTGTGGATTATGGTTGAAAATTTTGGAGATTAAATTTGGTGGTTTATGTTTGAAAATGTGGAGTTTTGAATTTGGTAATTTATGGTTGAAAATTTTGGAGATTAAATTTGGTGGCTTATATTTGAAAATGTGGAGTTGTGAATACGGGTGATTCATGATTAAATTTGGTGTGAAATTTTGGGAATTCGAAATGATTGAATTTGTTGTGTTTGAGATGTGGATGTGTGGTGAATGTGCGATTGATGTATCCATAATTGATGGTGTATGCGTTATGAATTTTATGGATGAATATATGTTTGAGTATGCTATGTGAAAAGATTGAAAAATCATTAATGTTAAATGAGTATTGAAAAAGGGGAATCTTTTAATAGCTGCATTTACTTAATGGTTGTGGTGAAAAGAGTCAGAGTATGCTCATGCATTTCATAGTACATGGTGACCGCGATGGGCCATGGTGATAGTGGTAACCATGATGGCCCACAAGATGATGCCATGTGAATAGTTGGTTCATCTTATCCTTGCGGGGATTTTCGCATCGTGCTGATCTGTGAGATATTGCACTATTGTAAGTTGTGTTGATCTGTGAGCGATTGCACGCATAGAAAATTGTGTTGGTCTGTGAGAGGCTGTACGATAGTAAATCGTGTTGATCTGTGAGAGATTGCACCTTGATAATTAGTACTGATCTATGAGAGGCTGTACAATTATGATTTACGCCTTTTCAATGAGGGTTTTGGTTTGGAATTCTGGAACCATGTGCATTGGCATATACGCATTGCATTAGGGTGCTTGGCACGCAATTCATGTTTGATATACTATGATGGTTGTATATACATACTCGGCTGTTGTTTGTAATTGTGCCGTAATTAATGAGTGTGATTGATTGATTTTGTGTGTTAAGTGTTGAATGATTGCGAAACATTTTCGAAACTGAAATCTGCAAATTTTAGCAGTTGTATTCGGCTACAAGCAGTGTGTAGTCGAATACAGATATTCAATTTTGCTACTGACTTGTAAAATAACACTGTATTCGAATACAAGGATGCTGTATTTGAATACAACAGTGCAGTTTTGTCCAAAACTTCATTTTGCAACTTTGATTATGCATGTTTGGCATATGAAAACCCTTTCTAGATGTATGTTAAGTTGAAAGATTATTTTGTGCATTTAAAATTTAAATGCTATGTGATATTCGTTAATTTCGGTTGGTGACCTTTACAATTATTGTGGAAATCTGGGCTTTGCCCTCAGATGAGAATCAAGATCGTCCTACCAGTTAGTACTCTGGAGATGGGAACGGAGTTAGACTTACCTGACCACTGCTGTGTTAGAAGGATTTCTGCGGGGCGCGTGGAGATCACCTGGGTTATAGTTTTTTTATCACATGATCAGATTAGATGGCTGTATAGGGGCTAGATGTCTATATGTTGTGGTTGTATTTATTTCATTCTGGAAGACTGTACCTATACCATATATTGTCAGCTTGACTTTGATTTTGATAAGTCCTTGTACCACTTTTTGATGTGACGTGGGGAGGTTAAAATTCTTGGGGCAGTGCTTTTGTACAGGTGTCTGCCGAGAATACCCCAGGGGTATGAGCTACGTTGGATAGGTCTCATACCCCCGGTGTATTTTTGTGTTTTAAATATTTTGGATTTTCATTTCAAAACCGTTTCCGCTACTTGTAGTTATTGTTGACTTTTGTCGTTGTGATATGACTTAAATATTTTATCCAAAGGTATTTCTCTCTTTATTATGAATTTGAATTTGTTTTAAAAAAATAAATAAATCGGGCTGTTACACATTTCATACATGATATTCATTATGCATTGCATAGATGATGTCCATTATGCATTTCATATACAAGTTCATGAGTTCATGATTAGCATGGTCCATTATACGGTGGGACATTTAAGCTTTGTTTTAGACATGAAACAATGGGTAAAGGTAAAACCATTGGGACGACAATTAGGGTCATGGCATGACCACCTTTACAAGAGACTCCAATTATCTTGGTGACCCACATTGGAATTATTGGGGGAGCTTTTCCATACTTTAAGGAAAAGAAAGGATAATGAAGCTTTTCTATATTTTTAGAAAAGAAAACATAATATGAAACTTTTCTAATTTAAGAAAAGAAATTAAGGCTTTTCCCACACTTAAGAGAAAAGAAAAAGGAATATTCTTTCATATTTTAAGGAAAAAGAGGATTATGATATTTTACATGTTTTAAAGGAAAGTAAAGGTTAAATATTTTTTTAGCATGAAATTCATATTCATTTCATGATTTATGTTGCATCTAAGGAAAAAGGTTTTTAGAACTATCCTTCCTTTTTTTATAGAACTCACTGAGATTATTATCTCATCTCCTATTTTTCTATGTACTATAGGAGATAAAAGGGGATAAAACTAGAATCAGAACCAAATGATGAATTTTTGTTGCTTCTATTTTATTTAAAAACTAAATAAATTTGTAGTCTTGGTGTATTAGAGGATAGTAATTCTGATTTTATATTTAGTAAAGTTGTAATCTACTTTATTTTGTACATCAAAAAGTGTCTGTAAACTATGTATTTTATATAGTTACAAGTCATTTCAATGAATGCACTTAATATATTTTAATTTTTTGCCTCTGTAGAATTAAAATATATGAATTTATTATCATATTCTAGATACATGGTAATGGTTATTACATTTATATTAACTTATAATGTATCAAATTTTTTCTTATTGTCACCCTGATCATTGTCTAAATTGAAAAGATTAAATATTGAATAAAGTTTTTTTTTTTAAGGTCATTTGATATTGGGTTGAAATAATTTATGTTTTTGTGAGGAATATTTTTATAATGTTTTAAATATTTTTGTAAAATAAAAAATTATTAAAAATTATGAAAAACAACACATGAGTTTACTAAATAGTTGAGACTAAAAACACCGACAAAAAATATTGTGGGGATTAAAAGTTAAATAATTTTCTTTTATAGGAATTGAAAAACATTTGAAAATATATAAGAACTATAAATTTGAAATATTTTTTATCCTTTAATATTTATTAGTTACTTCAACCGTTAAAAGTCTTAATCAAAAATAAATTTAATTTAAACATCATACAATTCCCCGACACCGGAAACCTTTTGATGGAGAAAATTTGCAAGTATTTACTCAAAACAAGTAGTATAATTGAAATCATTTCTACTAAGATTGATTATGAAAAGGTCAATAATTTCAACTAAATTACTTGTTGAAAACAAAAAGGGTAGCCATTTTAATTTCAATATAATATTGAAAATGTACTTTTTAGTTTAAAGATGTTATTAAATTTTCAGAATCCGATTTTATTTCTATATATATACAAAATTACTTGAATAGCTTATGAACTAATCTACTTGCCATATATATATATATATATATATATATATATATATATATATATATATATATATATATATATATATATATATATATATATATATATTAACATATACATATGTGCATCCAAATACAAACCACGAAACAAAACAATATAGGTGTTTACGGTTGTCTTTTATGTTGGTGTCAACGAAGAAGGTGCAATGGAGATCGAAAATTTGGTTACTTTCCACCCGATTGGAATGCTTGTTGGCATTTTGGGTCAAATAATATTATAAGACTAATGCAATCGGTTGAACAACATCAAATATAAGTTGATGCATGTTCAACTCTCATGGAAGGTACTGATTTGAAAATTTACCCAAATCATTATATTCATATTATTGATTTATATATAATTACTTTTAATACACACCCTTTATCCAATTTTGGTACACAGGAATATTCAATCGAGGGTAAAGACATGAAGTGAAAGAGGTAAAGGCAAATGAGAGAGGAAGCAAATCATTGTTGAGAAAAATGAATCAAATGCAAATGATGAGGAGAATATCATTTTCGTATGCTCCCAATTGGAACTTAAATATATTTTCTTTGTCATAGTTGGATTTGATCATGTTTGGTTAATTAATACAAAAATGAATCAGATGCCAATGATTAATAGCAAGGTTTTGGCCAAAGGAAAACGCAAAATTCAAAGACTAGAATATGATATCAATGTACTTCCAATCCGAACCTAATTGTATTTTTTCTCTATATTTACGCTTATAAATATTTTATGTTGTTAGATGAAAACATCGTGTTTGTCAAATGGATATGAGGTGATTGAAAGTAGTCAAGATAATCCCACAATAACTAAAAATTAATTGAAGGAAGTTGAGTTTTTATCAGTCACACTAAGTATTATTTAATTTTCTTAATTAAATAATAGTTCATTATTTATTTAAATTGATAATTTGACCCATCAAAAAACAACTTCCCTATCTTTTTTATGAACACGAGTGAGAGACAAAGGGGATGAAATGAAGTGGTTGTTTTCTATGAATCATGATAAGGAGAGAGACAATAAACCAAGTCGTACAACCTTGGAATTGCAGTGCAAGCAAAGACGTTACACAATCTCAAACATGAGCGGACATAGATAGTCGATCGAAGCGTTTAAGACATGATATTTGGTTTATCAAATGTCATGGTTGATAGGATTTAGTCTTTTAACATTCTATTTAAAATAACCTACTGTAATTATTATCATAGACACACATTAATCAATCAAAATATATTTGACTTAATTGCAATTTTGGTCCCTCTATTTTTATCTAATTCACAAAATTGACCCATCTATTTTAAAAGTTATATGTTTTGGTCTCTCTATTTCTCTCATATTTTTGAACTAAAAAATGATAATTTGACGTATTTTAAATTACGTGAGATACAATTTTATGATATAGAATCATCTAGATGCATTAATTATTCATGATGTCATTAATTAAATTACAAGTATGAAAAAAATTGAAGTTGAATTAGTTAAGTTTTTATGGTGTTTTATTCGATTTTAAAATATGACACGTTATTTAAAATATGTCTCGTCGCCATTTTTTAGTTAAAAAACTTAAGAGATAGACTAAAATTATCGACTTTTAAAATAAATGATCAATTTCGTGAAACAATAAAAATAGAAAGATTAAAATTGCAATTAAACCTTTTTAATCGCAATCCATCTTTACTTTACATATACTTATGCTTTACTTTTTGTATGTAAGACCTCTTGTGGTACAGTAGGTTGTAGAATACAGTTTTGATATTTTCGTATTTTCTTATACGTAAATTAACACGGTGTGCATTTGTTTTGAGGTGATTTGAGTTTGATTAAGGTATATTTTGATAACTTAATTTTTGTATTGAGGCAGTAAAACATTTGTCGAAAGTTTAAAATGAAATTTTATTTTTTGAGATGATTGAGAAAATTTTACCCGACAATCAAATTTGAAATGATTTCTAACTTGAATAACAATTAAGAACTGACTTATTAGTGTGGTTTGTGATTTTTGTGATGTAAGTTCTTATCACTAACTTTTGTAAAATTTTCAAAGTCTTAATTTTTTAACTCAGATTAAATTAAATTATAATACATTTATTTTCATGGTTTATTTGATGTTAGTGTGTCATAGTAAAAATTTTGTAGAAATTCTTAAACAATTTGTTTACCATATTTGAAAAATTAGGTGAATTTTACTTGCTGTTTAATTTTCAACTTGATGTATAATTTGATGATTCTGACAAATAATACCACATCATAGTTTCCTTTTCCCAAAAAGTGATTAGATTACACATAATAAATAAATTTGCTTTGGATTCTTTTACTTGAGTTTTTCCTTTGTAATTTAGACATAAAGTATCAAAAATAATCTTTCTTGTTAAATTTATGATAATATTCTTTTAATGAGATAACAACACTCATCGTAAAGAAACTTGATATTTTTTTAATGTAATTTATACTACTTTTTTGTTGTTCATCGAGTTTCTTTACGTGAATGACAACATATTTGTCATCATTTGGAGCTTGATACATATCTTCTAAATATATAAATAAAATCACAACAAAAATTATTAGGTAAATTCCTTTTAATTTTTTCGAGTGGAATAAAAAAAATTCATTATTAAAATATATATAAAGTTAATAATTAATTTCGTAAAATATGTTAATTATTTTCTAAATTTTATTTTGTTTCTATTCAAACAATTTTTTTTTTGCTTTATTTATATTGATATCACTAAATCAATAAAAAAAATCCACAATTTATATATTAAAATTTTTTAATTATTATTTTAATTGTATTAAAAAGATATAATATTTTTGTGATTTAACAATTTATTTAAAATTCGAGCATAAGTGACGAAGACATTTATGTAATTTTGTTTTGAAACAAAATTCACTTCAACTTAACTCATCCCTCTTTCTCATCGCCTCTTTTACTCATAAGCTCTTACTCATCCCTCTTTCTCTTGTCAAACATAATAAAAATAAAATATCAAATATAATAAAAATAAAATAAATAATATTTTTAATGAAATTACTAAATAATCATATGAAATAAAAGTTAAGTAAATCTTTTATGTCATGAATATGTCCTCACAATGTTATCAAATAAAATCTATAACGACATTTTTTAAATTTGCACACAACAATTGTATCATGTACATAAACATAGAGTAAAAATATATATTAATAGTCAAAAAAAATTTATCATTATAGAAATTGAAATGAGAATGTTTGCTGATATATATTTTTAAATAAGCAACATAACATAAATTAAATATAAATACAGAGTGTGTTACACATATGCACACATTGTCTAAAATAAACATGTACAATTATTATAATATTAATATTAAGAAAAGAGTTCTTTTAAAAATAAAAATAATTCAATAAACTTACTTCTAATTAATTTTCATTGCATGTTATCAATAAATATTATAAGCATATTATTTAAATATATTTTTATATTATTCAAAAAATAATGTGTAACGCATAAGTATTATCTCTAGTTTGAATATAAATTAACAAATATGTTTTGGGACACACAAAATTGGACACAATATAATATTTATTGTTCATACATACTAATATACGTTGATTTTGACTTTTTGCATGTGTTAGTGAAAAAATGTGGGCCATACTTTTTACATGTGCTAATGAAAAATGTTGACTTTTTATGTTAATAACTATTCAGTTGACTCTGGATACGAGCAACGTAATACTTCGGTTGTCTCTGATAAACCCAACTGGATTATGTTCCTCTAATTCTGATATACTAGTATAACAAGAATTCTTTTGTCTCTGACTTTAACAAGCGTAACAATAATTTTTCTGCCTTTGACTCTAGCTAACAAGAATTCTTATGCCTCTGACTCTAGCAAGCGTAACGAGCAAGCGACTACCTCTGATAATCTCATCATACATATGACTTTGAACTTTTATGTATGCTCTAACAAAGTTAATGCCTCTGGAAAAATCAACGCTCTGATAAAGTCAACATCTCTAGAAAAGTCAACGTTATGAAAATGTCAAATTTCTCTGAAAAAGTCAATGTTCTGATAAGAGTTAATGATATGATGATCTACAAAACATCATCAGATCAATGTACCATATGTTTGTGCGTATCCTCAAATAATCACCCAAAATCTGTTTTCTTTGATAATATACATCCTCTGATAACACAATGGCTCTAATGGTGTGTAAGATAATACTATGACTATTCTATCTTCTGATCATGTATCCACTGTTCCTCTGATTGTCATACATATTTTAAAGAATGACTTATGGGAGTCAGTTTTGATATCAATTGATAGATTTATCTTCAATGGTTCAATTGTTGAAATCCACAAAAATACAAGCTTTCTTTCTGCAAAATGAAGTACATGGGTCTGACCCTAAAGTATAAAGACCATACCCTAAAGGACCGTCAACTAAAAAATCACAATGGACACTTCCTCCTTTTATTCAAGATGAAATAGTGGATTAAGTCATCGATTGTACTAAGGAAAAATCTCTTTGTAAGGGGGAGGACTAGAGGTAACAACAGGTTGTTATTAACTAGTATTAAAATCTTTGTGTCTCTTTGGTCTCTTTTATTTATCGCCTTTTTAGTTCTTTATGATTCAACCTAACTCTCACTAAACCGCTTTCAATAGTAAGTTGAATATTTTGATAAAAAACGATCTTTGTAAGAAAAGAAAATAGTTTTTTGAAAACGGAAAACACAATTCAAACTCCTCTTTCTTGTGTTTTCCAACACCTTCATGCTGTTGTTCTTAAGTTCTAGATAAGAGATAAGCTGGTTTGGAAGCACACCAATAATGGGGAGCCCTATTTTCGAGATGCTTATATCTTTCAAAAGCCTTCCCTTGATGAGGTTAATTAAACTAAGCTAATATGAAGCCCTTCTATTCAGCCATCCAAATCGATTCTTGTTTGACGCCTTTCCCACAATAAAGTTCCCACAGATGGAACTTGTGTGCTAAAAGTTGCAATGTTGTCTCTCAATGTAACTTGTGCGGTAGAGCAATGGAAGCTAGTCAACATGATTTTTGGGATTGCGACTTTGCTAAAAATCCTTCGACTTGGCTCGACCTCTACTATTAAATTTGCAATTGACACTTCATCTATCAATAATGTGTTGGACATCAGCAGAAGACTTTGGTCCCGTCAATGTAAGACTCTTATTAAAGCTGCTATTGTCAACTTAGTTGAAGTGAATTGGTTTTGCAGAAATAAAAAGAGGTTTGATAACAAGTTGATTTCTTGGAAGTTAGCCTCTCATATTGTGAGCTCCAATACTTCTTTCATCGAAAATCATTCTACTAGTACCTTTTTTACTTTGATGCATGAATTGTGATCCTAAAATTCGAACCAGGTACTTTTAATACATCTAAAAATTAAAATTACCACTACACCAAAATCAAACATATGAGATTAGTTTGAAAATATTTTATATATAATCTATTTTATGTTGGCCTCCAATAAAACCTGTCAAGATCCGCCACTAATCATTGGGGATATGCATGCAATTGAGATAACTTTTAAAAAGGGTTGAATATCTATTTGGTTGGAAATAGACTCTAAATTGGTAACTGTTCATTGGAGGTCAAGAAACAAGTGGTTGGATTGTGTTGAGATGACTAAAAATATGAGCGTGACATATTTAGAGATAGTAATGTTGCAGGTTAATTTGCTCAAAATTTAAAATCTCCATTGCTTATGCAATTGAGATAGCTTTTAAAAAGAGTTGGATTTCTATTTGGTCGAAAACAAGACTCTAAAGTGATAACTCTTGCTTTTAAAAATCACAACATTGTTCTCAGAAGGTTAAGAAATATGTAGCTAAACTGTGTTGAGATGATTAAAAATATGTTTATTGTTTATATATTCAGAGAAGACAAAATGTTGTTCTGGACTAATGCAGGTTATTTTGCTCAAAACTTAAATATATATTTTTCATGGGGAACTCATTGAAACTGCAATTGAGATAATTTTTAAAAAGATCCGGATATCTACTTGGTTGGTAATTGACTTTAAATTGACTTGATAAGTCTTACTTTTAAAAATCACACACATTATTCTGAAAGTTTAAAAACATGTGCTGAAGTGCGTTGAGATTACTAAAAATAAGCTCTTTATTATTCCTTTGGTAAGAGGAAGCCATTTTTTCAGTACAAAAAAGGAGCAGAGCTTTTGTCAAAAAACAAAAAAAGAGGAGCGGAGCTTGTGACCTAGATTGGCCGTTCCGTAACTTCCGTTTCACAGAGAAACAGTTACACATTCAACGCATCTATTTACTCACAACTCAATAGCGAGGTACACTTCTCTCTTTTCTTCTAATAATTAATTCAATTCAATTTTTCCCATAACATAACTCATCATTCATTCTGCCTCACACTTGTTTGAGTTTCCCATCCCAAATAAACACACAACCACTCTATTTAGTTTCAACGTAAATAAATAATGAAGAGAGGATTAACGCTTAAACATAACAATCACATTGAAAACAACATAGACCTGCTCAGTGATTTACCCGATTGCGTTTTACTTCACATATTATCCTTTTTGACCACCAAAGACGCACTTCAAACTTGCATACTCTCCAAAAGAAGGAAACATCTCTGGAAGAATCTTCTCACCATAGCAATACACTCCTCACACTTTAAGTATGTAAAGGTTTTCAACAAATTCGTCTCTCGAATTCTGTCTCTGCGCGATAACTCAACCGCACTCCACGCACTCGATTTTCATCACTATGGAATCGTAGAGACTCGTCTACTCAAAAGAATTCTAAAATATGCAGTTTCACACAATGTCCAACGATTAAATGTCACTTTCATGTTCAAATCCAATATTAAACCCTTTCTGCCGTGTTTATTTTCATGTCAAACTTTAACGTCTCTTAACCTTTTTCTTGATCCTCTTCTGAATCATGCGAGATCATTATTTCCTAATTATCTGAATTTGCCGGTATTAACCACTTTATCTCTATGCTCCTTCGCCTTTTGTGTTGGCGATGATGGTCGCGCTGAGCCCTTTTCGGCGCTAAAAAGATTGGATAGTTTGAGCATTAAGTCTTGTGAAGTTTTGGATGCACAAAATCTTTGCATATCAAGTACCACACTTGTCAATTTGACTATACTAATGTATGGTTATGATCCTGATACCTTTTTTGGAATTGAGCTATTTGCTCCAAGTCTTTTAAAATTTTATTTTAGAGGTATTCCTTTTCAAAAACTGTGTCTGAGCAACAACGGTCTCTCTTTTATCAAACATGCAAATATTGATGTAATAAGTGTGTTGAAGTCTATCGTAATGAAAAATAAAGAATGTTTGTTGAATTCTGTGAAGACTTCAAGTGTTCTACGCATCTGGCTGATTGAGCTTGCTAATATTGAATCATTGACAGTTTCTTTAACTACTCTTGAGGTACTTTAGGGAATGTTTCTTTAAATATTCGTAAAGAATTTCATTTTCACTTTTTATAAGAACAACTTTTTGCTTAATATGCTGCTTTTTATTTTTATTTTTATATAGTTCTAATTTTTGTTAACAATGATTTTGCATTTATTTGGTCCTGATTCACAGTCAACACTCATTGATTAGGTTCTCTCTTTAGTTCCTGATTTATTGAAGGTTGAATTTTCTTCTTTGTATAACTTGAAGTCACTAAAAGTAAAAGCAGACCCGTCGTTTATACCTGATGGAGTAGTCAACTTTTTGATTCAAAACTCACCAGCAGCAGAAATTGACATCATATTAGACAGTGATTAAGGTAAATGTGTATTCGACTTTCTAAACAAAACTTATCAATGGACTAGTTACTAATCATTTGGGTAGAGAAACAAATTTCACTTGAATGCTAACATGATTGGGTCTAGCCTCAACAATGTAGTTTTATTTTATTTCTTTCAGTTCCCTTGGAGTACCCTTTATTGGTTTGATAGAATGTTGATTAATATGGCTATCTCCTTTATGTTTTTTTTCTTACACCTGTTTGATAAAATGTTACGTGGATGATTTATGGAATAGTCTCACTAGTTTCCTGCTTCTTGTTTCCTTTTTATTGGGTATCTGTTTTGATTTTCTGGTTGATGTGCAACATACTGTCACTAAATTTCTAAAGATGTGTACATAAGGATTGACTTCCTTTTTTCTTGATGTATGCTTGTCTGTAAAGTGAAAATGACCTACTTGTTTTATTTCATATAAGGCTCATAATTCGAATTTGTGGGGAAGTTAATACAAGTTCATTGAAACTAGAACTATGTTTGCACAATAACTTAAGTTATAGATGTTGGGTCTGGCAGAAACGGCACGGTGGATGATACAGAAGCTAGAGGAACCTATGATGCAAAAGTTTTGCCAATAGATTGGAATCCAGAGAGTCCTCAAAGCATGGATTCACTATAACAAGAACACTCTTTCCAAGAGAAATCTTTCTACTAGCTAGACAACATGTTTAAGATATATTTATTTTCTTGCATTTGACATACTATCGTTTCTATAGGTTTAGTTGTTTTAACTTTTGTGTTTCTTGAATTGTTGTCAATCTATGGGTTTTATTAGTTTTTTTATGCTTCTGCATGATGTCTGCGTCAATTTAATAATCTTATTTCTGTCACTTCTTTGGTTAATAAAATTTAATGCAGTAGAGGACACATCAAAATTTGTCCATTTGCCTGTAAATACAATGTTGAGATATTGCTTCCTTAATAAACAACTTTAGAATAAGTCTTGCATGGCTGAAGCAAGTTAAACGGGAAATTTGTAAATGTTAAATGGAGGATTGAGGAAGTAGAAAATGAACCAAATCTTACACTGGAAATTGGTAAATTATAGTACAGAAAATTGGATTCATTTTACCCCTTTTAGGATCATAAAAAAATATAGATGAAGTTTTATTAACAGTTCAAAATTGTTCATATACAAAACTGGACATGAAATTGAGAGCAATTATTTGCTTAGTAATATTTGAAGGAAATAGCGGACCTGCCATCCTCTTATCTGTTAAAAGTGTAAAAGCAGGATATTTATGTATGATGGGTATATACTAGTAATGGTGGATTGAAAGTGGAATTTAGTTGCAAGAATGTTATAGTTGGTTACCTTAAAAAAGAAGCCTTTGTTTCTAATTACATATATATTGTTTTTTGTTACATTTTGAAGTACACAATGTTAACAGAATGGATCTATAGAGAAGAAGAAAGGAGGAGAGGATTTCTCCATCAATATGTTAACAGTATGTGAATATCATAATAAGGTTACTTCTTCATCAATCCTTCTACTTTGGCCCCATTTGAATTGCATCCATCCTTCTTTCTTTTTGGTAGTTATTAGTCATGCTAGAAGTTGTGAACATTTTCTGAAATGGGATCCTTAATTATTAGTCATGGTAGAAATGTTCATTAATATTTTTCCATAATTGCATCTGTTTTAATTATAGTAACTGTGTCAATTCATCTCTTCAAGTTTCTTCAAAGAACACATTTATCTTTTTGAATTTGTGATATCACTCTGAAGCTAATATCAGCAAAAAATTGATATGATTGTTAAGCAGCACAAAGAGAACGATTATAGAAACAAGTTTTCACTGATTGGTGACATATTTCAAAGTACATAATGTCTGACATTTGCATTTCACATTTATTTGCAGCTTCCGTTTTGATGCTCAAATTGTTTAGATGGTAGAACCTAAAAAGAATGTAACTTGTTGAAACTTCCATAACGGTTTGAGTCATTCACATGATAATTGTTGAAACTTAAGATTTTGTGCATAATATTGGAGATGGGTCACCTCATGATGAATATTCTTAATACTGAATGCTCTACCATTGTGTGTAAGTCAAAGTTATTTGGGATTTTTACTTTAAGCCAAATGACTAAACTTGCAAAATTACGCAGAAAACATAAATCTCATAAAAAGGCTATAATACACCCATGTGTAATGAATTGAATTCACAAAACAAGTATTGAAAAGATTTGCTCAGATTTCACTGAATATTTGTTAACAAGAGTACAATTCAGTGAATCTAATGTGATTGCAAGAAGCCTTGGAGGAAACAAATAACAAGTACAAGGAATTTAAAAGAAAGACAAATACTAAAGCTGCCCCAACGAGCTTCGGACAAAATTCCATTATATGACTACATTCATATTTAGCCCTAAAAACAACAATACATTAGCACATATATAAAAATGTATCACAAATTCTATAATAAAAAATATTAATAGCTTAATACATAAACAAAGACCAAGTAAAGTGATCAAGTTGCAAGTTCAAAGTGAAGTCAACAATCAAGTCAACTATTGTAAATATGCTAGAAGACTTATAAGTTAAGGTACAAGATGCAATCTAATATTGTTATATTTCAAATGCACATGAGAACCTTTTATTTTAGCATATGCATCAAAAGAATTTTCATAGTGTCAAAATGCATGAACAATGTTTGAAAATCAAATTTTTTTGACAAAAATCAAAGTTGTATTCAACTACATATATGTGTAGCCGAATACAGATGAAGTCAGTAGCAAAAAACTAAACATCTGTATTCGACTACAACATGTTGTAGCCGAATACAAAACCAAATCAGTGGCAAAATTCAGTCATCTGTATTCGACTACAAGAATTTGTATTTGAATACAAGCTTGAAAATTTGAATTAAAACTGAACGTTACAGAGGTGTATTCGACTACACTTAAGCTGTAGCTGAATACAACTCCGAAGCAATGCAATTTTTCAATTCAGATTCAATCTGAATCATTGCAAATGTTTATCAAACCTCTAGGAACGATTGCCACTGATTTGAAGTGATGTCTAAAGAGTATAAATACTTCTTAGTTTCAGATTTAACAAAAAGAACAGTTACATCAATCTTAGAACAACTTTGCACAAACTTTCTGAAATATTTTGAGTTATTCAAAGTCTTACTTTCATATTTCAAGTACATATTTTACATTGTCATATCATTGAGAAAGGTTCTCTGTTGTACTTTAAATCATATTAGACTGTTATCATTGTACAAGAAAGCATCAACTGTTATATCTTATTGATTTCAGTCAAAATCATTGTTGTAAAACCATTCAAGTTATTGTGTAAATTGAGGAAAGTGGTGTACTTTCTTCAAGAATTGTAAACTAGGATAGTGGTGTACTATCTTAGGCAGATTGTTAGAAGTTTGTAACAGAAGTCTTAGAGTTAGACTTGTACTTATTCTAACAATAGTGGAAAATCTCTTGTGGTGTGCAAGAGGACTGAATGTACCCTTAGTTGCAAGGGGAACTAGGATAAATTGTTGTTTTCTTTATTTTTTTGCCATTTACATTTTACCATATTCTAAATCATAGTCAGAAAAATAATCCACTAAGTTTCTAAAAATCAGAAAATTTCTAAATACCTAATTCACCTCCCCCCCCCCTCTTAGGTGCGCCTCTGTACTAACATATATATGTTAATTCAGTTCCAGTATGATACGTTAATTGAAATCACGTAAACAATATTTCTTAATTTTTAATATGTTATTATTGGATGCAGATAAATGGACCAAGGGGAAGAAAATAGTGACGAAATGTATGATGTTTTGGACCCAAATTTGATGAAATGTATGATGGTTTGGAACCTGATTTTGCCGAAATGTACCTGAATTTGACACAATGAATGATGGTGATGAACCCGAAATTGACGACGCTATGAATGACAGTGTTTAACCTAGTATGATGGATTTGACTGATTTGTTTACCACCGACCTAATTTTTTATAAGCGAGATGATTTATTGAGATGAGCTAGAAATATTGGAAGGGAACATGGAATTTCCGTTGTCATTTTTAGATATGAAATTGCCACAACATGACCAAGAACAAATGAAAAAAATAATTCTTGGTTGTGAAAGAAACGACAAATATAGAACTTGGAAGAATCCTAAACCAGTAAGGAGCACTTGGACTAAAAAATGTGAATGTCCATTTAGATTGAGAGGAACATCATTAAGTGTTGGTGAGGGGTGGTATTTGCATGTATTGTTGGAACCAAGTTGGTTTTACATTTAGAGTTTTGATGTTAACAAAACTATTTTATGAGAACAATATATTTAACTTGAAAGAGTGTGAAAGGATATTCATGTTTTTGAATAAAATCTAAAATAAGATTTGATTCAAATTTATAATTGATGAAAATCTAAAATAAGATTTGATTCAAATTTACAACTGAAGAAATTTTTTGACCAAGTTGAAAATAAGATATGATCAAGATTTGAAGAAGATTTGATCAAGATTTGAACAATATTTAATTAGGATTTGAAGAATATTTGATCAAGATTTGAAGAATATTTAATTAAGATTTGATCAAGATTTATGTACAACAAAATATGAATAGAATCAATATGAAGAATTTACAAACTCAATCTACACAAAATAGGAACAGAATCAATCTGAAGAATTAACAAACTCAATCTGAACTAGATACAATTCATACTTAAACAAGGACTAAATTGAAGCCCAAATTTTAATTATAAATAGATACTCAAGGCTGAAGAAGAAAAGAATCGAAAAGCAGAAAAGAGTAGAAGAACTCAAGCTCAAAGTTCTCAATTCATCTTAGAGTTTAAAGAGAGAAACACTTGTTCAGGTTAGAAATATTTTCTGAGTGTTCTTTTCTTAGAGTGTGAGAGTTATTATTATTATCATCTTTTTAGAAGCAACTACTTAAGTTCCAATCTTTTATATCCAACCCGATAGTGGTTTAGTTCCTTTTCAATCTGGGGTTGTCAGGCTGTTTGGGAAGACTAGCTTGGAGGTTCAGGTGCTTTGTAATGCAAGGTATTTGAATTAGTGGATTAAAGCCTTTTGAATGAGGGGACTGGATGTAGCCAAGTTAGTGGTGAACTAGGATAAATCTACATGTCAAATTATTTATGCTTTCATTGCTTGCTGCCTCTGAATCTGATTGCTTCTACACCAAGTAAGTCACCAAAATCGAACTAGTTTTTATTTATTTAAATATATAAATTATCAAAAAGTTATCAACTTTGGCAAACACAATTCAACCCCCCCTTCTCATGTTTGCGCCTTCAAGCATGTGGTCTGCATAACCACGAGTTGGCAAAAAAATTAACTGGTTATTCTTTCTTAGGCTGATTGCCTCATGAAAAGAAAAATGTACTTGATGATATGACGAAGAACATAATCAAACCAAGAAGCATATTGCTGACATTAAAGGATCATTTTAAAGTTTAACGACAATCAAACAGGACAGGTTTACGCCAAACATATCTTTCATCACTTAGAGGTGACATAACGAAATGCAACATCTAATGACATTAATGGAACGCGACAAATATGTGTATCGATATAGGAAGGTAGAGGGTTCAGATGAGTTGAGGGACGTATTCTGGGCCCATCCAGATGCAATCACTCTTGTAAATAATTTTCACATGTTATTGATTATGGATAACACATATAAGACTTGCAGGTATCGAATGACATTAATTGAGATTATTGGTGTTACTTATATTGAAATGACATTTTGCGTGAGATTTTCATACCAACAGTCTGAGCGCGTTGATAAATTCGCGTGGACACTACAAATATTGATAGAACATATTATAATTGGTGAAGTTCAAGTCATCGTTACTGATAAAAACATTGCTTTGATGAACGTAGTTCAATATTTTTTTCCAAAAGCAGTCAATTTATTGTGTTTGTTTCATGTATGCAAGAATGTCAACGCCAAGTGCAAGATGGGTGTGTTTCCAAAAAAGAAGCAGATGCACGTAATGAAGGCATGGGAGTCCCTTGTTTACAATGATGATGAGGCTCAGTATTACATGAAGTTGGCTATATATGTAAAAGAATTTGTAGTAATTGTTCTATTTTTTATGATTATGTACACGAGTAGTAGTTAATAACTCACAAGGAAAGATTTGTTGACGCGTGGATAAATAGAGTTATGCACTTTGGGAACACGACAATGCAAAGGATTGAGTCTGCCCATTGGAGTTTGAAAAGGATATATGCAGTGTTTGAAAAACTATTTCTAGCATAATTGTATTACAAAACAATGAGATAATAACATCATCTGAAAAGAGTATTATTCAAAAGGTGCATCGATACAATAACAGATTGTATGTCTATTTGCGTGGTGTTGTGTCTAAAAATGCAATAGATTACATTGTAGCTGAGTATGATCGCGTGAAGTATGTAGGTATTGATAAGTTTGAGTGTCGTTGCACTATTAGGACAACACATGGTCTACCTTGTGCATGTGAAATAGTCAGGTATAGTATGATCCCACGTTCCATTCCATTAGACGCTATTCATGTTTGGTGGAGTAAATTAACTTTTCATGATAATGAATTGGGCAAACCTTCAGAGCTATTTGTGAAACACGAAATATATGTCGTAGTGAAAAAGTTTCATGAACTCGATGTACCCGGAAAAAATTGCATTTAAAGGTAAATTACAAGAGATTGCTTATCCATCCACTACGTCGATGTGTCCACCTATTGATAAGGTTAATACAAAAGGTGCACAAAAAAGGCAAAAGTAAGGTTTCAAAAAGAGATAAATCAACCAAGTGTGATCCATCTTGGTGGGATTATGTGGATGTCAGTGTTCGATGCAGTGACACAAATGCATGTAGCAATACCATATCTGTTAGTAAGGTACAAAAACCTCGATCATCAGTCAAAAAACTCACACCTCGACCATTAGTCAGCAAGGTTCAACAACCTAAAGTTCTTACCTTCAATGACTGGTTGCCGATTGAAATTCATAAATTCATAGATGTCATTATTGACGTCGGTGATGATGGTAATTGTTAATATCGTGCAGCTGCAGGTTTATTTTGAATAGTGTGTGGCAGAGTTTCAAGAATTCAGGTCTCATTACAAGAGAATATTTGGTGGAGAAGTTTATGTTCAAAAACTTATACAAAGTGTATATGTTGAACAAGTTGCAACTATCGATAATTGGATGACACTTCTAGAGATGGGACGTGTGAATGTTTCGAAGTTTAACTTACTTTTCGTCTTATTGTCACTTAACTAATCGCAAACATTTTTTTCATTTAGAAGTCCACCACCAACATGTATGTCAGATCATCGTATGATTGTTATTGTATTTGTTAATAATTGTCATTTCGCGTAGGTACTAATTGTGACATTTAATTTGATTATATCAACCTCTTTTTATAGTTTAATAAATTATTGGCTTTAACAAATTTATTTGAAGCCAAATTCCCCTATACCACTGACAACTAACTTGTGGAAAAAATATTGCACTAAAGAAGCACAACAATGGGGGTTTACTTACAATAGTTGCATACAACATTGGTTGTAGATATTTTCACGCACTAGATATGAACCTATTGTAAACTGAATGATTGATATTTAATATTGTCATGAATTCAACCCATAACAAGTACCAACTAGATATTTAACTAACTAACTAACTATAAGCCCTTATATGCTTCCTACGATATGGTACTACATTTATCCAATCTCTACCTCTACCCCTCTAAGTATACAACATCACCATTAACTCATTGACGAGTGAGATACCATCAGGTAATCCCAATTGACGACCAAAAAGCTCTTTTATAATTTATATTGCTCGACACTACATTAAAAATAATACATTAATTAATTTAGTTAAGACAATAGATGACTAATTAAATATGTTATAAATTTTAATACATTTACCGTTATATCAACAATAGATGGACCATCGTCAGAAGGTTCTGCAACTGAAAAACCAACATGAACTGGTTCTCGAAAAATGATGTAAGGATGATAAATCATGTGAAACCACTCTATGTAACCATCCACGTAGTATGTAGGCTACTACACAACTACACCAGCATCAACTATATACATAGCGTACTGTGTAAACATTATGTCAATTTCCTCTAGAATAGTTGTCTGACCTACTATCTTTAATGGTGCACTAGAAGTGGTATGGACTTGATCGTATTGACGGAATACCTGTTTGGAATGTGTGCATACATCTTCTGACCCCACCGTATCCACCCTCAAAATAAAGAAGCCTCCTCAAACGTTCGTCTCATTCTATGCTCTTTATACGTTGTCCAACATATTTGATCAACATCGATCTCATTAATGCCTTTCCTAAAAGGAAGAATCAAACCATTATCTCTCTTCGGCTTCCATCGAAGTGATGCAGGAGAAGGTCTACAACAATCTACACATAAAGTCTGAAAATGCTTATAGACACAAGCCTGAACATATATAATAACATATCATTAGTTTAGAATTAATAATATAAATTATCAACACAATAAACAACTATTGAGTTTACCTGTAAAAGTGTTAGATACCCAAAAACCGTTCTGGTGTGATGTATACTGGCTTCACAGAGATTGTCATATAAGTAAGCAAGAGCAGCAACACCCCATGTGTATCCCCCATATGAGTTGAAGTATCGGAAGAACTCTAGGTAGGCAACACTAACTGTGAAGGCACTCTTATCGTTGAAAAGGGTGAAACCAAACAAAAATAGTAGAAACACCCTCGCATCCATCTCTCATAGCTGGTCACAAAAATGCTGATGGTATACTTCAAGTAGCCAGCTATATCGAACTATGTTTGCCTGCGTGACATTAAATTCAGCATGAGCAGTAGCTTTAGTAACTCCAAGCAGTTCAACTAATACATTTGCACCGTCATCTATTTTAAATACACTGGCACTAAAAAATACTCCGATGATGGGTATATGTAGAAGAGAGAAAACCTCATCTAGTGTAATCGTCATCTCTCCAATCGGAAGATGGAAGCTTTTGGTGTCTCGATGCCACCTCTCTACGAAATCATATATGATCCATTTGTCGATCATATCGTAACTGCATTTTAGCAACAAATATAACCATGAACTCTTAACCAACTGTTCCACCACTTCATGTTAAATCACAACTTCTTTCAATTTTTTTTCCAATGCTAAATACCCTTAGCTTCCCATGATTCTGAAGTAAAATAAGGAAAAATGTACGTTAAAACATATTATGACAACAACTATTAAAAATTTAATATAATTGAGAAAATTACGACTCGGTCCCAAAGTCGAGTGGTCATGTGGTCACCAAATGTCCCATGAACAGATGTGTCAACAGGACCACTAGGATATTCATCAGCCTGTGGAGGTTGATCCATCTGCTCTGGTTGGGCCTCATGTTGTGTTTGCTCTTCCTAACGGGTCTGCTATTCCTGTTGGGTATATTGCTCTTGTTGTTGTTGTTCCCGTTGTACCCATCTCTCCCGTTGCACTTGCTGCTGCTCCTCAAGATGTTAAGCCGATGTAGAAGCGGCCGATCTAATGCGATGACCGTCATTATTAGCAGTATCATTAATTATAACTTGACATGCTCTAGCAGTAAACATAATGTGCACCATTTCTGCATAACCATATAATAATCAAAATCAATATACAATCAAATATGTTGCGTCACAGACTCAGTTCACGTAGGTTCCTATGCAAACTCAGTTCACGTACGCAAACTCAATTTACATACACAGACTCAGTTCACATAGGTTCCTACGAAGACTCAATTTGCGTATACGTACTCAGTTTGCATACACATGTAGACCATCAGAATCACCATTGTTGTTCCAGTATCAAATGTTGACAAAATCAGTTTCATTCTTACCAAAAAGCAGTTTCAATCGCATAACCCTAACTAAAAATTGTAAAGAAGAAGAAGACTCTACCATGTTCATAAAAGAAGACGATGATCATAAACATCCACAAGGGAATGGATGATTACCTAGAAAGAAGAGGACATTTACCTAGATTGCAGAGGACACTTAGGCAGCATACTCTTACATCTTGGGATATTTGCCCAACAGTTATATGTGTCTTTTACATCAACAAGGAGCCTTCCCAAGTCTATAAATAGAAAGTGCTTCAAGATGCAATCTTCAAGAGATTGCAATCAAACATATTTCACTTTCTTAAGTGTAAAGCTATCAAAGTTCTCTTCAATTATCAAGCAACACGCTACTGCTCTTTGTCACATATTTTAGGATCAAACTTTTGAGTGTGTTCTTAGTTCAACCTATTTCAATAATAGTATTATGATCAAATCCAAAACAAGTCATCATATTATTGTAAACATCATCAAGTTTTCCTAGTTGATACAAAACTTGAGTGACTTGTAAGAATCATCAAGTTTGTCTAGTTGAGAGAAAACTTGAGTGATTTTTGTAAGTCTGTTGAGGTTTAGAAAATACAAGTGTATAGTCAAGTGTGACTAAAAGACGAAGATTAAGTTGAGAGGTTGCTCCACTTACAAGTGAAAATCTCACAAGTTGTGAGGACTGGATTAGCTCACATTGGGTGAACCAAGATATTTATTTTCTGTGATTTCCTTACTCTTATCTTTTATTATTATGTTATTTCACTGAATCACCTACTATCAACTTGAAATATAAATTTTATTCTTGAACCTTCTCAAAATACGTGTAGGTTCATCATACTAATCTAACATTCTCAAGTTTTATCTTAAGTAATAATTTTGATGTGTAGATTTTTAAGGGTCACAATTCAAATCCCTTTCTTGTGACTATTATATTCACTTCAACAACAACCTGTGAAAACTTTGTATTATTTCTGAGTGCTAAAAAACTTCAAATACATTTTAAGAGCATACCATGTAAACATTCTCTTGTGAGAGTTATACAGAAAACAACCTTAAACACTCTTTGTAACTTAGCCCAGTAGTAGTTGCTGCCCTCAACAACTTGACTGTACTAAGCTAGAATGTTGAAAAGACTTGAACACAGTCAGATTGACTAGTAGGCATTCAATGGACGTGTGATGATTTTGGTGATTAGTGGATTAAATCCTTCAAAGTAAAGGGCCTTGACGTATCTATTGTGCTGGTGGTGAACCAGGATAAATTGACCTCTATATCCTTTCCTTATCTCTTTATTTACTTTTTCATTATCACGCTTTTATATTATCATCTGTTTTATCAAAAGTTTTTAAAAATTCTTAAAAACACAATTCAAACCCCATTTTCAAGTATCGTTTAAGTTTATATTAATTTATAATGTATCATATTTTCTCTTATTGTTACCCTCATTATCTAAATTGAAAAAAAGGTAAATATTAAGTAAAATTTCTTTTTTAGGTCATTTGATATTGGGTTGAAATAATCTAAGTTTTTGTGAGGATGATTTTTATAATGCTTTAAATATTCTTGCAAAAAAAATCATTAAAAAATTTAAAGAGAACACATAAGTTGACTTAATAGTAGAAACTAAAATTACATACACAAAATATTATGAGGACTAAAATTTTAATAATTTTTTTATAGGAATCGAAAAAATTTAAAAATTTATAGGAACTAAAAATTAGAAGTATTTTTAACCTTTGAATATTTATTAGTTAGTTCAACCGTTAAGGATAAAAGTCTTAATCAAAAATAAATTTAATTTAAACATCATACAATTTCTAAAAAACTGACACCATAAATCTGCTGATTAAAAAGGTGGATGGACAAGTATATACAATCAAAACAAATAGGTTTAAATATGTTTTTGGTCCTTGCAAATATGCTTCGTTTTGATTTTAGTCCCTGTTATTTTTTTTTGTTTGATTTATACCGTTGCAAATTCTAACAAGTTTTAAAAAAGTCTTTTATGAATCTTTTTTAGTAAAAAAATGGTGACATGGCTAATTTTGGATGAAGTGGCACATGGTGACCGTGTAATTGTTGTTGACTAGGCAATTTTTCATATTTAAAATTAAAATTCATTTTATTAACTCATTTAATCATTTTATTAAAAACTTAAAACTAATTAATTAATTAATAAACCAAGTAAATAATAAAAACTCAATAATCTTCATCTTCAACCCCAAATTTTTTAATAAAAACTCAACAACCTTCATCTTCAACCCTAATTTCTTAATCTTCAAATAACAAATTCTCATATCTGATCCAAATCCTAAACATTCTATTCTTTCATTTTTCTTATACCACACCCTAAATTCTTAGAATCAATAGTCAAATTGTCTCTTCAAATTAACTTGCACCAATTTGAAAATAAAAAGTTTGGATAAGGTGTTGATGACCAAATGTTTATTTGTATAATTTATTTTTTCTTCAGAAAATTTGGGGAAAGGTATATTGATGAGGAAGCATACAGGGGCGGTAGCATTCAACAACATCACTAGGTTGACATTTGAGAAAATATTTGTGAACTCAGAAGGTATAAGGATGAGCAGGGAATAGAATTTAAGGCTATAGTATCAAATGGGTTAAAGCTAGGAGCATCTCTAGCTATGTCACAGCATTAGAATTTTTAGGGTTTGAATCAGATATGAGAATTTGTGATTTGAAGATGAAAAAATTAGGGTTGAAGATGAAGGTTGTTGAGTTTTTATTAAAAAATTTGGGGTTGAAGATGAAGACTATTGAGTTTTTATTATTTAATTGTTTTATTAATTAATTAATTAGTTTTAAGTTTTTAATTAAATGAGTTAATAAAATAAATTTTAATTTTAAATATTAAATATTAAATATTGGCTATTCAACAATAATTACACGGTCACCATGTGCCACTTCATCCAAAATTAGACATGTCACCATTTTTTTTTACTAAAAGATTCATAAAAGACTTTTTTAAAATTTGTTAGAATTTGCAAGGGTATAAATCAAACAAAAAAAATTACAGGGACTAAAATCAAAACGAAGCATATTTGCAAAGACTAAAAACATATTTAAACCAATAAACAAATAATATAATTAAGATCAATTTCTAGGAAGATTGATTATGCAAATATCAATATTTTCAACTAAAGTACTAGTTTTGAACAAAAAGGGTAGCCATTTTAATTGCAATTTAATATTGAAAATGTACTTTTTATTTTAAGAAGTTGTTAATTTTTCAGAATCCGATTTTTTTTCTATATATATAGAAAATTACTTGTATAGCTTATGAACTAATTTACTTACCATATGTTTGGATGGCATGTATGGAAATATACTAGATTATGTATATATATATATATATATAACATAGACATCTGTGTATCCAAATACAAACAATGAACCAAAGAAATGTAGGTGCTTATGGTTGTCTTTTATGTTGGTGTCAATGAAGAAGGTGCAATAGAGTCCGTGAATTTGGTTACTTTCCAACCAATAGGAATGCTGGTAGTCTTTTTGGTTTAAATAACCTTATAAGACTAATGCAATCGGTTGAACAACATCAAAGATAAGTTGATGCATGTTCAACTCTCATGGAAGGTATTGCTTGGAAAGTTTACCCAAATAATGGTGTTGTTAATATATTCATATTATGGTACATAGGAATATTCAAATCCAGTTGTTTGTTGAAAACACCAAGATTGCCAAATGGATATGAGCTGAATTGAAAGCACTCGAGGTGGTCACGCAATAACTTGAAATTAGTTGAGGAAGAAGATGTTGAGTCTTGCTCATTTACACCAAGTATTTTTTTATTTCTTTAAGTGAAAAACAGTTCACATCGATGAAAATTGATAATTTGATTCATTAGAAAACAATTTCCCTATCTTTTTTATGAACACAAATGAAAGACAAGGGGATGGGGGAATGACGTACTGTTGTTTTCTAGGAACAGTGATAAAAAGAGAGACAATAACACACAGGTAATAAACCTTGTCATACAACTTGGAAATGCGGTGCAAGTTAAGACATCCCATGATCTCAGACACGGGCGCTCATGGATAATCGATTGAAGCGATAAAGCACAATCTTTAGTTTGCCAAATGTCGTGACTAATAAGATTTAGGCTTTAATATTATGTTTAAAATAACTCATTGTAGCAATAAATTTTTTGTCAAATGTTTAAAATAAAATTTTATGTTTTGGAACGATGGGATATATTTTATTCGACAACCAAATTTAAAATGAACTCCAATTTCAATAACATCTAAGATATGGCTTATTAGTTTGGTTTGTGATTTTTGTGGTGTGAGTTCTTATCTCTTGACTTTTGTGGTATTTTAATTCAAGATTAAATGAAATTTTGGTACATCTATTTTCGTGATTAATTTGATGTTAATGTGTGGCAGTAAAATTTATATAGAAATTCTTAAACAAATTTTTTTCATATTTGAAAAATCAGGTGAATTTTACCTACCATTTAATTTTCAACCGAATTTAGAATTTGATGATTTTGCACATAATACCACATCATAGTTTCCTTTTTCAAATAAATGATTAGATTACACATAATACATTTGTTTTGTATTCTTTGACTTGAGCATTTTCTTCGTGGTTTAGATATAAAGCATCAAATATATTCATCGTTGTTTCTTTCTTGTTACATTTATCATATTCTTTCAATGAGATAGCACTCATCACAAGGAACCTTGATATTCTATGGAACTTATACTTAATGATGGATCGGAGACAAAAATATATATTCTAAATATTTATATAAAAAAATACATCAATATGTTAGTAATAAAATAACGATAAAATTATCACTAAGCAAACATTTGGAGACTACAGAGTAACAAATCACCAAAAAAAACTTGGAGACACCGTAACATTTACCAATTATATGTATTTTTGTATTTTAAATTGTTATGTGATTTTTTATTTTATTTTCAATACCATCAAATATATCTTTTACACTGAATGTGAGTAACAGTCATTCTAGAATTTATCTCTCATATCGTTTCAACATTTAAATATTTACAAATAAAATTATTTTATAATTTTTAGTGGGACAATACTCAAACTTTAGTAAGACAATAACAAAATTATTCAGTGAAATATACATGTAAGTGGGGGCAGCAACCCCTAATTACTTTGCCGTAGATCCGTGTCTGCTTATAATGCTTTTTCTTTTCTTCATGGAGTTTCTTTCTCTGAATACAACACATTTGTCATCATTTGCAACCTCATACCCATTTTCTAAATATATAAATAAAATCACAATAAAAGTTAGGTAAATTTGCTCTAAGTGGAACAAAAATATTCAATAAAATATATATAAAGTTCACAATTAATTTCATAAATGATGTTAATTGTTCTCAAAATTTTATTTTGTTTTTATTTAAATATATTTGTGTTTAGTTTTGTATTTAATTTTCTTTTTTGTTTTATTTCTATTAATATCACTAAATCAATGAAACATTTTCATGATTTAATATATTAAAGAACTTTGAATATTTTCTTAATTGTGTTAAAATGATATGATATTTTGTAATTTAACAATTTATTTTAATTCAAACCTGAATAACAGGTATAAATACTTAAATACCAAGAAGGTACAAGGATTAAGATTAATCCCAATGCATATTGGTATTTTGTAAATTGTGGATACGAGAATGAGTATAATAGACAGACAGATAAATAAATAGACAGACATATAGATAAACAAGCAAACATACAAACAGAAAGATAGTTAACTCATAATGTTGTTAAAAATAAATAGTACTATAGAATGGCATCGTTTTGTGTTTTCATGTGAAAATTATGAAATATATAGTAATACATTGCATATATCTTTTCATTTTTTGATATAAATTTGAATAAATAGTTGTCTTTTATTTACATTCAAGAAATCAAATACTTTAGTAGTATTACTTAACCAGACACAAATGTTTAATGCGGTTCATTTAAAGGAACAAACTCAGATGGTACTTGAATTTGATCCTTAGTGATGAAACAATAAAGAGAATTATGGCAATACAACTAATGCAAGACACCCCTTTAGTAATGGTACTAAGAGTATAGTCACAAGACACCTCTTTAAAATTGACATTCAAGTTGACCATTAGACACAAAACACCACTAAACCAACATCTATTGGGTAATTGGTGGTGATTTTGATGACTAATAAACCTATTTTTATAGGATTTTAAGAGAGTATTTAACCTCTATTTTATCTTGTTTTATAGTTTAGATTTTAATTTCTTCTTATTTATTCACTTATTTATGATATTTGCAGAATTAATAATGAGATGATAAAATAATTCAAATTGGTCAAATATACTAAGTTTTTAGTGTCAAAAATATCAAGTTTAATATTCCAACTTATGAATACAAGAATGAGGTTTGTTGCACACTTCAAAGATTGAATTTTATGATAACAAAATGTTGCCAAAGAAAGGGGGAAGGTTGTTGCATAAATTGTGGATCCTTTTGCTATCATAAGGATGAGAAATCAGAAACAGAAGAGAGGAGCCACACACTAGAAACAGAATCGGAGAAGCAGAAAAATAAGAGAAACAGAAAATAAGGAGAAACAACTTTAGAACCTTATGAGTGCTTCGAGCTGGAGTAAAGTGTCTGAAATTTTGAAGCAAAAAATCATACTCTTTGAGGGTTTTATTTCTTTTTCCTTTGATTGATGAACACTTCTATTATTTACTTTATTTTCTATATGTTAATGAGTAACTAAGCTCTCTTCTAGGGTCTTTGGTGAATCTTGTGATTAAGATATCTTTTTACCATGTCTTAGATTTAAATTCTAGTTTTATTTTATATTTTTGTTGTTTATCTCAATTAAATTATTCTATTGCTTTATTTCATGTTTGGGATGGCCAACCTTTGCATGCCTCAATCAATTAACTAGTGACCAACTACAATTAAATGATAGATCTATAGGATAATTGAGATTATGATTCTTGTATGATGAAACATAGATATTAATCTTTCAATCATTCAACCTCTTGGTTAAATGATTTCTCTTAATTATATTTTTTGTATGATCAATCAAAGAATTAATTTTCTAATCATGTGGTTCATATTATTTTTCCTTTTCCCATGTGGTGAGTGAGTTTCAGGAGATGGTAAAATTCTAATTTCATCTTCACCCACCATTATGTTAGGGTCATGCAAAATAAGATATTTTTCCAAACGGCCTTGCATCCTGAAATTCTCAAAATTGTCATATGTAACCTTATCACTAATATCATTAGCCTTAATTAGTGAAGCTACAAGAAGCAAATGAAGATGGGTTTTTTAAAGAATTAAACACTTTAAATTCAGTCTCTTCATCACCCAGTCTCAAAGTTAATTTTCCATGTTGAACATCGATCAATGTTTTTCCGCTGGCCAAGAAGGGTCTACCCAATATAATTGGTACTTCCTCATCTTCCTCCATATCTGAAACAACAAAGTCTGCAGGACTAACTTATCCACTTTTACTAACACATCATCTATTATCTCACGAGGGTGGGAAATAGATCTGTCAACAAGCTGTAGAGAAATGTTAGTCGGTTGGGGTTCTTGTAGACCTAACTTCCTAAAAATAGGCAGAGGCATCAAATTAATACTAGCTCCCAAATCACAAAGTGCTTTTTCAAAATAAGAGTTGCCAATAGTACAAGGAATAGTAAAACTACCAGAATCCTTAAGCTTAGGAGGAAACTTTTTCAAGACTATAGCAGAGCATTCCTCGTTAAGCTTAACCATCTCAAAGTCCTCTAGTTTCTTTTTATTAGAAATGATTTCTTATAAAAATTTAGCATACTTGGGCATTTGGGAAATAGCTTCAGCAAAAGGAATATTGATATGCAATTTTTAAAAAATCTCAAGGAATCTAGCAAACTGCTTATCATTATGCACAATTTTCAATCTTTTAGGGAATGGAATACTTACCTTGGTTAACTCATGGTCTTCCTCAATTTTGTTAGAAGAAAGCTCATTAGGATGTACCTTTTTCCCTTTTGGAGTCGTTTGTCCTTCCATTTTAGGCATTGAAGTAACCTCATTTCCATTCCTAAGAGTGATAGCTTTAGCTTGCTCTTTTGGATTTGACTCGGTTTGAGTAGGCAATGATCCCACAGGTCTTTGTGCTAGTAGATTGACAATATTAGAAATTTGAGTTTCCACATTTCCGAATCGAGTTGAAATTTGATTCTCCATATTCTGAAACCTTTCGTCTACCTTTTCTATGAATTTAGCTAGTACATCTTGAAGATCTGGTTTCCTCTCCTATTGCCTTTGCACATGTGGTGGCTTGTAGAAATTAGAGATTTTCCCTTGTTTTTGTCCTCCCTAAGAGAAATTAGGGTGATTCTTCCAACCTGAATTATAGGTAGAAGAATAAGGGTCATTCTGATTGTGGTTGGTGTTGGTGACATAGTTTGCTTCTTTAGTATGAGTTGTTGGAATTGGTTGAGCTTGTGTTTTACTTTCAATGACCTTCAACCTCTCATATGTCTATCCATATAATTTTCCATAACACCCATGCAAGGATGTCCATCTTTTTGCATATACTTCACCAAAACATCTTGCATACTCTTCTTGGCATCACCATCTTTTTGGCTGACATAGTTGGCTTCCTCAGTCTGCTTAGTCCATATATTGCCCAAATTATTTTCATCATTAAGTCCAAAAAGTTCACCAATATCACCAAAAGGAGTGCTTGCAGAAGTTTGTTGAGCTTGTGCAGCGTCGAGTCTCAAGCTGCTTAGCGATTCTATCTACCTTCATCTCCAAAGTGGTATTAGCCTCCAATTTGTACAAACTAGCTTGCTTTTTAACATGTCTATCATTTGAACTCAATTGACAACTATTATTAGCTATTTCTTTCACCAAAGCATATACTTCTTCAGGTTCTTTTTTTACAATAGAGCCTCCACAAGCAACATCAATACTACTTCTACTTTGACGGAAAGTCCATTGCATATTTTTTTTACAATAGACTCAGCAGGTCGGGATGACAACCAAATTAAAGCTTTATCAGTCAAAGACCATGGAAATAGCCTCAATCTTATGGCATCTGTAGAAACCCCATTATATTATACGGTGTCTGTCATCCTTATGAACCTCTTTAGATGAACGTTGGAGTCTTCAGTTGGTAGTCTTCTGAAAAGAGTAGAGGTTTGGACCATAGATATCAAACATGGCTTAAGCTCAAAATTGTTTGTCTCCACAGGTGGCTTAACTATGTTGTTAGTAAAATCTACCGTCGGAGTGAAATAATTCTCCAACGTTCTTGGTACTCTTTCACCCATTGCTCTTATTTGTCCTCTTCGCCTACGAGCAGTTCGTTCAATTTCTGGATCAAAAAGCAAAATAGACTCCTTGGAGCGAGTGAGCATGCACAAATAATAAAAAAATATAATAAAATTAATAACAACTAAATAATTTTTTTTTTGCTTTTTAATAAACTAAGGTGCAAAACAAAATTGAAATGATAATAATAACAAAAAAAATTAAATATATTAATAATAGTAACAACGAAAATTAAAAGAAACAGATTTTTTTTGAATAAAATAATTAAAATTAAACTAAATAAAAAATATCTAAAGTAATAAAAATCTTTTTCGCTTAATATTGCTAAATTAATCTCCGACAACGGGGCCAAAAACTTGTTGCGCAAAATTCCGCAAGTTTACGGATTTGCCAAGTTGTAGTATATAAGATTATCGTATCCACAGAGATTAATTTAACAACTACCAAATTAATCAAGATTTTATATTATTTAGACTAATGAAAATTATTGTTGGTTCGCGATAACAAAAATGTAACGATAGCATAAAAATTATAACGAGGGTATATAACAACACAACTTTGAATTAATGAAAAGTAAACCTAAGGTCATGGTTTCACTTGTAATATCAATATCTTAAGTCCTAGTTTTATATAAATTCTTATTCATTTTCTCAATTATCAATCCCTCTTTAAAACTATTAACAAAGATTTGTCATTCAATGTAATATTCTTTTGCCTAAAAACTGTATTTACTTTTTATTTTATTCTAGTTTGAATTTATTATTTTTGTTGATTGTTTTTGTTTTAGGAAATAAAAGATCCAACTACAAGCTCTTTCAGGGAAGTCACTTTTACTTGCTCTCATTTATTTGTTCATTTAGTCTACTATAATATTCTACCTTGAGGACCATACTTATTGCTAGTGTGGGGAAAGAAATATATTTTGATGCTTGACCTGTTGTAGTGTTTGTGATGACATCTTTGCTGGCTTATTTTACTTAAATTATGTGTTTGAAGTTTATCCTTTAAGCCATTATTGCGTTTGATTTTTGAGCAAGGCCTAATGATGAACATGTTGTTAGGGCTAAATTGAAACTTTGAAATTATGTGTGCTAGATAAAGAGGTTCCTTAGTTTTGACACAAGAATTTCCTGTTGTGAATAAGTTGAGGTGTCTTGAGATGGACCAAAATTGAAACAGTTAAGCCTAATTTAAAGTAAACTAAATCCTTAACATAAGACAATTGAGGAGTAAAAACTTCATGAACTAAGGGACAAAAAAAAGAAGAAATTGACAACATAGTCTGAAGAATTAAAAAATAATATATATATATATATATATATATATATATATATATCATCTCACTTATGAGCTTTGGGGTTACTCACACTAACAATCAAGTGAAAGGTGAGGTGAAGTGCTGTTTCACTGAGTAGCTTAGGGATTACTTACACTAATAGTCAAGCCAAAGGTAGAAAGGTATCAAATTAAAGAAAAAAAATGAAGTGTTGTTTCACTGAGTAGCTTGGGGATTACTTGCACTAATAGTCAAGCCAAAGGTGAAATGATATTAAATTAAAAAGAAACGAAAAAAATGTCATGAATAAAAGGTTGAGTTGTTTAGTTAAATCAAAGAAAAATGTCCCTAGTACTTGAGAAAAATAAACCTCTATGTTCTATGATAAGGATGCAACTTTATGAATAAGAAGGATTAAATGAATTAATTGAAGAAAGTCTCAAGGCATTGAATGCTAAGAAGCAACGAGATTAACCACACACTTTGAATTGGATTTCATTTTACTTAGTTGGCATAATGTAGAAGGTGTTTGATTTAATCTAAACCATTCAAAAGGATTCTTGCTAAAATAAAATTAAAAAAATTCAACGATGATGGTCTTTATTCTTTAAACTTTGTCTTAGAATGAGATTTTGCTTGAGGAGAAGCAAAGGTTGAGTGAGATGAGTTGATAAACCTATTTTTATAGGATTTTAAGAGGGTATTTACCCTCTATTTTATCTTATTTTATAGTTTTGATTTCAACTTCTTCTTATTTATTCACTTATTTATGATATTTGCATAATTGATCATGAGATGATCAAATAATTCAAATTGGTCAAATCTACTAAGTTTTTAGTGCAAAAAATATCAAGTTTAATATTCCAACTTATGAGTATAAGAAGGAGGTTTGTTGCACACTTCAAAGATTGAATTTTATGATAACAAAATGTTGCCAAAGAAAGGGGGAAGGTTGTTGCCAAAGAAGGGGGAAGGTTGTTGCATAAATTGAGGATCTTTTTGCTAGCATAAGGAGGAGAAATCAGAAACAGAAGAGAGGAGCCACACACTAGAAAAAAGAATCGAAGAAGCAGAAAAATTAGAGAAAGAGAAAATAAGGAGAAACAACTTTGGAAACTTATGAGTGCTTGAGTTGTAGTAAATTGTCTCAAATTTTGGAGTAAAAAATCATACTCGTTGAGAGTTTTATTTCTTTTTCCTTTGATTGATGAACACTTCTACCATTTACTTTATTTTCTATATGAATACTTCTATTATTTACTTTATTTTCTAAATGTTAATGAGTAACTAAGCTCTCTTCTAGGGTCTTTGGTGAATCTTGTGATTAAGATATCTTTTTACTATATATGTCTTAGTTTTAAATTCTAGTTTTATTTTAGATTTTTGTTGTTTATCTCAATTAAATTATTTTATTGCTTTATTTCATGTTTGGGATGGCCAACCTTTGTATGCCTTAATCAATCAATTGACTAGTGACAAACTATAATTAATTGGTAGGTCTATATGATAATTGAGATTAGGATTTTTGTATGATGAAACATAGATACTAATCTTTCAATCATTCAACCTCTTGGTTCTTTACGCTTTCTCTTAATTATATTTTTTGTATGATCAATAAAGAATTAATTTAGGCAAAAGAATATTACATTGAATGACGAATCTTTGTTAATAGTTTTAAAGAGGGATTGATAATTGAGAAAATGAATAAGAATTTATATAAAATTAGGACTTGAGGTATTGATATTACAAGTGAAACCATGACCCTAGGTTTACTTTCCATTAATTCAAAGTTGTGTTGTTATATACTCTCGTTATAACTTTTATGCTATCGTTACGTTTTTGTTATTACGAACCAACAATAATTATCATTAGTCTAAATAATATAAAATTTTGATTAATTTGATAGTTGTTAAATTAATCTCTGTGGATGTGATAATTTTATATAATACAACTTGACAAATCCGTACACTTGCAAAATTTTGCGCAATAATAACCACATGAATAATGTGAATCTTTCTTTGCCTTTTTTCGTTTTGACATAGGTTGATCTGTGGGATTTTTATATCCTTTTATCAGTTTAATGTCAAAAAAACTCTTGATTACGAAAATAGGTGAACAATTTTAAGTTGATGTTGTATAGACATCGGTCTCGGGTCCTAAAATATAGTTTATAGGATACTAATATTAGGAGCGTGCATGTTTCAAACAACAAATTTATGCAGTTTGGTTCCATAAACCATTTTAGTAAAAATCAATTATTTTTTAAATTGATTTCACTTTCGTTCAAATATGGCTCAAAATCGAGTTATGGTTCAAATTGGTTTTTAAAATTTGAACCAATTTATTTTGAATTGATTTTAAAATTGATTTTGGAGTGATTGTTTGAAAAATTGGTTTTAAAACCACATTTCAAGTAAATTGTTTTACAAATTGTTTTTTTTATGATATTTGACAAACCGGATTTAAAAGGGAAATCTCACTGATAAAACAAGAAAGAAAATTTCTTAACTTATTGATAACTATATTTATCATTGACCTTATTGTACTAATGAAGGATTGAATCTATTATTATCTATTAAAATTGACTCTTAAATACTATTACGATACATCATTCAATATTGTGCAATTTCATTCAAACATTGTCACTTCAACAAAAATTTGATGCGGCACATGTCACTTCAATAAAAATTTGATGCGGCACATCTATAATATATTCTTTTATTTTCCTTATTATTCTACTTGCAATTTTTTTAACACACATTTTACTAATACTATTTTAACATATAATATTATGTTTAACTACTCATATAACATGAGTTACAAATTAAAATACAATTAATATTAATTATTCGACATTCATTGCTTCTTCATCGTTATTGGTAATAGTTATTCTTATGGTTTTAACTCTCCAATTAATATATTGGATCCTTTTAAAAGTTTCTCAAAAAATATATACATACAACAATTTGTGAAAGTTATCATATATCTATTATAATATATTAAAATAGACTATTAAATACTACTGTTACACATCATCCAACATTTTTCCATTTCAATCAAATATTGACACGTAAACAAAAATTTGATGTGCCACGTCTAAAAGATACTCTTTCATTCTCCTTATTGTTCTACTTGTAATTTGCTTTAACACACGTTTTACTATAACTATTTTAGCCTATAATATTTTGTATAACTATTCATGTGTGTCGAGTTACAAATTAAAATCTAATCAATATTAATTATTCCACATTCATTGCTCCTCCAACGTTATTGGCAATAGTTCTTCTTATCGTTTTAACTCTCCAATTAATATATTGGGTTCATTTAAAAGTTTCTCAAGAAATATATACATACATCAATTTGTGAAGTTATTTTATATCATATATTGTTTATGTTTATTTAAAAATTGGAAGACAATGGCACATACACTTTCATCCATATGCAATTTTTTATTTTGAAATTTGTGTTAGATTGATTGTCAAATTTTTTGTAATTGCTTACATATAATTTGTGTTTTTTGTATGCTCATTTTACATGCTTTTAAATAAACAAAATGTGAAATTTTGTACATTTTTTGAGCTTACATCTTTGAGTTTTAATTCTATTTATAATTATAATATGTTTTGATATATTAATTTGTAGTAAATTGTTATGTGTAGATATTTGATCTAAATACATCAATATTTTTTATCAAATTGTGTTTATATTTCATGTCATTCAATATACTTTACAGATATACACTACAAAAAGTTTTTAACAAATTTCAGTGATACAATGTATAAATTATGTCATATTATCTAATGACAACTATATTATATCTATTGAAAAAATAGTTCATTTTTAATAAAATTTTATAGTTATACTTTAAAAGTAAATATACTTCATTTTTTATATACAATTTTAAACCATATCACTTATTTGATAATTAAGGCAAATAGAGGAATATAATATAGAAATAGGTCAACAATTAATTATTGAATTATAGAGTTCTTTAGATTGTGTTTCTAGAAAGAGTTCTTTAAATTCAATTTATATATTATTTATTATGTCTTTTTCTATTTCTTCTTACTCTATCATTGTTGATATGGACTAAGGAAAATTTGTATACTCTATAAAAAATATTGAATTTGTTTTATATAGTTGTATATTAAAATATATTTTTAACTTTTTTCAAATAGTAAATTATTTTAATAATAGAAAAAAAAGTTATCTCAAATACATATTTTTTAAGCAAATTTTAAAACCTGCCAATTACATAAAAATTAATATTAAAGGTAATTTATAAACAACATCATCACTCTTCAACTTATTATACTATTTTTTACTAAGATAAAATCGTAAGACTTTACTTACATTCAGAGCCGAACCAAGGAAAAGTTAAAGCAAACGCCTTACGCCTGCAAAAAAAAAAATTACTTAACAAAAAGGCCTCAGATCTTTTTTTATTTAATATAAAGTACTCAGATATTCTTAAAATTAAAACCAATAAAATTTTATATAAATTAAATAAAACATTTTATTTTTGTTGCAAATTATTTAATACTCTTTAAATTGACTAATGAAAGTAGTAGAGATGGGAGAAATATTACTTATAAATTGAGAAATCATAAGACAAAAAGCGAGCACATTGCTCATATGATAAATATTAGTTATAAAGTGAGAAATCATGAGACAAGTATTGAACATATTGCTAACATGAGTGATTGGAGTAGTACAACATATACACACTATTTTCTTCTTCAACTAAAAGATGGAAAATTTTACCTGAGTTCTTGATGTTGCTGTAGAGCAAGTAGAATGTCTTATTTTATCTTTTGAAAAATATAGAGAAAATAGATTTGAAAATGTCGTTAATTCAGCTAAAGAAATTTTCTATAGTTATTAAATAAAATATTAATAATTTATTTATTAACTTTTGAAAAAGCCCGTATAATAGATTCGCTTTATACCTCATAACGTGTTGGGCCGGCACTGTGTACATTATTGTCAAATAATATACATAAAATTACAAAATATTTAAAAAAAAAAAAATTATAAAATTATATGTGTACCCGCCGGTTAATCTAGTTTCAGGAAAAGCAAATAACATTCCCCCATAATACATTAAATTTCAATAGAAGGATTTACAAGTGACTAACTCAACTCACATCACAACAATCTTCGATTCAAATCATAGTCAAATTAGGGCTCCATTTTTAATTCACTCAAAGAGTAAGATGCCACTAGTGCAGGTTGACCAAAATATTTGGGGCGCTGAATTGTAAAATTTTAATTAATAAATTAAATATAATGTTTTATTGAATATATGAATTTTAAAATACAAATTTGTAATTTAAGTGCACAAAAAAATTGCAAAGACAATAATAAAACAATGGAAAATTAGACTTAGAAATTGCACGAATTTGAGAGTGATGGAGATATAAGTGTAATATATTGATTTGATTTTTATTTTTGGAGCTTTTAAAATTTTATCACAAAATTCGAAACAAACGAATGTTGATTTAGTTTAGTTTTTACAGTTCAATATAATACATTTTTATACTATTAAATTTTTAAGATAATAATTTTAAAACACTAAACTTTTATACTATTAAAAAATATTTAAATATAACACATTTTGGTAAGACAACAATATAAATATAGTGTAAAATAAAATATAATGGTTTTATTTAATTATAGATAGTCCATTTTAAATTAAGTAAAATCATATTCAAATTATTAGAGGTTGAGTTTATTTGATTTGGTTTATTTTGGATTCAAACACAAAAAAAAA
>JBBPBQ010000001.1:11188688-11265610 GCA_037974755.1 Cicer yamashitae
AAAAAAAAAAAAAAAAAATTGATTTCCATTAATTTTTTTAATTTATTGGGTCATTAGTTTGCATAAAAATAAGTAAATATAAAAGAAAGGAATTGAAGAGCAATGCAATAAAACCAAGAAGTAAAGTGCTGAACGTTGATAAATAATGTAATTGCAAGGAATTAAAGTGCGGAATCATAAACAAAGAAAATGAAAATTGCAAAAATAAAAGTTGCATAGTCTGTAATTCACATAGGTACCGGGCTCGAATCTCACGGAAGGCAAAAACTCGCAAGATTTCCAACGGTGGGAGAGGGAGGAGCGAGAAGATCGTGATTAACATCGCCGATAACGGTAAGGATCGGGATGTTACAAAAAAAGGCGCCTTCCGTGGGAATCGAGCCCGGTACCTAGGGGATAAATACCGCCTCATCACATTCCCACGGAAGGCAAAAACTCGCTAGATTTCCAGGTCGTGATTAACATCGCCGATAGCTGTAAGGGTCGGGATGTTACAAAAAAGACATAAGTTCTAAAAGTTGTTAAAAATTAAAACTATTCAAAAATACAAGGGTTAATTCCTTCAAAAGTTCAATCCTTCAATAAGATCTCCACTAATACGAGAAGAGTAGATGTTAGTCTTGAAACGTGTTGAAGAAGAGTGGAAAAAAGGAGTTTTTTGCATTGTGCTTAAAAAAAATAGGTCTCTTTTAAAATTAAGGTAAAGTTGTTGTATATGCTGAATTCACCCGAATTTACTGTAAATTTGTGAATTCAACCGTGTTAATTTGATCTTAAGAACAAATATATCAATTTTCGAATCTACCAACAAGTTAGTGCATTTTATGCACCTAAATGCTTAAATTCATACCAATTTACATTTTAAAATGCAATTTTGATAACCTTGCTTAAAAGTAAAATAATACTTCATGTTATTCAAACGTTAATGAGTGTTGTTAGATGCCTACCTTGATTAACATATTAATTTGATTAATATATTATCGACTTAGTATTGAACCTATAAATCACACACAAATGAGTGTTCTAATATTTACTAAGAATTATTTTATGATTTCAAAAATTAAATTAGAGAATTCAATATAAAACTATGTTTAATAAATGACGAAAATTAAGAAAGTTGGTTGTAATATTAAATTTGTTGTCAATTTGAATTGTTTTACTAGTTTGCTTTTGAAGAGAGAAAATTAAATCATGGTTTTATTATAATATTTATTATAGATTGTTGAAAGAAAATATAACATAATTAGAGGTGAACTAGTTAAGAAATAGAATTCTTGTTGTGCTCAAAATATATAAAATGTCATTATCATAGATGTATTCTCCCTATGATAATGTTGAGGTAAAACATTTTTTATATATATTTTAAAGACAACAAATTTTATGAAAATTTAATATTTTAATTGCAATTTAATATTGAAAATGTACTTTTTAGTTTTTTTTTTATCAATATGTCCACTTTTTTCAAAAAGTTTACCAAATTGTTCTACTTTGAAAAAAATATATCAAATTGTCCTATTTTTTGCACTTTTAGGAGGTCGCATCCGCGGGATGTGATCAATTGAATGATTAGTTTTTTTTACACAGTAGGAGGTCGCATCCCGTGATACGACCATGTAGTAAGTTTAAACTTTTTTTTTTTATTTTAACATTTGAATAAGTTATTTAATTAATAAAAAATAATTTAAATATTTAAAAAAAAATAAAATTATATTAATAATATCAAATAAAATTCAATAAATTGAAAAAATAAAATATATCAAACTTAATGCGGTTGACTAGATGTGAAAAAATAAATAACGTGTCTCTAATATTTTGCATGAGGGAGTTGTTAACAAAATGAAATTGTGTTATTATTTTTTATCAACAAAATAGGACAATTTGGTTAACTTTTTGAAAAAAGAGGATATATTGATAAAAAAAAAAAAAAACCCTACTTTTTATATAAGGATGTTATTAAATTTTCAGAATCCGATTTTTTTTCTATATATATAGAAAATTATTTGTATAACTTAATTATGAACTAATTTACTTGCCATATGTTTGGATGGCTTGTATGGAAATATAGTAGATTATCTGGATTTATATATATATATTAACATAGACATCTGTGTATCCAAATACAAACAATGAACCAAAGAAATGTAGGTGCTTATGGTTGTCTTTTATGTTGGTGTCAATGAAGAAGGTGCAATAGAGTCCGTGAATTTGGTTACTTTCCAACCAATAGGAATGCTGGTAGTCTTTTTGGTTTAAATAAGCTTATAAGACTAATGCAATCAGTTGAACAACATCAAATATAAGTTGATGCATGTTCAACTCTCATGGAAGCTACTGCTTGGAAAGTTTACCCAAATCATAGTGTTGTTATTATAGTTATATTATGGTACACAGGAATATTCAAATCCAGTTGTTTGGGGAAACCATCAAGATTGAGTTTTGAAATTAGTTGGGGGAGAAGGAGTTGAGTTTTGCTTAGTTACACCAAATATTATTTGATTTCCTTAAGTAAAAAATAGATCAACATTGATGAAAATTGATCATGTCATACATTCAGGGAATTGCTGTGCAAGCAAAGACATCCCATGATCTCATACATGAGTGCTCATGGTTAATGAGGCACAATCTTTGGTTTGCCAAATGCCGTGGCTGTCAGGATTTAGGCTTTAACATTCTGTTTAAAATAATCCATTGTAATTATTATTGTAGCCACTTATTAATCAATCAAAATCTATTTTAATTGCAACCAACCTTTACTTTACACACACTTATGCTTTTGTATGTAAGACCTCGTGACTTATAGTTATTTGTAGCGTATAATTTTTTTATTTTTGTATTATCTTATGCGTAAATTAAACAATACTGTCCGATTGTTTTGTCGTGATTTGGGTTTGATCAAGGTGGAATTATTTTGATGACTTAAATTTTTTTTTTTTTGGCAATAAATTTTTTTAAAATGAAATTTTAAGTTCTAGGACGATCGAATAAATTTTACCCGATAATCAAATTTGAAATAAACTCAAATTTCAATAACACCTAAGAATGGCTTATTAGTTTGGTTTTTGATTTTTTTGGGGTGAATTCTTGTCTCTAACTTTTGTGGTGTTTCCATTCAAGATTAAATGAAATTATGGCACATGTATTTTTGTGATTAATTTGATGTTAATGTGTGGTAATAAAATTTATATAGAAATTCTTAAACAATTTTTTTACCGTATTTAAATCGAGTGAATTTTATCTCCAGATTAATTTTCAACCGAATTTAGAATTTGATAATTCTGACGTATAATACCACGTTTCCTTTTTCAAATAAATTATTAGATTACACTTAATAATTTTTTTTTTGATATTTTATGTAACTTATATTTAACGACGGATCCAGATATTTTAATTTGCGGAAACAAAATTATATATTCTAAATAATTATATAAAAAATACATCAATATGTTAGTGATAAAATAACGAAAAAAATTACCACTAACCAAACACTTGGAGACTACAGAGTAACCGATCAACAAAAAAACTTGGAGACAATATACCATTTACTAATTATATTTCTCTATGTATTTTTGTATCTTAAATTGTTATGTGATTTTTTTTTTTCAATACCATCAAATATATTTTTTACTCTGGATGTGGCTAACAATCATCCTTTGGAGCTTCATACCCATTTTTTAAATATATAAATAAAATCACAACAAAAATTAAATAAATTGCTCTTAATTTTTTCAAGTGGAATAAAAATATTCCTTAAGTAAGACATATATAAAGTTAACAATCAATTTCATAAACGATGTTAATTTTTTTTATTCAAATAAATTTGTGTTTAGTCTTGTATTTATTTATTTTTTGTTTTATTTCTATTAATATCACTAAATCACTGAAATATTTTCATGATTTAATATATTAAAGAACTTTGAATTCTTTCTTAATTATGTTAAAATGACATGATATTTTATAATTTAATAATTTATTTTAGTTTAAATTTAGATAACATATATAAATACTTAAATACCAAGAAGGTACGAGTACGAGGATTAAGAATAATACCAATATATGCATACTAGTATTTTGTAAACTCTGGATACCATGAACACCCTAGATATACACCAAATTGGGATACTAATATTAGGGATGTGCATGGTTCATACACTAAATTGGAGCAAATTAATGCAGTTCAATTCCGTAAACCATTTTAGTAAAAATCAATTATTTTTCAAAGTAGTTTCACTTTGGTTCTGACTCAAAATGGGGTTATGGTTCAAATTGATTTTTAAAATTTGAATTTGTTCACGTGGGTAAACAAGAAATACAATGATATGAAATCATAAGAGAGAAAAATACACGGTTCAAGAATATGTTCAAAGATCTGTAACTTTAGTTGTCTCTTCTCCTTTAATAGTCGAATCTTCTTTTGGAAATGGGCCTCTCCGATCTAGGCCTATTTACTCCACCCCAAGCCCTTGTGAGACCTTAGTGGTTTTTAGGGCTGGCTAGGTGCACAGACACACTAATCTAGAAGACTGGATGCATGGACGCCACTCTGTCACTCGTACATATATGAGTTGTTTGAGTTGAGTGTCACGTTTTTCTATGTATTGAGATGCATCCACATGGAAGGTAATTGGTTCAATCCAGACACTCTTATCTTGGACCATTATTGATTCTCTCTATTTTGAATACTTCATCTAGTCTAGAACCGATTTATATTTTAAATTAATTTTAAAATTGATTTTGGAGTGAATTGGTTTTAAAACCACTTTTCAAGTGAATTGTTTTACAAACTTTTTGTTTTAATGATATTTGACAAACCGGCTTTAAAATGGTAAATCTCACTAATAAAACATGGAGTAAATGTCTTAACTTATTGATAACCATATTTATCATTGGCCTTATTGTACTATATGAAGGATTGAATTTCAGTAAAAGCAAATACCATCCCCACAATACATTCAATTTCCAAAAGAAGGATTGACAAGTGACTAGCTCAACCCACATCACAATAATCTTCAATTCAAATCATAGAAAAATTAGGAATTCATTCTTAATTAACTCAAAAAAGAGTAAGATGTAGTTTGACCAAAATCTTTAGGGTGTTGAATTTTAAAATTTTAATTAATAAATTAAATATAATCTTTTAAAATATAATAAATTAAATATAATCTTTAAGGTGTTGAATTTTAAAATTTTAAGCACACACAAATTGCAAATACAATAATAGGGAAAGGGAAAATCTGACCGAGAAATTGCACAAGTTTATGAGTGATGTAGATATAGGTGTAACATATCGATTGATTCATTTTTTTGGAGCTTATAAAAATTTATGACAAAATTCAAACTAAATTAATATTGATTTAGTTTATTTTTGGCAGTACAATACAATACACTTTATACTTAAATATTTAACATAATACTTTTAAAACACTAAATTTTTATACTATTAAAAAAATACTTTAATACAACACATTTTCTTAAGATAACACTATAAATACAGTGTAAAATAAAATAAAATAATTTCATTTAAATATCAATCGTCTATTTTAAATAATTGAAACCATATATAAATCAATAGAAGTTCAGTTTATTTGATTTGGTTCAGTTTGGACTCACACACAAAAAAAATTAAAATCAATTTAATTAATTTTGATTAAATTTTTGTATTTTTTAGATCATTAATTTTATTTTTATATCATTAGACATAGAAACAGTTATGACCTGCAAGTTATCAATCATTACATTGTCCCCAGCAGTTGGAACCGCTCCAATAGAGCAATATTAATTGTTTATACCTCTTTTGAACCCATATGGGTCGACATAAATGAACTTATGCTATTTGCACTACTAGAACTAGTGTTTGCAGACGTAGTCATAGCTTTGACACACATTATTCTACGTTTATTGGAAGTGTATTCTAAATTTCCACATTTTTTGTTTCTCATACGTATAAAAATCACATCCTTAAAAGATATACCAAACAAAATATAATCGATTCAAATAAGTCCCACTGTGTGTGTCAATTTGTCAACGTTGATTTTAATTTTTATATGAGTTTATCGGAACATCAACAAATAGATGCTTAAATGTGGATTCTTGACAAGTTAAAAAATTGGATGCAATATTGGGTCTAACGTTTCAAGGATGGAGCAAATTCGATGTCCAAATTTCACAAGATTTTCATTAGTGAATTGTCCAATCAAATCGAATGTTGAAAACATAAAATGCAATGGATTCCAAAATGAATGGTGTAATGTTTTAGAAAAATAATTTTAATGTAGTAAAACATATGCTAAAAGAGATTTTTAAAGTAAAATAACGATGTAAGGAAAACGATTTAAGATCAAATGCAATGGATTGTGAAGGAATGGATTCGTGAATTAAAAGGCTTTACAAAAACATAAGTACATGTAATGTAATAGAAATGAATTGAAGAGAAATGCAATAAAACCAAGTAAAGTGTTTAAAAGTGTCGCGGCCTAAAATTTCGAGTGTTTCTCGAATTCAATGGAATCGCTACCAAAATTTATTTTATAGGGAAAATATTGGGAAACCCTTCAAAATAGAAAAAAAATAAAAATGGTCTTTGAAACCAAATTTTGAGTTCGGGAGTCGATTATGCGTAGGGAAGGTATTAACACCCTACGACATCCGTTAAAAAACGGTTACCTATAATTAATTGTGCAATATTAATATTAACTTAAATATATTTATTTCTCTTTATTATTAAATATGAATAACAATTATTATTATTATTATTATTATTATTTTAATATGATTTTAGAATAAACGTGTGCTTAAGAAATAAAGGACAAAAAAGAAATTTTTATTAATGTGCTTGACAAGAATGTGATCTTTCTCCTACGTATCTCCCGGTGCGATGGAGAAATCAAAGTTACGTAGTTCTTAGTTAGAAAATGCAGATGTGTTGATTGTTTTTAAAGAAAATTTGTTTTGTTATATATATATATTTTGACCAAAAAAAGAGTTTGTTTGATTTGAGTAATTATTTAAAAAATGCGAGTTTTGGGACGATCAAGTTGTACAACTCGTGTTCCAAAAACTCAAGGAGTAAAAAAAGATGTCATATCTGATTTAATCCTTTTAAAAATATTTTGTATTATTTTCGATTTAGATATAAATTTTTTAAAAAAAACCAATATTTGTACAATATGTATCTTAACAACTCAAATATAAAAAATAATAACACATCTAATTGCACAAATTTATAAGTCGATTATAGATTAATTTATTAAAAAAAATAAAATAAAATAATAATAATAAATAAATAAAGAGAGTCTTAAAACTATCAAGTTGTACCACTTGTGTTCTAACAACTCAAAGATTAAAAAGATGTCTCATCTAATTAATCCTTTTAGGAATATTTAATATTATTTTCGGTTTGTTTATGAATTTTGATTTATTAATTTATCTTTGAAGATGAGATTTAGAACCGCCAAGTTGTCGCAACTTGTGTCCTAATAACTCAAAGATAAAAAAATAAAAATAAAAATCATATCTGATTAAATAAATTTATAAGTCTTTTTTTAATTTATTAAAGAATAATAAAATAAAATAAAAAAGAGTTTTAGAACTATCAAATTGTATTTTTAAAATAATTTTATATAATTTATTAATTTATTAAAAATAAAATGCATTTTAGAATTATGATTATATAATAACTATATCACATATAACTAAACCAAAATTAAAATTATATTTAACTATATTCTAGGCAAGATTTTTTTATATAAAAATCTTACTAGCTTAACCAAAAGCCTAGCTGCAGGCTGTCGAAGAAAAGAAACTTGTCCTAAATAATGCTTGTTGATGTTACAGCAAGCTAAATAAATAAAAAAACAATGCATGCTGCTACTAGCTGGCTTTGCGTAAAGAAACTAGCTGCCTAAAAAGCTTAAATCCTGTTGCCACAGACATCCATCACTTCTACTTAAAAGGTTCCAATGTATTCGTAGCTTTAAACAAAATAATAAAAACAAAATATAAGTTTTGAGTGTGAAACCCAATTTCAGGCAAACAGCAAATACAAGTATCGTTTTTAAGAGTGAAAGCAAATATATCAGCCAGTAAACAAGTTAAAAAGATAGAGACGAAACCAGGTGTGGGATGTAGATCTGTATATAATAGCAAAAGAGAAGGTAGCAATAATGTAACGGTTGACGGTGGTTGGCAGCGGTCACTGATGGAAGCTTTGCGATTTTGATACTTTCTCTGATTTCTTCCTCCTCCTTCTTGGTATGTGTTTTTTTTATCAGTAGTGTTAATCTCAGATGCCTTTAAAATATAAACGAACATGTATTTATACATTTTTTTATCTGTTTAGTTGCTTTCTTGCTTTGCTTTTGTCTTTCTCCAATGACTTCCTAGTTGATGTTTAATCTGTTTTGCTCATTATCTGAATTTTTTTTGCATCTCTGATCTATTCATGATTTAACTTATGTTTGTTTTTATCTGTTGATGCTTATTTGCTGGACTCCTATTTGTGTGTAAAGGAAATAGAGCTGGTTTGCTGGGTAAAAAACTTTTTTTATATTTGCAGCTTTGGGTCTTAGCTTGTTTCTGCTTCAAACTCAGCAGTTTGTCTTTTTGTTCTATATCATGTGTACAAAGGTTGAGGCAAAGAGGGTTTGACTTTTTATTAGGTATTTCAAAAACATATCATTTTTTGGGCTTGTTTTGTGTCCAGGACAAAAACCTTGATGTAAGCCTAGTGCATCAGCAAGGCAATGCATCAGCAGCAGTGAGCAGCAGCAATGTGCCAGGCAACAGTGAACAAGGCAGCAGTGAACAGGACAAGGCAGCATAAGCTTGTAATTTGATTGTAAATTGCTTTGGTTTTAATTTTAAAATAATTGATTTGGTTTCATTTTATTGTAATTTAATTTGGTTATGTAAATTGATGAGATATCATTATAATTATTCTATTTCCCTTTTTATATATATTTTCCTTTTTGATTTATTTTAAAAAGGTTGGACAAAATTAGGGTACTACAGCTGCCCTTATTTAATTATATTTTACTTGAAAAAATATGAAAATATGAATAACAATGGTTTTCATTTTTATGTTGTCAAGTAAAAGATAAGTAAATATAAGGACCTAAATTTTGTCCAATAACAAACGCATGAATTAAAGTGTCCTTGAAATGTTAAAGTGAGAATGATGCAATTCTTTTGAAATGTGCAAAGTGATCGTCTTCGGATTGGTTACCGATGCGTAGATCGACAAGAATGAAAGGATGATCGTCTTCGAATTGGTTACCGATGTGTAGATCGACAGAAATGAAAATGATCGTCTTCTGATTGGTTACCGATGCGTAGATCGACAAGAATGAAAGGATGATCATCTTCGGATTGGTTACCAATGCGTAGAATGACAGAAATGAAAGTGACCGTCTTTGGATTGGTTACCGATGCGTAGATCGACAAGAATGAAAGGATGATCATCTTCGGATTGGTTACCGATGCGTAGATCGACAGAAATGAAAGTGATCGTCTTCAGATTGGTTACTGATGCGTAGATCGACAGAAATGAAAGTGATCGTCTTCGGATTGGTTACCGATGCGTACATCGACAGAAATGAAAGTGATCGTCTTCGGATTGGTTACTGATGCGTAGATCGACAAAGTGTAAGTGATCGTCTTCGGATTGATTACCGATGCGTAGATCAATAGAAGTAAAAAAATGTAATTGGTCCAATCTTGAAGGTAGATAAAGGGGGAGAATAAGTATCTGATACTTGCAATTCGAATGATAAGGTATGAATGATTCATGCGTGTGTTATGCATTTAGTATAAGTAAAGTGTCAATGAAGATGCATGGATCATGTGAGTATGCATGATTTATGTGTGTCATGCATTATAAATCAATTCTTGTTCATTTCTTTAATTCCCCGATCCTTATGCTCTTCTACGCCCCAAGATTCAATGGATAATAAAAACAAATATTATTTCCATATGATGACTTTTCGTATCTATCGAGTGACCTCTTTTTTTGAGGCGAAGCAAAAATCCATTGTTTAAAATGATTACTCTTCATGTACCTATACATGTTGAGGATCTATCGAGTTCCTGTGTATATATTTTTCAAGTGTCAAAATAATTGAAATATTTTTTATATTTACACATATTTCAAATTCCAAAATTTATTATCATAAAATAACATTTTAAAAGAAATACTAGAACCAACAACCACGAGACTGGATTGGCTTAGAAAGAGGGTAATGTATAACATCGAATGACAAGATTAGAAAATGTACATTCATTACATTGAGAATAATACAATTGAGCTAAGGGTTACAATATAGGGATGAATGTGTTTAGGTTAAGTGGAAGGGATAACAAACGCTATTCATTCTTGTAATTTAGGCACTCCCGTTGATTAGCTTCCAATAATAATAATTACCCTAGTTTGAAGCGCTTGAATTTTTTTTTTTTTTTATCCCTAAGTTTTGCATGGAATGCTCTTCCAAGTTTTCAATCCATCGAGATGCTCTAATTTTTTCCTAGGTTTCCTTTTCAGGTTTTCAACCTAGCGAGCCCATTTTTGATTTGATTTTTTTTTAAGCATAATATTTTTTGACTGCATCTGAATTTATTGGAAGTGGAAGGTCACCTCCATCCATTTCTGTGAGTATTAGAGCTCCCCCAGAAAAAGCTTTTTTCACAACATATGGTCCTTCGTAATTCGGGGTCCATTTTCCACGAGAATCCTTTTTTATGGGCAATATTTTCTTTAACACCAAGTCCCCTTCTTGAAACTCTCGAGGACGGACTTTTTTCTCGTATGCTTTTTTGAGTCTTTTTTGATATAGCTGGCCGTGACATAGAGCTATCATTCTTTTTTCTTCTATGAGATTTAATTGGTCAAATCGTGATTGAACCCACTCAGCCTCTTCCATTTTTGTTTCCATCAAGACTCTGATCGAGGGAATTTCAACTTCAATGGGAAGTACCGCTTCCATTCCATACACCAATGAGAAAGGAGTTGCCCCTATTGAGGTACGAACAGAGGTTCTATAGCCATGTAATGCAAAAGGAAGCATTTCATGCCAATCCTTATATGTCTCCACCATCTTTTGTATGATCTTCTTGATATTCTTATTTGCTGCTTCTACAGCCCCATTCATTTTCGGACGATATGGAGAGGAATTATGGTGCTGAATTTTGAAACTATCACACAACTCCTTCATCATTTTATTATTCAGATTGGTCGCATTATCAGTGATTATCTTATTTGGTAAGTCATGTCGACAAATCAATTCTCTTTTGATGAATCTGACAACTACACTTCTTGTAACATTGGCATAAGAAGCGGCCTCAACCCATTTTGTGAAATAATCAATAGCTACTAGGATGAACCGGTGCCCATTTGAAGCCTTAGGCTCGATGAGTCCAATAACATCTATTCCCCACATTGAAAATGGCCATGGTGATGTTAAAACATTCAAAGAGGTGGGTGGTACATGGACTTTATCACCATAAATTTGACATTTATGACATTTCTTTACGTAGCTAAAGCAATCAGACTCTATGGTCAACCAATAGTAGCCAGCCCTTAGGATTTTTCTTGCCATTGCATGCCCATTTGCATGAGTTCCGAAAGAACCTTCGTGAACCTCTTGGATGATTTTCTTCGCTTCCGCTTGATCCACACATCTGAGGAGAACCATATCATGATTTCTCTTGTAAAGCACATCACCATTTAAGAAGAAGTTCATTGACAACCTTCTTAAAGTCCTCTTGTCGTTCTCTGAAATACCCACTGGATATTCCCTATTCTTAACATATGATTTGATATCATGAAACCATGGCTTGCCGTCAGACTCTTTTTCTATTGATAAGCAATATGCTGGCTTATCTTTTCGTTGAATTTTTATGACCGGCATATCCTGACCGACGTTTATTTTGAACATTGATGACAATGTGGCCAGGGCGTCGGCTAATTGGTTTCCTTCTCGAGGGATATGGTGAAAAGTGATCTTCTCAAAGTGTTCTATCAGTTCTTTGATGTGGGTATGATACGGAATCAATTTGGAATCTCGCGTTTCCCACTCTCCTTTCGTCTGATGGATGACCAACAATGAGTCTCCATATACCTCAAGAACTTTCACCTTTGATTTAATAGCTGCTTTAATGCCCATAACACATGCCTCATATTCTGCAATATTGTTTGTGCAATCAAAACTCAACCTAGCAGTAAATTGAGTGAACTGGTTCTTTGGGGAAATCAAAATGGCTCTAATTCCATGCCCTAATGCGTTAGAAGCACCATCAAACACTAACGTCCATTTTTCTTTATCAGGTGATTCAGTTTCTTCAAATAAAGTCATTATGCCTTCATCGGGGAATTCATACTGCATTGATTGATAATCTTCTACAGGTTGTTGGGCCAAATACTCTGCTAGGGCACTTCCTTTGATAGCTTTTTGCGTAACGTATACCAAATCATATTCTGATAGCAACATCTGCCAACGGGAAATCCTTCCAGTAAGAGCAGGTTTCTCAAAGATGTATTTAATTGGGTCCATTTTTGACACCAACCAAGTTGTATGACATAACATGTATTGCCTCAACCAACGAGCTGCCCATGCTAATGCGCAACATGTTCGTTCAAGCAGTGAATACCTTGTTTCACAATTGGTGAACTTTTTGCTCAAATAATAAATAGCATGTTCTTTCTTACCGGATTCGTCATGTTGCCCCAGTACACAACCCATTGACTCGTCAAGTACTGTAAAGTACATAATAAGTGGTTTCCCAGGAACAGGAGGCACTAAGATTGGAGGTTTTGACAAGTATTGCTTAACCTTTTCGAATGCTTTTTGACAATTCTCATTCCATTCAACCTTTTGGTCTTTGCGCAACAACTTGAAAATTGGTTCGCATGTAACGGTGAGATGCGATATGAACCTGGAAATGTAATTCAATCTACCCAAAAAGCCACGAAGTTCTTTTTCCGTGCGTGGAGCGGGCATTTCTTGTATTGCTCTTACTTTATCTGGGTCCATTTCTATCCCTTTTTGACTAACGATAAAACCAAGTAACTTTCCTGATCTTACACCAAAAGTGCATTTAGCAGGGTTTAAATGGAGTCTGAACTTCCTTAGTCGCACAAACAACTTTTGAAGGTTAACAACATGGTCTTCTTCGGTCCGAGATTTGGCAATCATATCGTCCACGTAAACCTCTATTTCCTTATGCATCATGTCATGAAAAAAAGTTACCATTGCTCTTTGATAGGTTGCCCCAGCATTCTTCAATCCAAATGGCATCACTTTATAACAGAAAGTCCCCCATTGTGTGATGAATGTAGTTTTCTCCATATCTTCGGGAGCCATCTTGATTTGATTATACCCTGAGAAACCATCCATGAAGGAGAAAAGAGAATATTGAGCAGTGCTATCTACTAGGACATCAATGTGAGGCAATGGAAAATCATCTTTAGGGCTAGCTTTATTTAAATCCCGATAATCAACGCACATTCGAACCTTTCCATCCTTTTTTGGAACTGGGACAATATTAGCAACCCATTGAGGATATTTTGCTACTGCTAAGAAACCAACATCAAATTGCTTCTTGACCTCTTCTCTAATTTTAAATGACATATCAGGCCTCATCCTCCTCAATTTTTTTTTTAATTGGAGCACATTCAGGTTTGAGTGGTAGCTTGTGTTCAACTATGTTAGTATCTAGCCCAGGCATATCTTGGTATGACCATGCAAAGACATCCACATAATCGAATAAAAGTTTAACCAACTTTTCTTGTTCAGTTTCTTTCATAGACATACCAATTTTAATTTCTTTCTTATCATGTTCAGTCCCTAAATTGATCACTTCAACAGGTTCTTGATAAGGTTGGATTATCTTAGCTTTCTGTTCAATTAACCTTTCTAGTTCTGGGGGAGGCTCACAATCGTCTTCATAATCCTCATCAGCGTGATTAATTAGGAGTTCAAAATTACAAGAATGGGTTCTAGCACTGCTATTTTCAACATATTTGTCAAAAAAAGAAAATAGAAAAAACAAAAACTGTTGGAGAATTCAAAAATGTATTTATTGATAATAAGTACGGAATTGAAATACATGCGCCCTAATTAGTTATCCTTATAGCCTTGGGCAGAGCAAAAGGAGTTAAAATACACAATTACTTTGAACATGAATGAACAAAGACGGGAAACTCGATGATCTTCCAATTGTTGAGACTAGTGTTTGGAGGACAAGGGTACACCAATTTGAGGGTATCATCACCAACGTGGTTCTCTTCTTCCACAACAGCCACATGGTCAGTACATACTATTCCAGCGCTCTTAAAGGTTTGGCGAATGTCACAAATAGAAATCTTCTTTGAATTCAGTGTCTGATTTTCCAAACGAGCCATTTTGCTTTCCATTCTTTCCTTCACAGCCTTTTCTTTGTTAGCTTTAGTAGGTACATACCCCAAACCGTACCTATCGTTCTTTTTGGGTATATCTAACAATTTTCCCCATTTAACAAAAACTCCTCCTTCCAACATCGATTGGGTAGACTTTTAGGAGGCGGTAAAAAATTTTGGTTCTTTTAAAAGAGATCCTTCACCCATGAAGACAACATTGGCGATTTCTAATGCTTGAAAAGAAGTCTCTATGGCTTCCTCCGTGTCTTCAATGTATCCCGTAGAAGATAGATGACTCACTACCATATCTTCTTCCCCAGATATTATCACCAGCTTATTGTCCACTATAAATTTTAGCTTTTGATGGAGAGTGGATGTCACTGCTCCAGCAGCGTGAATCCATGGTCTCCCTAAAAGGCAACTGTACGCTGGTTTAATATCCATCACTTGGAAGGTTATTCCAAAGTTATGGGGTTCGATTTGAATCGGCAGGTCAATCTCACCCACAATTTGTCTTCTGGATCCATCAAACGCTTTCACCACCAAAGCACTCGACTTCAAACAGGCCCCATCAACAAATAGTTTTGATAGTGTTGATTTCGGCATGACATTTAACGATGAACCATTATCAACTAGCACTCGTGCAGGAATATGATCATGACACCTCACAGAGATGTGTAGTGCTTTATTATGCTCTATCCCCTCAGTTGGTAATTCACCATCGCTAAAACTCAAGCCGCTACTGGCGGTAATATTACCGACAACTCCATCAAACTGGTTGACAGTGATATCATGAATAACATGAGCCTCGTTTAAAACTTTCATCAGTGCCCTTCTATGCGCTTTAGAGTTTAATAACAAAGCAAGAACAGATATCTTGGAAGGGGTTTGGTTTAGTTGATCTACCACCTTATACTCATTTTGCTTGATAAACTTCAAAAGTTCATTAATTTCTTCTTCGAGCATTGTCTTTTTGCAAGTCTCTGGCTTTTTTATAGTATGATTCGTAACTTCTTTTCCTTTTCCTCCATGGCCCTCCTTTTCCTTAGGTTGTCCGGGGGCATATACTCGACCACTCCGAGTCATCCCACCAATCCCTGAAATGTTGGTGACATCAGTTCCTTTAGATTCACTGCTATTACTTGATTGGTGATTGGCCAAGTGGGAGGTAACTTCATAATTCCATGGCACCGCCTTGGTATTTTTGTAAGGAAAAGGGGTTGGTGCTTGGAAAATTATTGCATTTGGCCTGCTAGGAGTTGGCTTAAGATTTTGTTTCCTATAGAGGATTTCCAATGGTCTTTGGAGAGATCTACTATTTTCCATATACGGCTCTATGGTCAACACATGATCATCTTTTGCACATTGATCTATCTCATCTTCAATGACATTGACAAAAGTATCCCCGTGGCCCGGTAAAGGATTACTCCCTACATTGGGACCGTCTTCCTTGAAGGTAAGCCATTTTGCATTAATCAATTCTTGCACTTTAGATTTTAGGGCTTGGCAATCTTCGATAGAATGCCCTACAGCTCCAGCATGGTATTCACATTTGGCGTTTGGGTTATACCACTTTGGGAATGGTGGTTCCAAAGGTTTCATTGGTCTCAGGACTACCATTGAATTCTGGAGTAGGTGAGGCAATAATTGGCTGTATATCACGGGAATTGGGTCAAAATGGGTTATCTTCTTTTCTCGATTGACTGATGGTTTGTATTGATTCGGGTTTGGATTTTGGCTTTGTTGGTTTTGTTGGGAAATGCGACGGGTGGTGGTTGTACCAGAGGTGGTTGATAAAAAGGTGGCCTTGAAGGGTGATATTGGGGGTGCGAAGTTGCAGCCACATATGGATATGGAATGTAAGGAGTTTGGGGTATCGCTGGCTGGAAATTTGGGGGTCGATAAGAATTTATGGATGAAAAATAAGAGGCTCTTGGGTTTACCATTACAGCGTTAGCATCTGCTTCTTTCTTTTTTATGAATCCCATCTGGGGTTTCTTCACGCCACTTGCTGTACAGATGATCTTGCCACTCCTCATCCCACTTTCTATCCTTTCCCCTATCATGACTAGGTCGGAAAAGTTTGATGACATACTCCCAATCATCTTATCATAAAAGGGCGACTGGAGAGTATCCATAAACATATCAACCATTTCTTTTTTAGATAAAGGAGGTTCTACTTATGATGCCACTTCTCTCCACCGTTGTGCGTATTCTTTGAAAGTTTCGTTGTCCTTTTTCAATGAATTTTGCAATTGCATCCTAGTAGGGGCCATGTCAATATTGTACCTGTATTGTTTTAAGAAGGCATCAGCCAAGTCCTTCCACAAACGAATTCGATTTCGCTCGAGATGCATATACCAACTTAACGATGCCCCACTCAAACTATCTTGGAAAAAGTGAATGAGAAGTTTGTCGTTATGAACATGAGAAGCCATTTTTCTGCAATACATAGTCAGATGATTTTTAGGACATGTAGCGCCTTTGTATTTTTCAAACTCAGGAACCTTGAATTTTGAAGGGATAGTCACATCGGGAACCAAACACATATCAAAAGCTTCAAGACCATAGACATTATGCCCCTCAATTGCTTTTATTCGCTCTTCTAAAACATGGAATTTCTCTTTTGATTGTGTATCATCCCCAACGTGAGGTTGTTGCCAATTCCCATTAGCATCAAATTGGGGTACTTGGGGTGCACTATATGGAATATTTTCTGAGGGTATAGTGTTTTGGGGTGGCGTGTAGCCCATAGGAGGTGGGATTTGTGGTTGGTTTAGGCTTTGGGTGTTGATAGTTGAGTGGTTCTGGTTATTGTCCATGGGGTTGATGACTACAGGCGGATTATAACCATGTGGGAGACCATACATAGGAAATTGCATAGCCGTTGTTCGATACTGTTGAGTAGTCGGGGTAAAGCCTGGTGGGTGAGAAGGAATGGTTTGGTGTTCTTCATTTGCAGTTGGAAGATCTCCATCCGTATTCTCCTTCCTTGCCAAAGCCTTTATAGCTTCTAGAATTTGATCAACCTTGTCCTTCAATTGGTTAACATCTGCTCTCATGACTTCTTGGTTTTGCTCAAGTTCATCCATGATCTTGGAGTTCGCGCGAGTCCGGTAAGGGTGTCGGGGAAACAGCTTTATTGATTTTTCTTTTCTGTTTTTTTTTTAAAATAAATAAATAAATGAAATTCCAATGAGTATATATTAAATATGAATGGGATGAAAATGAAATAAATTAGTTAATTATGATAGTTGGATGCTGGGGAATCATAAGCCTTATGTAATTTTTTTAACAAAAACGAATTATTAGTGAAGAAAATATGGGAATCGGAAATCAAAACAGCAAATCCTTCATTGATGAGAAAAAGAGTACATCACATTTAAATTAAAAACTACATTGACCATGGTACTTCAATCTTCTCTTTTAATAGGACAACCAATCTTCTCCTCCAATGCTTCTACCAAATTTTTGCAATATTCAACAAACTTGTAGACTTTGACTGGAGTATTGAGCGGATGCATTACTGCATCAATCTCTCTTAGATGCTTTGGAATTTTTATGATTGCTTGATTAGCTAACATCGCCAATTTTGAAAAACAGTCTTTCCAATGCCTGCCTGTCTTCCAGCTCCTTATAGATCTCTTGATTCTTCAACTGACCTAGCAACATCATAAAACGATCCTCCCAATATATGGTTTCATCCTTTAAGTCGTTATAGATCTTTTCCTGGTAATCAATGTAATTCTTCAACTCACTATAATTCTCCATTTCTGTTTTTAGTGCATCTTGATGTTTTGAGAGTAATTCTTCAATTTCTTCTTTGTGTTGCCTCTCATTCCTTAATTGACTCTCATACTCAGCTACCATTTCTTTCAATTGTTTCTTTAAATCTTCAAACTCCTTTTTTATGTTTCTCTCAGAGCTTGCTGATTTTGTCCACAACTGCTTCCACATATAGGCCTCTTCAATAGCTGCATTCTTTTCTTGCTTTCGCACATCTAACTCTTCATTTGCACCTCTCAAATAGTCTTGTATATCAAGCTTACTTTCTTTTTCAATTCTCAACCTCTTGTTGCTTCTCTCAAGGAACTGACTCTTATAGGAGTTTTCTGATCGTAGGTTCTCGTTCTCTTGTGAGACTTTTTCTAACTTTGCTTGTAGCTCTTTTTTCTCCTCTTCAGATTTTAATAATGATGCTTTGAGTTCTTCTATTTCTTCATTGGCAACAAGGGTAGGTTCAGATATTTCCGGATCACTCGAGGGTATACTGTGGAAAGGCAACTTGATTTCTTTGACTCTTTTCTTTACCCATTGTTGATAGGGTTCCTTTGTGGTGCAACTTCTGCATCCGAGTACTCTTCCTTTTCTAATGATCATTTCCCAAGCTTGACTTATCCTTCGCAACATCGGTGGGTCTTCTGTACCCGTATTGTGCAAAACAAAAGCTTCCAACGACTTATCATCTAGTTTCTCCAACATAGGGTAACCAAGCTGTCTCAGAGCTACCGTCATATTTGTAATTAATACATCCTTTGGTTCCCATGAGAGGTACATTTGGGAAATCTCCGCATTGGCATATTACTTCCTCCACCCCTTGTTCTCTATGATACCATGAAATTATGTCCCCAGTAAGGCTAGCGATACTCTCAGCCCATTCACGATTACTTTTAACTCCAACATGATATCCTTTCTTGAACATATGGGACATGAACCAAGTATACAACACTGGAACACAACACAAAATTGTTCCCCCTTTCTTCTCATGTCGCATATGCAGAGAGTAGTATACATCAGCAAGAACCGCGGGAACTGGGTTTTGTTTATTTTTGTTAAAAGCTAAGAAGACATTGACGGTAGCAAAATCTACAAAATTATCAAGGTTTGGGAATAAAACAATACCATAGATAATCAGAGCCAAAATATCTATAAAAGTACTCCATTCTTTTTTAGCAGCTAAATCTTGACACTTTTGCTTTAGATATTTTCTTGAAAAACCATGAATAGCTCCTTTTTTCTCCTTTGTACTTGCCAACTCTCTTATGTCGATTTTCAACACTTCAGCAATTGCGCCCAAATTCGGTGATTTCCCAATATATCGATAAGGATTTCCTTTCTCTAAAGAGTAACCCAATATTCGTTCAAATTCCTCTGATGTCGGGGCCAACTGAAAGTCTTGAAAGGTGAAACATCTTAAGAGAGGGTTGTGTAAAATACATGTTTTTGATGATACAAAAGACCAATGGTGATAATGCTCAAAGCGACAAGCTCAAAAAGAAGAAGTCTCCAAGAAGTCTCCAAACATCCTATTGATGTCTTAAAATAGATGTTTTATGTAAAGGTAAATGATACATCCCATAGTTCAAATACAAAGAGAACCTTACATCCTTACATATGCATAAACAATATTTTCGAAAGTCAAAAATTATATTTTCAAAGTATTACAATTAATATTTTTGACAAAATACAAAAGTGTATTCGAATAGAACATCGTGTATTCGAATACAGATGAAAAATTGCTAAGTCAGTAGCTAAAACCCTTCATCTGTATTCGGCTACATCCTGATGTATTCGAATACACCCAGCATGTCAGTGGCAAAATTGACCAATCTGTATTCGACTACATCCAAGTGTATTCGGCTACACAGTGTTAAATTTGAATAAATTTGAACATTGCAAAGAGGTGTATTCGAATACACCTAGCCTGTATTCGAATACAACTAGAAGCAATGTAATTTTTCAGTTCTGAATCGAATCTAAAACATTGCAATTCTTCCTCAAACCTCTTGGATCAATGGGCACGAATCTGAAGAGATGTTTTTGGACTATAAATACATCATAACTTCAGATTCACCAAAAATCAATCCTACTACACAACTTTAAAGACTTTGAACAAACTTTTCTGAATTTTTCTCAAAGTCATTTTTCATTAATTCAAGTACTTGCATATCATTTTCATATCCTTAACTAAGGTTCTCAACGTACTTGAATCAATCTTGGATTGTTGTCATTCTACCTCTTTCTTACTCCTATACTCTTATCAAAATCACAAGTGTTTGTAAAAGAAAGTTGTACTTTCTTTAAGTGTTGTATCTAAGATAGTAGTGTGCTATCCTAGAAGGTTTGTTAGAAGATTGTAGCAAAGGTCCTAGGGTAAGGACTTATACATATTCTGACAATAGTGAAGAAAATCTCTTGTGGTGAGCAAGAGGACTGGATGTACCCTTGGTTATAAGGGGAACCAGGATAAATCTGTTGTGTGCATTTCCTTATTGTTATTTACTCTTTCACCTACCATCATTAAACATAAAAATCGATCACTTAAATTCTGAAAACAACTAAAATTTCTAAACACCTAATTCACCCCCCCTCTTAGGTACACATCTATACTTACAATTGGCATCAGAGCAGGTTCAAGGTAACTTACTCCTAGATCAATAACTCATGGCTTCCGCACAACCAGTTTTCAGAGACGGTGGCAGCAGTAACAAACCACCATGTTTCGTCGGTGAGCATTATGATTTTTGGAAGATACGCATGCAAGCGTATCTTGAAGCACAGGGAGGTAATATATGGGATGCTGTCGAAAATGGTCCTTACATCCCAACAACAGTTATCAATGACAAAGAAGAAATCAAGATAAAGAATTCCTGGACCGATGACGATAAAAGGAAAGTGTTGTTTGATAAAAAGGCTAAAAACATTTTACAATCAGCACTAGGTATGGATGAATTTTTCCGCGTATCTCATTGTAAAACAGCCAAAGAGATATGGGACACATTGGAAGTAACCCATAAAGGCACCGTAGAGGTAAAAAGATCCAAACTTAATACACTTTCTCAAGAATATGAATTATTTCGTATGCAGGCTGGAGAATCTATATTAGACATGCAGAAAAGATTCTCCCACTTAACAAATCACTTAACAGCCCTTGGAAAGATTTTCTCCAACGATGAACTAAATCTGAAAGTATTAAGGTCACTAACAAGGGCGTGGCAATCCAAGGTGACGGCAATATCAGAAAAGAAAAGCTTATCCAAGATGTCACTTTCTGCATTATTTGGCAAACTCCAAGAACATGAAATTGGACTTGGAAGATTGGAGCAAAATGAAACCCAAGAAAAGAAGAACAAAAACATTGCTCTAAAGACCGAATCAAAGGAAGTAGTCAAAGATGAAATTTCTGATGAAGACGAAAACATTAACTTCCTTGTTAAGAAAGTCGGTAAATTTCTTAAAAATGACAGAAATTTCAAAAAGAAGAATTTCAGAAAGAAAGATAGCTCTACGAAAAACCAGAATTTCACGTGCTTTGAATGCGGAAAACAAGGACATATCAAAGCAGACTGCCCAAATCTTATCAAGAAGAATGCCGGTAAAAGAAAAGACTTCAAGAAAGCATATATAGCGTGGGAAGATAACGATATAAGTTCATCATCAGAAACTGAAAGTGATGAATGTGCTAATGTCGCACTAATGGCTTCACATCAGTCAGATGACGAAGAGGTTAGTAACATAAACACTCTTCATTACAATAAAACTAATAATGAATTAATCTTAGAATACAATGAAGTCCAAAACGCTATAAAGGAACTTCTTGTTGAATGTAAAAATCTGCTTAAACAAGTGTCAACACAAAAGAAACAGATCTCATGTCTTAAAGAAAAAATTGACATTATGAAAAAAGATGCTGAAAAATCAAAGCAGAATTTTACATGCAATAAATGTGATTCCCTTTCATTCAAAATTGTTCAATTAAATAGAGTGATTGAACGATATGAAAAAGGACATATAGGATTGGAGAATGTTCTAAACATGCAAAGATATTCAAACGATAAAAGTGGTCTTGGATTTTCTAAATTTGACAAACCAAGCTCAAATAAGACCATTTTTGTCAAATCAAGTACTCAAACCAATAAAGGAAATATTACAATTTTACAAAAAGGTCATCCTTATAAGGAGAAAATTACTAAAAATAAATTTCATACACATGTTAGTAAAAATCCTATTTGTTCCTATTGTGGTCTTCATGGACACACACCTAATGCTTGTCATGTAAGAAACATTAGCATTCCTAAAGAGCATTGCGTGTGGGTCAAGAAAGGTACTAACCCTCAAGGACCCAAAGCACTTTGGGTACCTAATAAAATTTGATTTCAATTTTGTAGGTATGAACACAAGGTACCTCAAATTTGTGGTACTTAGATAGTGGGTGCTCCAAACACATGACGGGTGACAGAACAAAATTTTCATCCTTGACCCTTGAATCAAAAGGATATGTAGTCTATGGAGATAATAATAAAGGAAAAATCTTAGGTATTGGAAAAGTTGGAACATACCCTTCCCCTTCAATTGAAGATGTCTTATATGTTGAAGGCCTAAAGCATAATCTCATAAGCATTAGCCAACTATGTGACAAAGGACACAAGATTGTCTTCAACAAAGATGAGTGCATCATTCAACATGCAGCAACAAGTGAAATTCAATTTATCGGTAAACGTTTCAAAAATATTTTTATACTTAATCTTGACGATTTATCCTTGAAAATGAAATGTCTTTTGGTAAGCGACAACAATGATGCATGGTTATGGCATAAACGAATTGCACATATCCACATGGATCAGTTAAACAAACTAGTCAAACATGATCTTGTTGTTGGATTACCAAAAATGAAATTTGTCAAGGATAAATTATGTGACTCTTTTCAAAAAGGTAAACAAACAAAAACTTCTTTCAAACCTATAAATGTTATATCAACTACAAGACCACTTCAATTAATACATATGGATTTGTTTGGTCCATCAAGAACCAAAAGTCTTGGTGGAAATTCATATGGACTAGTGATTGTTGATGATTATTCTAGGTTCACATGGATCTTATTTTTGGCAAGTAAAAACGAAGCTTTTAAAGCATTTAAAAATTATGCCAAGCTAGTCCAAAATGAACAATCATCCAAAATTGTATCAATTAGAAGTGATCATGGAAGAGAATTTCAAAATACCTTGTTTGAAGAATTCTGTGAAGAAAATGGAATTTTCCACAATTTTTCTGCACCTAGAACACCTCAACAAAATGGGGTTGTTGAGAGAAAGAATAGATCCTTGGTAGAACTTGCAAGAACTATGCTAAGTGATTCAAGTCTACCAAAGTACTTTTGGGCAGATGCCGTAAACACGACATGCTATGTTACTAACAGAGTAAACATTCGGCCAATTCTTAAGAAGACTCCTTATGAACTTTACAAAGGAAGAAAGCCCAATATCTCTCACTTCCACATCTTTGGATGCAAGTGCTTTGTGCTAAATAACGGAAAAGACAACCTTGGAAAATTCGATGAAAAAGCAGATGAAGGTATTTTTATTGGTTATGCATTATCTAGTAAAGCATTTAGAATTTTCAATAAAAGAACTTTAATTGTAGAAGAATCAATACATGTAACTTTTGATGAAACTAACCCCTTGAAAGAGGACAAAGCTATTCCTTATGATGATGATGACATTGAAAGTAGTGATCCAAGTAAAGAACATCAAATTGATCAACCAAGTCAAGAAAGTGAAGTCAACATTGCAAAGGAAAATGATAAACTCCCAAAGGAATGGAGAACCCATCGAGATCACCCAATTGATAACATTATTGGTGATATCAACAAAGGAGTTACAACTAGACTCAAACTACAAGATGCGTGCTTAAATATGGCATTTGTTTCTCAAATCGAACCCTCCAAAATTGGTGAAGCACTAAAAGATGATCAATGGATACTTGCAATGCAAGAAGAACTTAACCAATTCAAAAGAAATGAAGTATGGGAACTTGTTCCTAATCCAGGAAATAAACACATAATTGGTACAAAATGGGTGTTTAAAAATAAACTTGACGAAACGGCATAGTTGTTCGCAACAAAGCAAGATTGGTCGCCCAAGGATATAATCAAGAAGAAGGAATTGATTTTGACGAAACATTTGCCCTAGTCGCAAGGTTAGAAGCAATACGTTTACTACTTGCTTATGCTTGTTCTATGAGCTTTGAATTATTTCAGATGGATGTGAAAGTGCCTTTCTAAATGGATACATCAATGAAGAAGTATATGTCAAACAGCCTCCCAGCTTTGAGGACTTCAAGATTCCTACACATGTATTCAAACTAAGGAAAACTCTCTATGGTCTAAAACAAGCACCAAGAGCTTGGTACGACAGATTGAGTGCCTTCCTGTGTGAAAGAGGTTTTGAAAAAGGCAAAGTTGACAAGACATTATTTATTAAACGAAATAATGGTCACACTTTGCTAGTCCAAATCTATGTTGACGATATCATATTCGGTTTAACAAACAATGAAATATGTGAAGAATTCTCATTGATGATGCAAGGTGAATTTGAAATGTCCATGATGGGAAAATTAAACTATTTTCTTGGGCTTCACATCAAACAACTCAAGCATGGCATCTTCATCAATCAAGCAAAATATTGCAAAGAATTACTAAAAAGATTTGAAATGGAAAATTGCAAAGAAAGCGCTACTCCTATGGGTTCCGGAACATATGTTGATAAAGATGAATCTGGTATATCAATAGACATTTCAAAATATCGAGGTATGATTGGATCTCTATTATATCTAACGGCCAGTCGGCCAGATATTATGTTTAGTGTTTGTTTGTGTGCAATATTTCAGGCGGATCCTAAAGAATCACACCTTGTAGCAGTCAAAAGAATCATGAAATATTTGAAAGGAACAATCAACGTAGGACTATGGTATCCGAAAGGTAGTATATGTAGTCTCGTTGGGTATTCTGATTCATATTATGCAGGATGTAAAACTGACCGTAAAAGCACAAGCGGCACTTGTCATGTCTTGGGAAATGCACTGGTATCATGGTCATGTAAAAAGCAAGCATGTGTTGCACTCAGTACTGCTGAAGCCGAATATATAGCAGCAGGAAGTTGTTGTGCACAAATTCTATGGCTCAAGCAACAACTATGTGACTATGGACTTGATCTCGGATGCATTCCGTTACGATGTGACAACACTAGTGCGATCAATATTTCAAAGAATCCAATTATGCACTCTCGAACTAAACACATTGATATACGACATCATTTTCTGCGCGATCATGTGCTTAAAGGAAATGTTGAAGTAACCTTTGTGGATGCTCATAATCAACTAGCGAACATCTTCACTAAACCACTTCCTAAGGACTCATTTTACAAAATACGACAAGAACTCGGCATCTTAAGTGAAAATGATCTTTAAATATAAGGTACTTTGTCATCATTATTCAAAAGGTATTAGTTTTCTCTTGATAGCATTAAGTCATCTCTATGTCCTTATATTGGTGATTATATACAGTATTTAGTATGCTCTATATGATATATTACTTTCAGTTTCAAATAAATGGAAGATGTAGTTGAATACAAATTCTGGATATCAGAGTGTAATCGAATACACATTTTCCCAGAACCACTCAGTATCAGAATACTTCCATCTGTATTCGAATACACTCAAGTGTATTCGACTACACCTTCAGGTTTTTCTGTTATATTTAAAGCCGCGACAATTTTGCACTCATTCATTCATTTTAGGTATTCGAATACAGCCTTCCTCAAACACCATCTTCTTCTTTCAACTTGTCTTCCTCTACAAACTGTTTATCCCTTCGTTATTACTTCCAATCCTGATCGCAATCTACCCCTATCCTTCCTTCATTCAGATTTCACAGATTCAAACCCTAAACCCCCAAATTTCTCTCAATCAATATGTCCAAACTCTCTTCCGCTGTTCAGGACGCACACAAACGAGGGCCCAGAACTAAACATGCATGCGTGGGTCCTTCCACGAAACGAACCAAGAACACCAACATCACGGATTTGTCACGTCTCTTACACACACCGGAAGAAATTGCTCGGTTTCGCACACTCTACTCCGACAAACGGCTTATCATCCCAAAATTCGGTACTTTAGACTCTTTTTCTGCATTTCAATTTCCTGCTTTACTTAAAGCTCAACGTATGGAAGGGTTTATCAGTTACAAAGGTCCTATCTATCCCGATTTAGTTAGGGTCTTTTACTGCAATTCAACTAGGGATGGAAAAATGTTGAAATCTCGTGTCAAAGGGAAAAGTATTGTACTCGATTCACGAACTATTGGTGACATTTTGAAAATTCCCTGTGAAGGACAGAAAACTAGTCCAAATAACCTCTGTAAATGGTCTGGTGTTCCCAAATATGATGTTTATGTGACTTTTTGTCGTTTTAACAAACAAACTATGGAACAGAAGCGTAGTCAAGCAGGTTCAAAATTTGCTAAGCTACGATATGGCGTTGGTAATCTCACTGTTGATTATCGTTTGCTTCATTATTTCTTAAGTTATATTTTGGTCCCCAAAGCTGGTAACTATTCTCAGATTTCAGAGTTTGAACTCCAGATTATGTACTATATGTTCGAAGGCCTTCCTCTCAATTGGGCATATTTCGTTAAATCAGTCATGTTTACATCCAGAGAGGCTGTTGGTTTGCCTTACGCCAAGGAGGTCACTCGCATTCTCGAACACTTCGGAGTGGACTTCTCTGAGGAAAGGGGAAGAATGTAAAATACATGTTTTTGATGATACAAAAGACCAATGGTGATAATGCTCAAAGCGACAAGCTCAAAAAGAAGAAGTCTCCAAGAAGTCTCCAAACATCCTATTGATGTCTTAAAATAGATGTTTTATGTAAAGGTAAATGATACAACCCATAGTTCAAATACAAAGAGAACCTTACATCCTTACATATGCATAAACAATATTTTCGAAAGTCAAAAATTATATTTTCAAAGTATTACAATTAATATTTTTGACAAAATACAAAAGTGTGTTCGAATACAACATCGTGTATTCGAATACAGATGAAAAATTGCTAAGTCAGTAGCTAAAACCCTTCATCTGTATTCGGCTACATCCTGATGTATTCGAATACACCCAGCAAGTCAGTGGCAAAATTGACCAATCTGTATTCGACTACATCCAAGTGTATTCGGCTACACAGTGTTAAATTTGAATAAATTTGAACGTTGCAAAGAGGTGTATTCGAATACACCTAGCCTGTATTCGAATACAACTAGAAGCAATGCAATTTTTCAGTTCTGAATCGAATCTAAAACATTGCAATTCTTCCTCAAACCTCTTGGATCAATGGCCACGAATCTGAAGAGATGTTTTTGGACTATAAATACATCATAACTTCAGATTCACCAAAAATCAATCCTACTACACAACTTTAAAGACTTTGAACAAACTTTTCTGAATTTTTCTCAAAGTCATTTTTCATAAATTCAAGTACTTGTATATCATTTTCATATCCTTAACTAAGGTTCTCAACGTACTTGAATCAATCTTGGATTGTTATCATTCTACCTCTTTCTTACTCCTATACTCTTATCAAAATCACAAGTGTTTGTAAAAGAAAGTTGTACTTTCTTTAAGTGTTGTATGTAAGATAGTAGTGTGCTATCCTAGAAGGTTTGTTAGAAGATTGTAGCAAAGGTCCTAGGGTAAGGACTTGTACATATTCTGACAATAGTGAAGAAAATCTCTTGTGGTGAGCAAGAGGACTGGATGTACCCTTGGTTATAAGGGGAACCAGGATAAATCTGCTGTGTGCATTTCCTTATTGTTATTTACTCTTTCACCTACCATCATTAAACATAAAAATCGATCACTTAAATTATGAAAACAACTAAAATTTCTAAACACCTAATTCACCCCCTCCCCCCCCCTCTTAGGTGCACATCTATACTTACAGGTCATAATACTGAGCCAATGCCGTGAGGGCCCCTATTTGCACATTTACTGCCAAGAGATTTAGGATCTTCCCATATTTGTGAAAGAAACTCTCACGTTGTATAGTTTTCATTTGATTGCTGATGTCTCTTAAACTTTTAAAATCAGGTTGCTTAAACTTTAAAAGTAAAGTTTTTCTTTTTTCCGATTCCATTGTCCACTTTAATTTAACACGTGACTAAGATCCTTATGATTCCCAAACAATCCTGAAAATTGATGCAAAATGCCAATTTATTTTTCAAAAGAAACAATGTCATGAGATATAATGCAATTATGTAGAATGACTGTTGCGAATATATAAAGTTTGAATGGATGTATGAGGTATTTTTTGCTTATATGGATATTCTTATGATGAAAGGGTCTATTGACTTATATAGTGAAACTCTCACAAGGGTGGCTCTATAGTTCTAAACACGGTTCCTAGAGCCAATAATCCTATCTTGGAATATTGTCAACAACAATAGGTAAACTATTTGGAGTGACAGTACCCTCAACAAGATCAAACTCTAGGTGAGACTTTCATGCTAACCAAACAGGATGTACATCCAGAACGCTACCACTACACAATCTCGATACTAAACTTAAGTTTTGTTCAAACCCGGGTATAAGGCTCCACTCATAAGTGTGTGTCTTAGTAAAAGTGTAGGGTGTGGAATAAGTATAATTCAATAGCCCCAAAATGATAATAAAACATATATACATATACAAAATAAATAAATAAATAAATAAATAAATAGATAAATAACTAAATGAATAAATAAAAAAGATACACTAATTTAAAAGAGTATTATACTGTCATCTAATACTTAATAAGAATTGATCAAACATAAAGTAAAAGAAAATGAAAAACAAACAAATATAGAAAAAGTTAAAAAAAATTATGCACAATTAATTTGTTAGGCTTGACTCTCTAAGTAGTCCCCAGTGGAGTCGCCAGCTGTCGCGGCCTAAAATTTCGAGCGTTTCTCGAATTCAATGGAGTCGCCACCAAAATTTATTTTAAAATAGGGAAAATCTTGGGAAACCTTTAAAAATAGAAAAAAAAAAAATGGTCTTTGAAACCAAATTTTGAGCTCGGGAGTCGATTATGCGTAGGGAAGGTATTAGCACCCTATGACATCCGTTAAAAAACAGTTACCTATAATTAATTGTGCAATATTAATATTAACTTAAATATATTTATTTCTCTTTATTATTAAATATGAATAACAATTATTATTATTATTTTAATATGATTTTGGAATAAACGTGTGCTTAAGAAATAAAGGACAAAAAAGAAATTTTTATTAATGTGCTTGACAAGAATGTGATCTTTCTCCTACGTATCTCCCGGTGCGATGGAGAAATCAAAGCTACGTAGTTCTTAGTTAGAAAATGCGGATGTGTTGATTGTTTTTTAATGAAAATTTGTTTTGTTATATATAAAAAATATATATATATTTTAACCAAAAAAAGAGTTTGTTTGATTTGAGTAATTATTTAAAAAATGCGAGTTGTGGGACGATCAAGTTGTACAACTCGTGTTCCAAAAACTCAAGGAGTAAAAAAAGATGTCACATCTGATTTAATCCTCTTAAAAATATTTTGTATTATTTTTGATTTAGATATAAATTTTAAAAAAAAACCACTAAATTGTACAATATGTATCTTAACAACTCAAATATAAAAAATAATACCACATCTAATTGCACAAATTTATAAGTCGATTTTAGATTAATTTATTAAAAAAAATAAAATAAAATAATAATAATAAATAAATAAAGAGAGTTTTAAAACTATCAAGTTGTACCACTTGTGTTCTAACAACTCAAAGATTAAAAAGATGTCTCATCTAATTAATCCTTTTAGGAATATTTAATATTATTTTCGGTTTGTTTATGAATTTTGATTTATTAATTTATCTTTGAAGATGAGATTTAGAACCGTCAAGTTGTAGCAACTTGTGTCCTAATAACTCAAAGATAAAAAAATAAAAATAAAAAACATATCTGATTAAATAAATTTATAAGTCTTTTTTAATTTATTAAAGAATAATAAAATAAAATAAAAAAGAGTTTTAGAACTATCAAATTGTACCACTTGTATCCTAAAAACTCAAGGAAAAAATAAGATATCGCATCTACTTAATTTTTAAAATAATTTTATATAATTATTAATTTATTAAAAATAAAATGCATTTTAGAATTATGATTATATAATAACTATATCACATATAACTAAACCAAATTATATTTAACTATATTCTAGACAAGATTTTTTTATATAAAAATATTACTAGCTTAACCAAAAGCCTAGTTGCAGGCTGTCGAAGAAAAGAAACTTGTCCTAAATAATGCTTGTTGATGTTACAGCAAGCTAAATAAATAAAAAAAACAATGCATGTTGCTACTAGTTGGCTTTGCGTAAAGAAACTAGCTGCCTAAAAAGCTTAAATCCTGCTGCCACAAGCATCCATCACTTCTACTTAAAAGGTTCCAATGTATTCGTAGCTTTAAACAAAATAATAAAAACAAAATATAAGTTTTGAGTGTGAAACCCAATTTCAGGCAAATAGCAAATACAAGTATCCTTTTTAAGAGTGAAAGCAAATATATCAGCCAACAAACAAGTTAAAAAGATAGAGACGAAACCAGGTGTGGGATGTAGATCTGTGTATCATAGCAAAAGAGAAGGTAGCAATAATGTAACGGTTGACGGTGATTGGCAGCGGTCACTGATGGAAGCTTTGCGTTTTTGATACTTTCTCTGATTTCTTCCTCCTCCTTCTTGGTATGTGTTTTTTTTTATCAGTAATGTTAATCTCAGATGCCTTTAAAATATAAACGAACATGTATTTATACAGTTTTTTTATTTGTTTAGTTACTTTCTTGTTTTGCTTTTGTCCTTCTCCAATGATTTCCTAGTTGATGTTTAATCTGTTTTGCTAATTATCTGAATTTTTTTTACATATCTGATCTATTCACGATTTTAGCTTATGTTTGTTTTTATCTGTTGATGCTTATTTGCTGGACTCCTATTTGTGTGTAAAGGAAATAGAGCTGGTTTGCTGGGTAAAAAACTTTTTTATATTTGCAGTTTTGGGTCTTAGCTTAGTTTCTGCTTCAAACTTAGCAGTTTGTCTTTTTGTTCTATATCATGTGTACAAAGGTTGAGGCAAAGAGGGTTTGACTTTTTATTAGGTATTTCAAAAACATATCATTTTTTGGGCTTGTTTTGTGTCTAGGACAAAAACCTTGATGTAAGCCTAGTGCATCAGCAGCAGTGAGCAGCAGCAGTGAGCCAGGCAACAGTGCATCAGTACATGGCAAGGAATAAGTAGGAATCATACTTGTTAAAGAAGGCTTTTCGAATCGCTAAGTTAAAAGGTCTTGAATCAAGCAAAATAAAACAAGTTGTAACTTTCTCCAACCTGAACTGCCAAGAAAGTTAAACCAAGACTAAACCTCAAAATTGATCATCAATCTCCAGATTGTTCAGAACACTAATAGACCAGATTGATCATCAATCTTCGTTTATGATCATCAATCTCCGTTTCTGAAGAATCAGTCTCCGTTTTTGCAGAATCAATTTCCTTATTTATGCAGAAGTTGTTCATTACTTTCCAAACTGTTTTGGACAAAGTCAAGTCTCCAGATCAAAGATATATCATCAACAAATATATCTAAAGCTTAAGGGTTCATTAAACGCGCATACAATCTGATCAAATATGAATAAAACATCCCAGTCAAGCAAAGCCCAAAACTGTTCAAATGGCTGGATTATTTTTATCCACTTTAACTAATCTTTAACTGTGTAAACAAAAGATTGTTCTCCGTTTTTGAACACTTAGTGAAAATCTCACAGTTGTAAGGACTGGACGTAGCCCAAGTTGGGTGAACCAGGATATATCATTGTGTGGTATCTCTTCCTTATCTCTATTTACATTCAGTCATTGTTATTATCAAATTAAATAGAGAAGCTAAAAACTGTTATTTTAACTAATCAAGAACGTTCTCCGTTTTCTATTTTCATAACCAAAATCATTCTTGAGTTGTTTTTCTTAAGTTTTTAACAGGAAATTTTAATTAGGCAAGTTTACAATTCAAACCCCCTTCCTTGTAACTTGACATTGCTACTTCAATTGGCATCAGAGCAAGGTCTCTAAAGAAACACTTTAACCAAGTGCTAGAGAAAAAGATCTAGAAGGAAAAATGTCAAAAGCAAAATACATTGTTGAAGGAGGATCTTCAAACAGGCCACCATATTTTGATGGAACTGATTACTACTTCTGGAAAAACAAGATGTAGCTGTTTCTAAAATCTCAAGACACAGGAATGTGGCGCATCATTACAAATGGAGATTTCATACCAAGAGTTGATCAAAATGATTCAAACTCTATTGAGAAGAAAGAAATCGACTGGACACCTGAAGACAAAACTAAGGTACTCCTAAACTCTAAAGCTCAATTATTCTTATCGTGTGCTTTGAGCAGGGAAGAAAGCGAAAAAGTTGATGAATGCACAACTGCTAAAGAAATTTGGGATACACTGCAAATTCATCATGAAGGAACAAACCATGTCAAAGAAATAAGAATAGACATCGGCATAAGAAAATTTGAGTTAATCGAAATGAATGAAGGAGAAACCATTGATGAAATGTATTCAAGGTTCACAACTATAGTAAATAAGATGCGTTCCTTGGGAAAGGCTTACTCAGTACAGGACAGAGTAAGGAAGATCATGAGATGTCTTTGTTAAGACAAACTCTCAAATTAAGTTTTGATGAAAATAAACAAAGATTAATTAAGAATATTAATTATGATTCTAAATGTTATGTTAATTTAATATGTGCTCTTGAGTGTTTTTATTAAAGATAGGAACCAAGCAAAGCAAAGAAATCAGATCAAAAACAAATAAAACAGTCATGATCATAAACTGTACAAAACAGAGAAAGATAAGCAGAATCACGAATGATTGTCACATCCATTTCACCAATCTTTCTCCAACACTTTTACATTGATTCTGCCTTAATCCTTTATACCAATTTCACCAGTACATGGCAAGGAACAGATAGGAATCATTTTTACTCAAAACGGTTCTCGAATCACTAAGATAAAGCATCATGAATCTAAGCATGTCAAAAATGGACTGCAACTTTCTCCAGTCTGGAACTGTCAAGAAAGTCGAACAAAACTGAACTTCAAGATTGATTATAAGTCCTCAGATTGTTCAGAAGACTATCAGACCAGATTGATCATCTTTCTCCACCTATAATCAACGTTCTCCGTTTTTGAGAAGAACAATCTCTGTTTCTGTAGAAGAAGAGTTCTCAGTTCTGCAGAAAATTATTCACTACTTTCCAATCAGTTTTGGATCAAAACAAATGTCCAGACCAAAGCCCAATTATCATCAAGTATTATCAAAGCTTAATGGGTCATTAAGCGCGCAGGAAGCTTGTGCGAAATTAAGCAAAACGGCCCAAACAGCAAAGCCCAAAACTGTCACATGAATGGTGCAGTTTGTCAACAGATCCGTTGCTTCTGTCAGAAGGAAAACACAGCACTACCAACAGCTCTTTCTGACCAGAATTAATTGCTTAATTCATCTATAAAAGGAAGGCAAATTCAAAAGCATTATTCAGAATTTCAAGTGCCAAGTATTCTCATTAATTCACATTCACTTGCATTCTTGAAGCTATCTCATTCACAAAAGAAATCAGGCTGAAATCGTTTCATACTTATAGATCATTTTATTGAGTTCTTAATTTTGATTTTATTCTCAAACAAGAGTTGAGCATAATCAGTTTCAACCAATTCTTTAAATAATTATTGTAAACTCCTAACTATAAGGATTGTTTATAGTTTGAGGTTGATTAAAAGAGTTAATTGTAAAATCCTAGCAGATTAGTTAGGTGACTTGATTGAATCCTTTCTGGGTGGAAAGGAAGTGTAGTTACAGATCAAGGTTGATCTTTAACTGTGTTACCAAAAGATTGTTCTCCGTTCTTTGAACACTTCGTGAAAATCTCACAGTTGTGAGGACTGGACGTAGCCCACGTTGGGTGAACCAGGATATATCTTTGTGTGGTATCTCTTCCTTATCTCTATTTACATTCAGTTATTGTTATTGTGAAAATTAAATAGAGAAACTAAAAACTGTGATTTTAACTAATCAAGAACGTTCTGCGTTTTCTGTTTCAAAACCAAGAACGTTCTCCGTTTCTGTTTTCATAACCAAGATCATTCTTGAGTTGTTTTTCTTAAGTTTTTAACAGGAAATTTTAAATAGGCAAGATTACAATTCAAACCCCCTTCCTTGTAACTTGACATTGCTACTTCACTCTTCCAGTCATATGGAGACTAATGGTGACAACTATAAGCCAAGCCAAAAATCTTGAAGTGCTTGCATTAGAAGAACTAATTGGAACCTTAAGAGAACATGAGGTATTGCTACAAGAAGATAAACCTATCAAGAAAGGAAAAGCAATAGCCTTAAAAGCATCCCAATAAAGCATACCAGTACAAATAGAAGAAGAAATAGAAGAAGCTGGACAAGAAGATGCTGATGAAGAAATTGCTCTTCTCACTAGAAGAATTCAAAGAATGATGAGAAGAAGAGACCAGATCAAGAAAGGATTTCCAAACAAAAGAGAAAATCCCAAAACAGAAATAGACAAGAGGCAAATCACATGTTTTGGATGTAACAAGTTGGGACATTACAAATCCGAGTGTCAACATATGCTTAATGGCAAACACTGAAGAAAATGAGGTAACAAATTAAGAACCTTGTCTTTTGTGTGAAAAAATGGAGAAAGAATTTGACAACTTGCTAAATGATTCAAACTTTCTTATTCAGAAAGTGTAGTTCGTTAAAAGAAAAATTTTATAAAGAAAAAGAAGAGAAAAAGAAAATTCAGGCTCTGAATGATAAGCGGAAAGAGATCATTCAAAATCTGAAAGAATCTCAGTCCAAAGATTTTAACACTAAAAAACACGAAAGTCAAGAACATTCTGCACTTCAAAAGGAGAACGTTCTCCTTAAAGTTGAAGCTGAACTTTTCAAAAAAGATCTGTCAAATTTCATTAAAGCCATTGAAACTTTTCAGAATATCATGGGATCTCAAGTAGGAGTATTTGATAAAGCTGGTCTTGGCTTTAATCAAACCCAGAAAACCAAAATGTATTAAAACTTTTTTATTCCGGAAAGAAAAGAAAGTAAATGCAAAATCAAATGTTCATATTGCAGCAAGATTGGACATCTTGAATTTGCATGTTATTTTAAGAAAAGAGATGAGAAAATCAAGAACAAACAGAAGGGAGAACAGTCTGGAACAAAACAAATTTTTTCAAAAAAAGGGAGAACGTTCTCTAGCTAATGCAACAAAAGGAGAATGTTCTGGAAATTTATCAAAACCAGTTAAAACTCAGTCTTCGAAATTGTTTCAAAAACAAGAGATTAAAGTTCCTCTTGTTCTAAGATTGAACACTCTGAATCCACATGCCATATTGAGAAAGAATCAAAATCTAAAACTAATCCTCAAGGACCCAAGACAAAATGGGTACCTAAAGTTAATGAAACAAAAAATGCAGGTTGGATCTCAAAGTGTCAAGAAAAAGCCATGGTTCTTGGACAGTGGCTGCTCAAGACATATGACAGGTGATAAAAACTGCTTCATGTCCTTCGTCAAGAAAGATGGAGGATCAATCACTTTTGGAAATAATGATCAAGCTCAAATTAAAGGTAAAGGAACAATTGGTAAGAAAAACTCTGCTCAAATAACTGATGTTCAATATGTTGAAGGTCTAAAACATAATCTCTTAAGCATAAGTCAACTATGTGACAATGGTTTTGAAGTTATTTTCAAACCTAACCTATGTGAAATCATAAAAACAAAATCTGGAGAAGTACTGTTTTCTGGAACCAGAAAGAAAAAGATGATGCTTTTAATGCTTTTAAAATCTTTTGTAAAAAGGTACAGAATGAAAAAGAGTCCAGCATCATTTTTATAAGAAGTGATCATGGAGGAGAATTCATAAATGCCTCTTTTAAACCCTTTCTTGAAGAACTTGGCATTTCTCATAATTTATCTTGTGCAAGGACTCCTCAACAAAATGGAGTTGTTGAAAGAAAAAATAGAACCTTACAAGAAATGGCAAGAACAATCTTGGAAGAGTCTAACGTTGAAAAATATTTTTGGGTTGAAGCTGTCAATACATCATGTTACATTTTAAACCGTGTATCCATAAAGAAAAATCATAAACAAAACACCATATGAAATCTGGAAAAACAGAAGGCCAAACATATCGTATTTTCACATCTTTGGTTGTTACTGTTATATTTTAAACAACAAAGATATACTTGGTAAATTTGATGCAACATCAGACAAAGCTATTTTCTTGGGTTATTCAACCGATTCTAAAGGTTATAGAGTGTTTAATCTAAGAACTAAAGTTGTAGAAATCAGCATGCATATACTATTTGATGAGTTTGATGATTTAGAATTGAGAAAAACAAATGAGGAAGAAGAAGAACAGCCAGATATACAGCAGCAAACTGATATGCAGGAAACGGAGATTGATAAACAATCTCCGTATCATTCTCCACCTAAAAGCTGGAGAACGATAGGAGATCATCCTCAAACCCAAATCATTGGGGATACAGCTGATGGAATTAGGACCAAAAAATCATTCAAGAATGATGAAAACAACATGGTAATGATTTCTCAAGTTGAACCAAAATCAATTAAAGAAGCCATAGTTGATCAATCATGGATTGAAGCCATGAAAGAAGAACTGCTACAGTTCGATAAAAATGAAGTCTGGACCTTAGTACCTAACCCTCAGGATCAAACAATCATTGGTACACGCTGGGTTTTCAGAAGAAAAAAAATTAGATGAAGAAGGTAAGGTGGTAAGGAACAAAGCAAGATTGGTAGCTCAAGGATATAACCAACAAGAAGGTATAGACTACGACGAAACATTTGCCCCAGTTGCAAGGTTAGAAGCTATTCGTATACTTCTTGCATATGCATCTTATAAACTTGTTAAGTTATTTCAAATGGATGTTAAAAGTTCATTTTTAAACGGGTTTTTAAATGAACAAGTTTATGTAAAGCAACCTCCCGGTTTTGAGGATCAACCAAAACCAAATCATGTTTTCAAACTTACCAAAGCTCTATATGGTTTAAAACAAGCACCAAGAGCTTGGTATGAAAGGTTGAGTTCTTTCTTAATCAAAAATGGATTTTAAAGAGGAAAAATCGACACTGCACTATTTAAGAAAATTGATAAAAATGATTTACTCATTGTACAAGTGTATGTCGATGATATTATCTTTGGATCAACTAATGAAAAGATGTGCGATGGTTTTTCAAAACTCATTCAAAGTGAATTTGAAATGAGCATGATAGGAGAATTAAGGTATTTTCTTGGCTTACAAATTAAACAACATGAAAATGGTATTTTAATTTGTAAAGAAAAATACATTAAAGATTTGTTAACCAAGTACAAAATGAATGAAGCAAAAATCATGTCTACTCCTATGCATCCATCATCTTCATTAGACAAAGATGAACATGGAAAATCAGTCTCTGAAAAAGAATATAGAGGAATGATTGGCTCTTTGCTGTATTTAACTGCTAGTAGACCCGATATTGTATTCGCAGTAGGATTGTGTGCTAGATTTCAATCTGCGCCAAAAGAATCTCATTTGACAGCTGTGAAATGAATTTTTAGATATCTTGTTGGAACTATTGATCTTGGCCTTTGGTATAGAAAAGGTTCTCATTTTGATCTTGTAGCATATTGCGACGCTGATTATGCTGAAGATAAAATTGAAAGAAAAAGCACCAGTGGAGCATGTCAGTTTCTAGGTGAAGCATTGATAAGTTGGTCTTGCAGGAAACAAAATACTATAGCTTTATCAACACCGAAGTTGAATACGTCTCAACAGCAAACTGTTGCTCACAAGTTCTTTAGATTAAAAATCAACTTGAAGACTTCTCTGTAAGTTACTCAAACATTGCAGTTTGCTGTGATAATACTAGTGCAATCAATTTATCTAAAAATCCCATTCAGCATTCTCGATCAAAATACATTGAAATAAAACATTATTTTATTCGTGATCATGTTAACAAGAAAGATATTGAATTAATCTTTGTTGATAATCAAAATCAGCTTGCTTACATTTTTACAAAGCCTCTAGTTGAGGAAAGTTTCAATTCAATCAAAGAAAAACTGGAAATTATGAAAAATCCTAAAAATTTGCATTAAAAACTGCTTCTGCAGAAAACGGAGAACGTTTATCAATCTCCGTTTTTCTAGGCAACTTTCTCCATTTTTCAACCATCATTATCCCTTGAGTCGTCACTTTCCTCTTGCGCAGAAAAGGCATGTCTTGGCATTTAATGCATGTGTCTTCTTGTCTTCAAAAGTCACTCTGACAAGCTGTCATATCGTTTCCCGCCCCTAAACTTCTTCCCATTCCCTAGGTTCAAATAATCATTACTCTTTTTCTTAAAAAACAACAAAAACGTGATAGCAGTTATCGAACCATTCATCTTCAGAAAATCTTCATCTTCCTCAACGAACACTTCTAAAAAACAATGGCTCGAACCAAACAATCTGCGCGCAAAAATGCATGCACCGATACACCATCACCATCATCTTCACTATCATAATCCTTCATTCGTTCACCATCTCCACCACCTAGACCAACACACTCATCTGATACCTCTTTTCCGATTATCTCTCATCCTCCCCTGAAACTAACCCTACCTCCACTATCCCTGAACCTTTGTCCACTGTTCTTCCCCCTCTTTACTCTTGCCCTTTTACTAATCTTGCTCAGGTTCCCCCATACTTGCGCAAACCCTTCATAAATCTACCAGCACCAAAGAAATTCGTTAATCCCCAGCACCAAAAAGACGCTCAATGAGAGTCTTGGCAGGAATTGGGACTTCAAAATCCCCAATCACCAAACCTGCTTACTTCATCATTTCAGATTTAGACGAATCATCTGATACCCTTCCTCACATAACCCCAACAAAACCTATCACTCCAACCAAATCACCATTCTCGTCTGAACCATCTCACTCAACACCTCCAAATCAAAAAAGGAGATTGATTAATGAACTTTTTTCTTCTCCCAAAACTTTTTTCTTCCCGCACTCAAGAACGTTCTCCTATCCAAGAACGCTCTCCTGTTCCTAAAAAATCTCCCTCTCCCACTCAAGAACGTTCTTCTGTCAAAGAACGTTCTCCCATTCATTTTCTTCACCACCAACAAAACATCCTCTCTCCCCAGAACGTTCTTCCTCCCACAACTCTGAATCTTCATCAAACTCTGATTCATCTCCACAACCTTCTCCACCCTCCAAGAAAGCCAAACCTCATTCCTCTCCTCTTATCCCTCTCACAGCCACCAAGTTGTTCAAAGCCAAATGGGCTCAGCGTCCTATTGGTATTGGACGAGTTTTTGTCTTTGACAAACTCGTGTATATGGCAATGTTGTCCAGCACTTCACTGATGCTTTAGGATGGACTTCCTTTTTGCAAACATCTGAACACTACTTTCTAGATGTTGTTAGGGCTTTTTACTGTCAAGCCAAAATATTCCCTGATAAATCCCTTCTTATATCCAACACTAAGGGAATCGAGATACGGCTGACTCCTGACATTCTGGCTTCCATTTTGGACCTTCCCACTGAAGGTCCTGCTGTTTTTGGGTGCACCTTGTATGCAGCTCTTAACCTAGACCAGACTGAGGTTTTATTTAAGTTGTTTCAGGAAAACTCCACTCGATATCTTTCCACATACCTCAAACCTCTCCCTAAAATCTTTAACAGCATGAGTCAGCATACTCTTCTTCCCCACTATGGAAGTCATGAGTATGTTTCTGACAACGATGCGTTGATCATTTACCATCTCATCAATTGTCAACGCCTCAATCTACCTCATCTCATCCTCCATCACATGATTGCCACTGCCACAAAAGACTACAAGAAAAATACCGTCCCTTATGGTATGATCTTAACAAAAGTCTTTAAACATTTTCAAATCCCTCTGTCCAATGAAAAATCCCTTCTAAAACTATCCAAATTCTCCACCAAAAATATTGCTCACATGAAAATCATAACAACAAAACAGCCTGCCCCCACAACAACAAAACAGTCTGCCCCTATAACCTCTTCCTTCCCAACACCCCTTAAAAGAAAGTGCTCTGCAAGAAGAAGAGCTGCAGCCCCAGCCTCAGCCTCCCCATCTCCAGACAGAGCACCTGAGCCTACTCAAGAACGTTCTCCTGCAAACCGAGAACGTTCTCTAGAACTTCCCCCAAAACTTCCATCTTTCTCCGTTTTTCCACAACCTTCTACCCTCTCCTCCACTGACTTTATATCATTTTCCCAATATTTCCAATCACCACCAGATCCCATGACCACCTTACTTCCCCATCAAAATGTCTCAGCCATGTCCCCTGCCTATATTTCCCCCCAAACAACCACTTCATCCATATTTGGAATTATTCAGTTTTTGACTTCTCCAGCCACTCCTGGTCCTTCCATCAACCAAACTTCCACCTCCCATCCTAACCCTCAGCCTTTACCTGTATCTCTACCTACCACCTCTGCTCCATCGTGCAGTGTTGCTCCTGTCCCGCCTCTTATTATGACTGCACCAAGGGAACCAACTAACTCTGGAAAAAACTACATCAATATGTTAGTAATAAAATAATGATAAAATTATCACTAAGCAAACATTTGGAGACTACAGAGTAACATATCACCAAAAAAACTTAGAGACACCGTAACATATACCAATTATATATGTATTTTTGTATTTTAAATTGTTATGTGATTTTTTATTTTATTTTCAATACCATCAAATATATCTTTTACTCTGAATGTGGGTAACAGTCATTCTAGAATTTATCTCTCATATCATTTGATCATTTAAATATTTATAAATAAAATTATTTAATAATTTTTAGTGGGACAATACTCAAATTTTAGTAAGACAATAACAAAACTATTCAGTGAAGTATACATGTAAGTGGGGGCAGCAACCCCCCCCTAATTACTTTTTCGTAGATCCGTGTCTGCTTATAATGCTTTTTCTTTTCTTCATGGAGTTTCTTTCTGTGAATACAACACATTTGTCATCATTTGCAACTTCATACCCATTTTCTAAATATATAAATAAAATCATAATAAAAGTTAGGTAAATTGCTCTTAATTTTTTCAAGTGGAACAAAAATATTCTATAAAACATATATAAAGTTCACAATTAATTTCATAAATGATGTTAATTGTTCTCTAAATTTTATTTTGTTTTTATTCAAATATATTTGTGTTTAGTTTTGTATTTAATTTTTTTTTTTATTTCTATTAATATCACTAAATCAATGAAACATTTTCATGATTTAATATATTAAAGAACTTTGAGTATTTTCTTAATTGTGTTAAAATGATATGATATTTTGTAATTTAACAATTCATTTTAATTCAAACCTGAATAACAGGTATAAATACTTAAATACCAAGAAGGTACAAGGATTAAGATTAATACTAATGCATATTGGTATTTTGTAAATTGTGGATACGAGAACGAGTATAATAGACAGGTAAATAGATAGATAGATAGACAAACATATAAATAGACATATAGATAGACAAGCAGACATACGGACAGAAAGATAGTAAACTCATAATGTTGTTAAAATAAATAGTACTATAGAATGGCATCTTTTTGTGTTTTCATGTGAAAATTATGAAATATATAGTAATACATTGCATATATCTTTTCATTTTTTGATATAATTTTGAATACATGGTTGTCTTTTATTTACATTCAAGAAATCAAATATTTTAGTAGTATTACTTAACCAGACACAAATGTTTAATGCGGTTCATTTAAAGGAACAAACTCAGTTGGTACTTGAATTTGATCCTTATAAAGAGAATTATGGCAACATAACTAATGCAAGACACCCCTTTAGTAATGGTCCTAAGAGTATAGTCACAAGACACCTCTTTAAAATTGACATTCAAGTTGACCATTAGACACAAAACACCACTAAACCAACATCTATTGAGTAATTGGTGGTCATTTTGATGACTGATAAACATATTTTTATAGAATTTTAAGAGGGTATTTACCCTCTATTTTATCTTATTTTATAGCTTTGATTTCAACTTCTTTTTATTTATTCACTTATTTATGATATTTGCAGAATTGATCATGAGATGATAAAATAATTCAAATTGGTCAAATCTACTATGTTTTTAGTGCAAAAAATATCAAGTTTAATATTTCCAATTTATGAGTACAAGAAGGAGGTTTATTGCACACTACAAAGATTGACTTTTATGATAACAAAATGTTGCCAAAGAAATGGGGAAGGTTTTTGCATAAATTGAGAATCTTTTTGCTATCATAAGGAGGAGAAATCAGAAACAGAAGAGATGAGCCACACACTAGAAACAGAATCGGAGAAGCAGAAAAATTAGAGAAACAGAAAATAAGGAGAAACAACTTTGGAAACTTATGAGTGCTTGGAGTTGGAGTAAAGTGTCTCAAATTTTGGAGCAAAAAAATTATACTCTTTGAGGGTTTTATTTATTTTTCCTTTCATTGATAAACACTTCTATTATTTACTTTATTTTCTATATGTTAATAAGTAATTAAGCTCTCTTATAGGGTCTAAGGGGATTAAGATATCTTTTTACTATGTGTTAGTTTTAAATTCTAGTTTTATTTTAGATTTTTGTTGTTTAACTTAATTAAATTATTCTATTGCTTTATTTCATGTTTGGGATGGCCAACCTTTGCATGCCTGAATCAATCAATTGACTAGTGACCAACTACAATTAATTGATAGATCTATAGGATAATTGAGATTAAGAATCTTGTATGATGAAACGTAGATATTAATCTTTCAATCGTTCAACCTCTTGGTTCTTTATGCTTTCTCTTAATTATATTTTTTGTATGATCAATCAAAGAATTAATTTAGGCAAAAGAATATTACATTGAATGACGAATCTTTGTTAATAGTTTTAAAGAGGGATTGACAATTGAGAAAATGAATAACAATTTATATAAAATTAGGACTTAAGGTATTGATATTACAAGTGAAACCATGACCTTAGGTTTACTTTTCATTAATTCAAAGTTGTGTTGTTATATACTCTCGTTATAACTTTTATGCTATCGTTAAGTTTTTGTTGTCGCGAACCAACAATAATTTTATAAAATCTTCCAATGATAATCTTATATACTACAACTTGGCAAATCTGTACACTTGCGGAAGTTTGCACAACAAGTTTTTGACCCCGTTGCCGGAGATTAATTTAGCAATATTAAGCGAAAAAGATTTTTATTACTTTAGATATTTTTTTATTTAGTTTAATTTGAATTTATTTTATTCAAAAAAAGATCTGTTTGTTTTAATTTTCGTTGTTACTATTATTAATATATTTAATTTTCTTTGTTATTATTATCATTTCAGTTTTAGTTTTGCACCTTATTTTTTAAAAAAGTAAAAAAAAAAATATTTATGCAGTTGTTATTAATTTTATTATATTTTTATTATTTGTGCATACTCACTCGCTCCTAGGAGTCTATTTAGCTTTTTGATCCAGAAATTGAACGAACTGGTCTTAGGCGAAGAGGACAAATAAGAGCAATGGGTGAAAGAGTACCAAGAATTTTGGAGGATTAATTCACTCTAACGGTAAATTTTACTAACAACATAGTTAAGCCACCTATGGAGACAAACAATTTCGAGCTTAAGCTAGGTTTAATATCTGTGGTCCAAACCTCTACTCTTTTCAGAGGACTACCAACTGAAGACTGCAACGTTCATCTAAAGAGGTTCATAAGGATGGCAGACACCGTAAAATATAATGAGGTTTCTACAGATGCCATAAGATTTAGGCTATTTCCATGGTCTTTCACTGATAAAGCTTCAATTTGGTTGTCATCTCGACCTGCTGGGTCTATTACCACTTGGGATCAACTGACCAAAAGCTTTTTGAAAAAATACTATCCTCCATCTAAGACAACTAAAATTCGAGCTGACATCGTCAACTTTGTTCAATTTGAACAAGAATCCTTATATGAGGCATGGGAGATATTCTAAGACATGATCAGAAGTTGTCCGCATAATGGCTACCAGATATCGCAACTTGTTAAGATTTTACGCAATGGACTTTCAGTTCAAAGTAGAGTAGTATTGATGTTGCTTGTGGAGGCTCTATTGTAAAAAAAGAACCTGGAGAAGTATATGCATTGGTGAAAGAAATAGCTAATAATAGTTGTCAATGGAGTTCAAATGATAGACATGTTAAAAAGCAAGCTGGTGTGTACAAATTGGAGGCTAATACCACTTTGGAGATGAAGGTAGATAGAATCGCTAAGCAGCTGAAGACTCTGATGTCTGCACAAGCTCAACAAACTTCTGCAAGCACTCTTTTTGGTGATATTGGTAAACTTTTTGGACTTGATGATGAAAATAATTTGGGCAATCTGTGGACTAAGTAGATTGAGGAAGCCAACTATGTCAGCTAAAAAGATGGTGATGCCAAGAAGAGTATGCAAGATGCTTTGGTAAAGTATATGCAAAAAGTTGGACATCCTTGCATGGGTGTTCTAGAAAATTATATGGGACAGACAGATGAATGGTTGAAGGCCATTGAAAGTAAAACACAACCTCAACCAATTCCAACAACTCATACTAAAGAAGCTAACTATGTCACCAACAGCAACCGCAATCAGAATGACCCTTATTCTTATACCTGTAATTCAGGTTGGAAGAATCACCCTAATTTCTCTTGGGGAGGACAAAATCAAGGGCAAACCTCTAATTTCTACAAGCCACCACGTGTGCAAAGGCAAGAGGAGAGGAAACCAAATCTTCAAGATGTACTAGCTAAATTCATATAAAAGATAGACGAGAGGTTTCAGAATATGGAGAATCAAATTTCAACTCGGTTGGAAATGTGGAAACTCAAATTTCTAATATTGTCAATCTACTAGCACAAAGACCTGTGGGATCATTTCCTACTCAAACTGAGCCAAATCCAAAAGAGCAAGCTAAAGCTATCACTCTTAGGAATGGAAATGAGGTTACTTCAATGCCTAAAATGAAAGGACAAACGACTCCAAAAGGGAAAAAGGTACATCCTAATGAGCTTTCTTCTAACAAAATTGAGGAAGACCATGAGTTAACCAAGGTAAGTATTCCATTCCCTAAAAGATTGAAAATTGTGCATAATGATAAGCAATTTGATAGATTCCTTGAGATTTTTAAAAAATTGCATATCAATATTCCTTTTGCTGAAGCTATTTCCCAAATGACCAAGTATGCTAAATTTTTAAAAGAAATCATTTCTAATAAAAAGAAACTAGAGGACTTTGAGATGGTTAAGCTTAACAAGGAATGCTCTGCTATAATCTTGAAAAAGTTTCCTCCTAAGCTTATGGATCATGGTAGTTTTACTATTCCTTGTACTATTGGCAACTCTTATTTTGAAAAAGCACTTTGTGATTTGGGAGCTAGTATTAATTTGATTTGGGAAAATTAACTTTGACACTGGGTGATGAAGAGACTGAATTTATAGTGTTTAATTCTTTAAAAAAAACCCATCTTCTTTTGCTTCTTGTAGCTTCATTAAGGCTAATGATATTAGTGATAAGGTTACATATGACAATTTTGAGAATTTCAAGATACAAGGCCGTTTGGAAAAATATCTTATTTTGCATGACCCTAACATAATGGTGGGTGAAGATGAAATTAGAATTTTACCATCTCCTGAAACTCATTCACCACATGGGAAAAAGAAAAATAATATGAACCACATGATTAGAAAGTTAAGAAGGAGCAATGCTTTAAAGGTGAATGTTTCTATGAGAGAGTCTCCTGATTAATTCTTTGGTTATCATCACGCTCGAGACATTAAGCAAGCGCTTCGAATAAGGCAAACTGTATTTACTTTTTATTTTATTCTAGTTTGAATTTATTATTTTTGTTGATTATTTTTGTTTGAGGAAATAAAAGATCCAACTACAAGCTTTTTCAGGGAAGTCACTTTTACTTTCTCTCATTTGTTTATTTATTTAGTCTACTATAATATTCTGCCTTGAGGACCATACTTATCGCCAGTGTGGGGGAGGAAATATATTTTTATGCTTGACCTTTTGTAGTGTTCGTAACATGTTGTTAGGGCTAAATTGAAACTTTGAAATTATGTGTGCTAGATAAAGAGGTTCCTTAGTTTTGACACAAGAATTTCCTGTTGTAAATAAGTTGAGGTGTCTTGAGATTGACCAAAATTGAAACAGTTAAGCCTAATTTGAAGTAAACTAAATCCTTAACATAAGACAATTGAGGAGTAAAAACTTCATTAACTAAGGGACAAGAAAAAGAAGTGATTGACAACTTAGTCTAAAGAATTTAAAAAAAAAAATATATATATATATATATATATATCTTCTCACTTATTTGCTTGGGGGTTACTCACACTAACAATCAAGTGAAAGGTGAGGTGAAGTGTTGTTTCAATGAGTAGCTTGAGAGTTACTTACACTAATAGTCAAGCCAAAGGTAGAAAGGTATCAAATTAACGGGAAAAAAAATGAAGTGTTGTTTCACTTAGTAGCTTGGGGATTACTTGCACTAATAGTCATGCCAAAGGTGGAATGATATTAAATTAAAAAGAAACGAAAAAATGTCATGAATAAAAGGTGGAGTTGTCTAGTTAAATAAAAAAAAAGTCCCTATTACTTGAGAAAAATAAACCTGTGTTCTATGATAAGGATGAAACTTTATGAATAAGAATGATTAAATGAATTGATTGAAGAAAGCCTCAAGGCATTGAATGCTAAGAAGCAATGAGATTAACCACACACTTTGAATTGGATTTCATTTTACTTAGTTGGCATAGTGTAGAAGGTGATTGATTTAGTCTAAACCATTCAAAAGGATTCTTGCTCAAATAAAAAAAAAATTCAACGATGATGGTATTTATTCTTTAAACTTTGTCTTAGAATGAGATTTTGCTTGAGGACAAGCAAAGGTTGAGTGAGGGGAGTTGATAAACCTATTTTTATAGGATTTTAAGAGGGTATTTACCCTCTATTGTATCTTATTTTATAGTTTTGATTTCAACTTCTTCTTATTTATTCACTTATTTATGATATTTGCAGAATTGATCATGAGATGATAAAATAATTCAAATTGGTCAAATCCACTAAGTTTTGAGTGCAAAAAATATCAAGTTTAATATTCCAACTTATGAGTACAAGAATGAGGTTTGTTGCACACTTCAAAGATTGAATTTTATGATAACAAAATGTTGCCAAAGAAAGGGGAAAGGTTGTTGCCAAAGAAAGGGGGAAGGTTGTTGCATAAATTGAGGATATTTTTACCATCATAAGGAGGAGAAATCAAAAACAGAAGAGAGGAGCCACACACTAGAAAAAGAATCGGAGAAACAGAAAAATTAGATAAAGAGAAAATAAGGAGAAACAACTTTGCACTTATATAGGTATATTCAAATGCACCTATTACAGCGCTTTTTCACAAAAGCGCTGTAAAAGGTGCACTTATATAGGTACATTCAAATGCACCTATTACAGCGCTTTTTCACAAAAGCGCTGTAAAAGGTACACTTATATAGGTACATTCAAATGCATCTATTACAGCGCTTTTCCAAAAAGCGCTGTAGTAGGTGCATTCAATAGATGCATTATTATGCACTATTATGCACCTATTACAGCGCTTCCTCAAAAAAGCGCTGTAGTAGGTGCATTCTAAGGCACCTATTACAGCGCTTTTTTGAGAAAGCGCTGTAAAAGGTGGTTTTTTTTTTTTTTTAGTTTTATTAAATAATATGATGTAAATTTTAAAAAGCGCTTTTTTTAAAAGCGCTGTCTTTTAATCCAGAATCAGTTCACAATTTTTATTCCAAAATCATTTTCACCTAGAATCATTTCACAATCAGTCAGTAGTACACAACAACAACAAAACAGCACTAAAACACACAAGAATCAGTACACAACAACAGATTCACTATATTTTCAAATGCACAAATATTCACAACAATCAGTTCATAATTACATATTCACAACAGCTCAGAACTACATATTCACACAACTACCTATTCATATAACTAACAGATATTCACTATATTTTCATACAACTACTCATATTCACAACCTAGTATATACACAAACAGCACAGAACTACGATATCCCTTGCAGCTTGCCATTTCCCAGCAAATCAAATAATATTCATTTCAAGCACATACTGACACCAGTCTTCCTTTATCTCTGTTAGTTCTTCTTCAGAATAAATAAGTTAGAATCAAATATAAACATAGTTTATATATGAAAATCAAATAATTAAAATACCGTACCGTTTCTGGGATTATAATTTGATTCTTATCAACAATCTCCTTCATGAATCGCAATACATAGTACCCACAGTCGATGTTGTTAGTTTGACGATGGCACTATAAAATAAAACATATAAGTCAATAATTATTTAATTGTGCATTGATTGTAAGTGAAATTTAAAAGCATATATTTCAAACCTTTATTGGAATCCATGTGATGTTATTTGACTTTAGCTTCGACACTGTCGCACCTCTTTGAGCTCGAAAAACTTGTAAAGCACTATCGAATAAATAAATGTGATTATTATAGCATTAACAAACACATTATTTATATATATATATATATGTAAAAAATAAATGAATATTACTTACGTGTCGAACAAAGCCTTTATCTCGGGACGATTGTTGTAATGGCCATGCAAGGGATCTAGGTAGTATATAACTTCAGAGGTCGCATTGATTGCAATTAGCACCCAATGTGCCCTACAACAACAAAAATTTAGTTTACACAACTAATAAATTAAGATCTCATAAAATAAAAAAGATATAAATATCGAATATATAATTACGTACCCTGAATTATATGGTGCAAGGAATAACTTATCCTTCTCTTTATTTCCTAATAGTATATCTAAAACGTATTTCTTTACATTCACTGGATTGTGTTGAAGCATCGATATCTTATCCATGCTTATTATTCGTGAATCGTCGCTGCCCATATTTTTTTTTGCCTGTATGTCAAGACACGACCCATATGGAGCAAGTCGTGGCTAACTTATTTTAGGAGCAGGAGCAGCAACTGATTTTACACGATCCAGTTTTTTAGCAGCAACAACTTTGGCCGCTTTATTACCCTCAAGCTTTTGCAGTTTACCAGTTTTATTACCCTCCAATTTTTGAGGTTTGCCGGCTTTACTTTTGCCACGAACATCCGGTCGTGGTGCGGCAGCTGGCTTGCTGGCTTGCTGTGTGGGTGGTTTATTAGATTGAATCTGAAAAAATGAGGTTAATCAAATTGTTAGTTTATTGAATCAGAAAAAATGACAAACCTTACAGAATAAATGTTACAAACCTTTTCGGGCAATGTGACTGTTTCATTTATGGGAATCTTCTTATCATTCCCTCTATTAGACTTTGTTTGAATCTAAATAAATGTGAAATTAAAGTTAACATTGGAAAAAATTCAGCAATTAAATATAATCAATTAAACATACATTTCAATTAATTAAACATACCTTGTAAAGGGCAACAAGATGTTTGGGCCATGCCACGTAGCTGCCAATTGTTTCGCCCAAATAATTCAGATCTGCATCGTTGTCCGGTACAGGCAACGGTGTTGTTGGTTCTAAAGCAATAACTGGCGATACTTTGACATGGCCCGCAGGGATTGGTGTGTTGTGCAATACCTCGCCCGGAGCATTGCACAATGTTCCCTTTCCGACCTTCCGATGAGTGGGGGAGGATAAGTATAGCACGCATGGAGTGACCCCCTAAAATCAATGGTTAATACATAAGCATGTGAAAAAATTAACTTTAATGAATTTCTTATTTTATTAAGTAATTAATTACCTCAGGAAGACTGTTGAGACCAACGTTGCAACTTGCGTTTTCACTCTCAATGTGAATTTCACGTTGGGGCTGGTCCGCAAGTTGCTTGTCTTTATTTGTCTTCACCAAGAGGGCCACTTGCTCCGTTAATACTCTAATCTTCTCTAATACTTCCTCGTTAGATGGATTTTGGCACTTCTCTTGTGAAAAATAACTTCTAGGAGTTATGCCAAATCCTTTCCCCCTCACCCGGCCGGAATATTCAGGAACATTAAACACTTTACCTAATATGTCCCTGCAACTTGCCTTGTTGTCCTCTTGATTTTCCGATTCAAGATTTGCCTAAAATACACATAGGATTAAAAAGATAAGTTAAATAACATTGTTAAAATACAATATTAAAAAATATTAAAGTGATAAATATACTTACACAAAGTTCTATTACTTTTTGTACATTTTCATTATCAACCACTCCGTCTTTATTTACACGAGCTTCCTTCCACAATACATGACGACCCAACGATTGATCGGATTGGGTGTCTTGTAGCTATTATCGTTAAGATCATAAACAAAATATTAGTTAGATAGTATAGTTTATAATATACCACATTAATTAAATAAAAGTGATGAGGAATAACTTACAAGTTTTTGCTCTAGACGAGCATATCCCATACGAGATTTCTTGTATGGGTGGGGAATAATTTTTTCCCTCTCGCGATTTGCCTTACTAATATTCTAAATAAAAAAAATAACAATCTAGTAAAAATTTAAAATACGCAATGAATATGAATAATAAAACAAAAATGCTAATAAATTAATCACTAACAACAAATGCGGGGTCGGAACATTTTGATACGAATGCGCTCCATTCCTCACTTGATATATAATGTTTATATATTTTTGGAGCTTCCGCATTCGTATTTCCTTCACGGTCTTTTAAATAGCACTTAGAGAGGTGAGATCTAAAGCCCCGGTGTATTTTCCCGGCAACTCTGAGCACATAGCTCTTTCTCACCTCATCAAGAACAAAAGCTGACTGCAAACCAAATAAATATATAGTTTGAGTAAAATACAATTCAAAGCAGTATGTAAAAATTTATAAGTAATAGGGTGGAGTAAAAAAATTACCTGTATATCAGCCCACAATACATCTTTGGCATTCTTCAATGCCTTATCTCTCCAATCATCTATTGTGATTGGGATATTTTGACGAACAACAGCTCCAATATAACTAACAAACATGGAACTGTTGGGGTCAATAGGTTGACCACTCTCATTCCATCCAACCTAATAAACTCATATAGTAAGTACCTCAAATTATAAACAGCAAACAAGGTAAACATCAAACAAAGTATCGTATAAACAGCAGAAACAGAAAACAACAAACAAAGTATACCTCAAATTTTTGCCCAGTACTTCTTGCTTTAATAACATTTTGCATTATTGTTGCACCACGTTTGACTTCATTTTCGTAAGTCTTAGTGTTGCCAACTTCTTCATTTTGACAATCTAACTCCTTGTTAGTATCCATTTATCTACAAAATGCATTTCAACATCAACATGCAGTTCAGTTCAATCTAAGTACGTAGCAAAATAAGTTAACATGCATTTTAGTGAAACAAAAAACTAATAAATACAATACCTGAAATAACTCTTTTTAATGCTTAGGGTTACGGGTTCACAGACGAACGGCGCAGAAGACGATGAAAATGAGGGCGAACGGTTACGAACGATCGTAGGGTTACGGGGTTCGCAGACGAAAACGAGGATGAAAACGGTATTACTTGATGTTTATGATGTTCGCAGACGATCGTAGGTGTAGGATGAGAGTAAGCAATGAGGAAGAAACAAGGAAAACTGTAACTGATCGTAGGGTTCGTAGGGTTCGCAATGAGAAGGAGAACGCAGAGGAAACTGAAAAATTTACGTAATGAACATGAAGCTGAAGAGGTTTACTGTTATATATAAACACCTATTACAGCGCTTTTCCAAAAAGCGTTGTAATAGGTCTCATCATTTTATTTTTTAAAAGCCTACTACAGCGCTTTTTTATAAGCCTTTTAAAGCGCTTGCGAAAAAGCGCTGTAAAAGACCTCCTTATTTTTATTTTTTTTAAAAGCCTTTTACAGCGCTTCTACAGAAAGTGCTTTAAAATGCCACTTTGTTTTATCATGTCCAAAGGCTGTGTGACCCTTTTACAGCGCTTATGAAGCAAGCGCTGTAAAAGACCTCCTTAATTTATTTTTTTAAAACCCTATTACAGCGCTTGTTTAGAAAAGCGCTGTAATAGGGTTTTATATATGAAATGCCACTTTGTTTTATCATGTCCAAAGGCTGTGTGAACCTTTTACAGCGCTTATACAGAAAGCGATGTAAAAGACCTCCTTATTTTATTTTTTTTAACCCTATTACAGCGCTTTTTTAGAAAAGCGCTGTAATAGGGTTTTATATATGAAATGACTCTTTGTTTTATCATGTCCAAGGTTGTGTGAACCTTTTACAGCGCTTATGAGGAAAGCGCTGTAAAAGAGTTCCTTAAATTATTTTTTTATGAGCCCTCTAAGAATTTATTTTCTTCCAAATTAGTTAAATTTGTTTTTCATAAGCCCTGTAATAATTTATTGTAACATAAGCCCTGTTAAATTAGTTAAATTATTTCTTCCAAATTAGTTAAATCATAAGCCCTGTTTGAACTTGAACTTGAACTTGAACTTGAACATAAGCCCTGTTTGAACATAAGCCCTGTCAAGTTCAAATAGTTCAAGCTAAATTACCTGATGAGGTCAAGTTCAATATACAATTACATACAGTATAAGCAGAAAATTACAAATTAACAGTTCAAGCTAAATATATACCAAAATGCTCAATTAATTATGGCAGATCAAACAATTAAATTACACATGAACTCAGTTCAAATTACATGGATTAAAAAATTAAACACATTAAGATGCCCTTCTTCTTTTCTTGGTGGGATTCACGCAAGTATTGGAATGGCACCATATGAGGCTTTATATGGGCGCAAGTGTCAAACGCCTTTGTGTTGGTATAAGGACGGTGAAAGTATGATTGTAGGACCTGAGATGGTGCAACAGACTACAGATAAGGTAAAGAAGATAAAAGAGAAAATGAAGATTTCACAAGATCGTTAGAAGAGTTATGCGGACAAGCGTCGCAGACTTCTAGAATTCGAGCAGGGTGACCATGTATTTCAAAGAGTCACGCCTACGACTGGAGTTGGTAGAGCCTTGAAATCGAAGAAATTGACTCCTAAATTTATTGGACCATATCATATTTCTGCACGAATTGGACCGGTAGCTTATCAGATTGCTTTGCCTCCGATACTGTCCAATATTCATGACGTGATTCATGTGTCGCAATTAAGGAAATACCTTGTAGATCCGTCGCATGTGATTGAACCGGACACAATACAGCTAAAGGAGAATTTGTCATTCGAAGTACTACCTGTGAGAATTGATGACAGGAAGATTAAGCGATTAAGGAACAAGGATGTTCCGTTGGTCAAAGTGATTTGGAACCCAACTACCGGAGATGCGACTTGGGAATTGGAGAGCAAGATGAGGGAACAACACCCAGAGTTGTTTATCAGCACGTAGTTTCGAGGACGAAACTAATTTTAGGGGAATAGAATGTAAGACCTGTAGTTTTAATTTGTACTTTTGTTTTTTTGATGTGTTTTTATGTTGAATTCTGAGGCTTTTTAGTCAATTTTATTGGTATTTTGAATGTTAAATGCCAATGATATTTTTATGAGACCCGTTTAAAATTATTTGGCGAGAAATAATTTAATTACGTTGCGCAAAATTTATTACCAGACTATTTTGTTAAAAATATCTCTAATTGCTAAAAATTTTACTTGTCAATTGAGTTGCAATGAGAATAGATATTTTCATCAAAATAGTTGAGGTGTGTGTAAAAATATTTAGATGTTTATTGATTTGATTTAATTATAATATATATATATATATATATAATATTATTATTGTAAGTAATAATATATATATATATATATTAGTATATACATATATGTTAGTAAATAGTATAAGTAATAATATATATATATATTATAATAGTTAGCAGCTTATTAGTTATATATATATATGTTAAGTAAGCATTCAGTTTGGCAAACAGAGAAAGAGAAAACGAAATCATAATAAGCATCAGACTTTTGATTATTATAATTTTATAATACTAACTATTAGCTTATTTATATATATGAGTTAGTATGGAAGTACATATATGTACACACACGAGAAAGGCAAGCAAAAAGCAAAATCTAATTTTTAGGACTCAGGGAGAAAAACTTCTTCTTCTTCCTTAAGTTTTTGAAAAAAATCCAAAACCCATAAATACAAAACTTCTATTTTCTTCTAGATCTAAGCTTCCATTCGAGAAGTGACAGAAGGGAAAGTTGCTCCTTGCCACGTTGCGGTGCTAGTGAGCAAACTTTGGAAGCAACGTCGCGAACGAAGTTTTTATCGGAATTTATCGCGGTACCGTAATCGGTTGTTTAAGCTATCGTTAAGGTAAGGGCTCCTTCCAAACTTTTAGTTTGCATTTAAGACATTATATGTGATTTTATGGAAAAGAAATTTGGTGTATTTGATGTGTAAAATGGTGAAAATGAATTTAATTCGTTTATGCGTGAATTAGTGGAATTTAAAATTGATGCGGTTGAGGTGTAGTTTGATGCGATTTGTGCGCGATTTGCTGAGATTGAATTAATGTAGATTATTTGGTTGTAAAAGTTTGGGGTGTGAAAAAGATATAATTTTGGATAAATTTAGTTGTGAACAAATTGTTACAAATATTTATGTTATGTAGTTAGCTCCTTGAGTCTCGAAAAGGAATCGAGGCTGTTGGCACCGAGTTAGCGGTGGGGAGAACTCTGAGATATTAATGTTGTTGTGGTGATTCATGTTTGGTGTGATTGATGTGTTCATAATTAATATTATGAATTTTGAGATGTATTTTATGTGTAGATTGGAGAAAAATGAATTTAATGTGTTTATGGGTGAAATTGTGGAAGTTGAAATTAATGTGTTTGAGATGTGGGTTGTGGTGATTCAAGTTTGGTGTGGTTTATGTGTTCATAATTAATATTATGAATTTTTGAGATGTGATTTATGTGTGGATTATGGTTGAAAATTTTGGAGATTAAATTTGGTGGTTTATGTTTGAAAATGTGGAGTTTTAAATTGATGATTTATGGTTGAAAATTTTGGAGATTAAATTTGGTGATTTATGGTTGAAAATTTTGGAGATTAAATTTGGTGGTTTATGTTTGAAAATGTGGAGTTGTGAATACGGGTGATTCATGATTAAATTTGGTGTGAAATTTTGGAATTTGAATTGATTGAATTTGTTGTGTTTGAGATGTGGATGTGTGGTGAATGTGCGATTGATGTATCCATAATTGATGGCGTATGCGTTATGAATTTTATGGATGAATATATGTTTGAGTATGCTATGTGAAAAGATTGAAAAATCATTAGTGTTAGATGAGTATTAAAAAAGGGGAATCTTTTAATAGCTGCATTTACTTAATGGTTGTGGTGAAAAGAGTCAGAGTATGCTCATGCATTTCATAGTACATGGTGACCGCGATGTGCCATAGTGATAGTGGTAACCGTGATGGGCCACGAGATGATGCTATGTGAATAGTTGGTTCATCTTATCCTTGCGGGGATTTTCGCGTCGTGCTGATCTGTGAGAGATTGCACTCTTGTAAGTCGTGTTGATCTGTGAGCGATTGCACGCATAGAAAATTAGTACTGGTCTGTGAGAGGCTGTACGATAGTAAATTGTGCTGATCCGTGAGAGATTGCACCTTGATAATTAGTACTGGTCTGTGAGAGACTGTACAATTATGGTTTACGCCCTTTCGAGGAGGGTTTTGGTTTGGAATTCCGGAATCATGTGCATTGGCATATACGCATTTCATTAGGGTGCTTGGCACGCGAGTCATGTTTGATATACTGTGATGGTTGTATATACATACTCGATTATGGTTTGTAATTGTGCCGTATTTGATGAGTGTTATTGATTGACTTTATGTGGTAAGCGTTGAATGATATCGAAACATTTTCAAAACTGAAAATTATGCCATTTTCACAGTTGTATTCGGATACAAGGATACTGTATTCGAATACGACAGTGCAGTTTGTTAAAAACTTCATTTTTCAACTTTGATTATGCATGTGTGGCATATGAAAACCCTTTCTAGATGTATGCTAAGTTGAAAGGTTATTTTGTGCATTTAAAATTTAAATGATATGTGATGTTTGTTGATTTCGGTTGGCGACCTTTACAATTATTGTGGAAATCTGGGCTTTGCCCTCATATGGGAATCAGGATCGTCCTACCAGTTAGTACTCTGGAGATGGGAACGGAGTTAAACTTACCTGACCACTGTTGTGTCAGAAGGATTTCTGCGGGGAGCGCGGAGATCACTTGGGTTATAGTTTTTTTTGTAGCATGATCAGATTAGATGGTTGTATAGGGGCTAGATGTCTATCTGTTGTGGTTGTATTTACTTCATTCTGGAAGACTGTACCTATACCATATATTGTCAGCTTGACTTTTATTTTGATGGGTCCTTGTACCACTTTTTGATGTGACGTGGGGAAGTTAAAATTCTTGGGGCAGTGCTTTTGTACAGGTGTCTGCCGAGAATACCCCAGGGGTATGAGCTACGTTGGATAGGTCTCATAGCCCCGGTGTATTTTTCTGTTTTAAATATTTTGGATTTTCATTTCAAAACCGTTTCCGCTGTTTGTAATTTTTGTTGACTTTTGTCGTTGTGATACGACTTAAATATTTTATCCAAAGGTATTTCTCTCTTTATTATGAATTTTAATTTGTTTTTAAAAAAAAAATTGGGCTGTTACAATAAACAGCAAACAAGGTAAACAACAAACAAAGTATCGTATAAACAGCAGAAACAGAAAACAACAAACAAAGTATACCTCAAATTTTTGCCCAGTACTTCTTGCTTTTATAACATTTTGCATTATTGTTGCACCACGTTTGACTTCATTTTTGTAAGTCTTAGTGTTGCCAACTTTTTCATTTTGACAATCTAACTCCTTGTTAGTATCCATTTATCTACAACATGCAGTTCAACATCAACATGCAGTTCAGTTCAGTTCAACATCAACATGCAGTTCAGTTCAGTCTAAGTACGTAGCAAAATAAGTTAACATGCATTTTAGTGAAACAAAAAACTAATAAATACAATACCTGAAATAGTTCTTTTTAATGGTTAGGGTTATGGGTTCACAGACGAACGGCGCAGAAGACGATGAAAACGAGGACGAACGGTTACGAACGTTCGTAAGGTTACGGGGTTCGCAGATGAAAACGAGGATGAAAACGGGATTACTTGATGTTTATGATGTTTACGTACGATCGTAGGTGTAGGATGAGAGTAAATAATGAGGAAGAAACAAGGAAAACAGAAACTCTCGTAGTGTTCGTAGGGTTCGCAATGAGAAGAAGGAGAACGCAGAGGAAACTGAAAAATTTACGTAATGAACATGAAGCTGAATAGGTTTACTGTTATATATAAAACCCTATTATAGCGCTTTTTTGAAAAAGCGCTGTAATAGGTCTCATCATTTTATTTTTTAAAAGCCTACTACAGCGCTTTTTTATAAGCCTTTTAAAGCGCTTGTGAAAAAGCGCTGTAAAAGACCTCCTTATTTTTATTTTTTTAAAAGCCTTTTACAGCGCTTCTACAGAAAGCGCTTTAAAATGCCTCTCTGTTTTATTATATGCAAACGCTGTGTGACCCTTTTACAAAGCGCTGTAAAAGACCTCCTTAATTTATTTTTTTAAAACCCTATTACAACGCTTGTTTAGAAAAGCGCTGTAATAGGGTTTTATATATGAAATGCCTCTTTGTTTTATCATGTCCAAAGGTTGTATGACCCTTTTACAGCGCTTATGCAGAAAGCGCTGTAAAAGACCTCCTTATTTTATTTTTTAACCCTATTACAGCGTTTTTTTAGAAAAGCGCTGTAATAGGGTTCCTTAAATTATTTTTTCATGATCCCTCTAATAATTTATTTTCTTCCAAATTAGTTAAATTATTTTTTCATAAGCCCTGTAATAATTTATTTTCTTCCAAATTAGTTAAATTATTTTTTCTTCCAAATTATGTTTAACTAATCAAGTCAAGTTCAAGCTAAATTACATGTATAACTTGAACTTAAATTGTTTTTAAGTTCAAGCTAATTAGTTAAACTGTTTGAACTTGAACTGATCAGGTCAAGTTCAAATAGTTCAAGCTAAATTACCTGATGAGGTCAAGTTCAGTATACAATTACATACAGTATAAGCAGAAAATTACAAATTAATAGTTCAAGCTAAATATATACCAAAATGCTCAATTAATTATGGCAGATCAAACAATTAAATTACACATGAACTCAGTTCAAATTACATGGATTAAAAAATGAAACACATTAAGATGCCCTTCTTCTTTTCTTGGTGGGATTCACATTTGTTTGTCCATTAATGATACGAAACGATGGATTAATCCAAATTCCCTCATCATGATCATCTCTAAGATATAAACCATCACCAGTTGAACCAATTTCATGTGGTTGTGATGTTGCAAAGAAAAGATCATTACCAACATCTTCATCATTATTGTTATCATCACTTATTTTATTGGTCGATAGGACAACGGACCATTTATCATCAGCAGGATCAGTGACATAAAACACTTGTTGAGCTTGCGACGCTAAAATAAAAGGCTCATCTTTGTATCTCACCCTATTAAAATCGACAAGCAAGAACCCTGACTCATCAATCCGAACGCCATTATTATTATCGACCCACTTGCAACCAAATATGGGAACACGAAACATTGTGTAGTCTAGCTCCCATATGCGCTCGATAACCCCAAAATATGATAGATTTGCATATATTGGGTTCTTGTCTTTTGCACTTGAGATATGCATCGCTTCAGCTACGAGAGTGACTCCGCTATTTTGCATAGTTGTTTGATCATCTTGTTCTTTGGTATAAAATGTGTAGCCGTTAATTACATAACCTATGTAAGAAAAGACATGTAAACTCGGACCATTTGCTAGCCACCTCAATCTCTGGGAAATTAATCCGGGGTCTACATCAAACTTTGATTTTATGTGATTTTTTAACCATGTTATGAAACTTCGATTGTGCTCTCGAGTTATCCAATTTTGATTCCTATTCATGTTCAAACTAGATAATTGATCCATGTGTATTGTAACATACGGCTGAACCTCATCATCATTGTGCAGAACATACAATTGTGCCTGCTCCCATTCTGTCCTTGATATAGTCATTAGTCTCTTTCCAATTATCCCTTCTCCTGATAATCTTCCCGAATGACGAGACATGGGAAGCCCTATGGATTCAACATTTGACAGATATTCAGTACAAAATTCCGCAGCTTCTTCAACAATGTACCGTTCAGCAATACAACCTTCTGGTCGACTTCTACTTTTTATGTACCCTTTTAATATTTTCATATATCGTTCTATCGGGTACATCCATCTCATATAAGCTGGCACACAAAGTTGTGTCTCCTTAACAAGATGAACAGTAAGGTGAACCATTATATCAAAAAACGAGGGCGGGAAGTACATTTCAAGCTCACACAAAGTAACAACGATTTCCTTTTGCAATCTCGGTAATTTCTGAGGATCGATCACTTTACTACAAATTTCCCTGAAGAAGAAACATAATTTAGTTATGGCTCGGCGAACTTTTTCAGGTAAAATTGAACGTATACCTATTGGTAGCAAATGCTCCATTAGAATGTGAGCATCATGGGTCTTCAAACCTTTTAGCTTGAGGTCTTTCATACAAACTAAAGTTTTAATGTTTGAAGAGTATCCTTCTGGAACTTTAACTTCGTGTAGAAATTTACACAAAACAATTTTTTCCTTTCTAGATAGAGTATGAGCGGCTGGAGGTAGATATGTGCGATTTCCTTTCTTTACGGGACCCAATTCATTTCTTATCCCCATATCGACCAAGTCCAATCTTGCATTGATGCCATCCTTAGACTTTCCTGGTACATTGAGTAACGTACCAATAACACTGTCAAATACATTTTTCTCAATATGCATCACATCGAGAAAATGTCTTACATACAATGACTTCCAATATGGCAATTCAAAGAAAATTGACTTTTTCTTCCACCCAGTTTTGACCAGCTCTCCCGCAAAAGGTTTGCCAAATTTAATTGTCAAACCTTGTACTTTCTCAAGTATTTGATATCCAGTCGATGCTACAGGAGCTCTATCTTCCTCTGATTTTCCATTGAATGCATTTCTCCACCCACGATACTGATCACTATAAGGTAAAAATCTACGATGTCCAAGAAATACATTCTTCTTACAATGTTTCAACCGCATCCAATTTGTACTCTCTTCACATATAGGACATGCACACTGACCTTTAATGCTATATCCTGATAAATTACCATATGCTGGAAAATCATTAATTGTGTCGAACAACATAGCCCTCAAATTGAAACATTATTTCTTATACCCGTCATAGACTTCTACACCTGTCTCCCACATAATTTTTAAATCTTCAATTAAAGGAGCCAAGTATACGTCGATATCATTCCCCGGTTGTTTGGGTCCAGAAATTAACAGAGACAACATCATAAACTTACGCATCATACATAACCATGGAGGTAGATTATAAATCAACAAAATCACAGGCCACGTGATGTGTGAGATGCTTTGAAGACCATGTGGATTCATTCCATCAGTAGAAAGTGCAAGGCGTAGATTTCTCGACTTTATCCCGAATTCAGGATACTCGTGATCAATTTTTGCCCATTGCAGAGAATCTGCAGGGTGTCGAAACTTTCCATCTCTAATTCTTTCATCTGCATGCCATGTCAAGTGTTTCAAATCTTCTTCACTGCGATACATGCGCCTAAACCTTGGTATTATAGGAAAATACCACACGACTTTTGCTGGAGTAGATTCTTTCTTCTTATATCGAGAGACATTGCATTTCGGACACGCCTTTAGTAATTCATATTCATTTCGAAATAAAATGCAATCATTAGGACACGCATGAATCCTTTCATAACTCATACCAATAGAGCACAAAATTCGTTTAGCCTCGTAGGTTCTACTAGGAAGTTCATTATCATCTGGCAACATATCTTTTAAGAGTGTTAGTAATTATGTGAAGCTTTTATCAGACCATCCATTACTCGCTTTTAAGTTGTACAACTTTAGTATCGCCGAAAGTCTTGTGAATTTAGTACAACCATTATATAATGGTTTCTCTGCATCACTCAACAAGCTGTCAAACATTTTAGGACAATCACGAAGATCTTCTTCAACTGCTTTTGCAATCTCCTCAACTCGGTCCAGCTCATATGTATCTGTGTCGAAATCAATTGAAACATATGTATCTGTGCGAGTGTTTCCATTGATTTTCTCACCATGTCTTATCCAACATGTATAGCTTTGATCAATTCCATACTATACTAAATGTCCTTCCAATTCATCTGCTCTAATGCGTTTTCCAAAACAACATTTTAAACAAGGACAAACGACTCTATTTGGATCTTTTGCATTCATCACTGCAAACTCAATAAACTCCTTCACTCCATTTTCATACTCTTTTGTCAATCGATTGGCAGACATCCATTTCCGGTCCATTTATATTACCTATATATATAAATGCAGTTACACAATAAGCATGATTTCAAGTCTGATATATATGACCTATATATTGATAATCCATAACTCATATTGATATATATGACCTATATATTGATAATCCATTTATATGACCTATATATATAAATGCAGTATACACATATCTTATAATATTGGTCCAAGATTAATTGATTTCAAAACAGAACATATATATCATGTAACAATTTATCAGTTTGAATTAGTGACAACAACAAATAAATAAAATAAAGTACCTGAACGTTGATGATCAATTGGTTTTAAAGGAGGAAGAAGGTAAATCAATTTGTAGATGGGCGCACAGGAGGGTTCGCAGGGGTGGGGAGATGAGAGTTCGTAGGGTTTGGACAACGTATTAAATTTGTTGTAAATTTGTTTTTATTTACTTAAAGTGAATGTTTTTTATTTAAAATGAATGATTTTACAGCGCTTGTTTAGAAAGCACTCTAATAGGTCCTATAAAAATGTGAAAGGGCAAGCCTATTACAACGCTTGTATCAAAAGCGCTGTAATAGGTCATTTGATTATGAGAAAGCGCAAGGCTTTTACAGCGCTTACACAAGAAGCGCTGTAAAAGCTATGTAACATAAGGTGGGAGCGCTACATTTTACAGCGCTTGTGTTTACAGCGCTCACAAAGCGCTGTAAAAGGCTATGTGAGAGCGCTTGAATTTACAGCGCTCTCTAAAAAAGCGCTGTAAAAGAGTTGTAAACATTATGTGCAAGCGTATGTGACCCTATATGACCCTACAACAGCGCTTTTTTTACAGCGCTTGTAAAAAAAAGCGCTGTTGTAGCCTCCGTTATTTTTAAAAAATTATACAACAGCGCTTGTATTTAATAAGCGCTGTAAAAGACGCGCTATAAAATGTCATTTTTGGCGTAGTGGATTGATGAACACTTCTATTATTTACTTTATTTTCTATATGAACACTTCTATTATTTACTTTATTTTCTATATGTTAATGAGTAACTAAGCTCTCTTCTAGGGTCTTTGTTGAATCTTGTGATTAAGATACCTTTTTACTATGTCTTAGTTTTAAATTCTAGTTTTATTTTAGATTTTTGTTGTTTATCTCAATTAAATTATTTTATTGTTTTATTTCATGTTTGGGATAGCCAACATTTGCATGTCTTAATCAATCAATTGACTAGTGACAACCTCAATTAATTGGTAGATCTATAGGTTAATTGAGATTACGATTCTTGTATGAAAAACATAGATACTAATCTTTCAATCATTCAACCTCTTGGTTCTTTATGCTTTCTCTTAATTATATTTTTTGTATGATCAATAAAGAATTAATTTAGGAAAAAGAATAATACATTGAATGACGAGTCTTTGTTAATAGTTTTAAATAGGGATTGATATTTGAGAAAATGAATAAGAATTTATATAAAATTAGGACTTGAGGTATTGATATTACAAGTGAAACCATGACCCTAGGTTTACTTTCTATTAATTCAAAGTTGTGTTGTTATATACTCTCGTTGTAACTTTTATGCTATCGTTACGTTTTTATTATCGCGAACCAACAATAATTTTCATTAGTCTAAATAATATAAAATCTTGATTAATTTGATAATTGTTAAATTAATCTATGTGGATATGATAATTTTATATAATACAACTTGACAAATCCGTACACTAGCGAAATTTTACGCAATATTGAGGACATGAATAATGTGAATGCTTCTTTGCCTTTTTTTCGTTTTGAGATATGTTGATCTGTGGGATTTATATATCCTTTTATCAGTTTAATGTCAAAAAAACTCTTGATTACGAAAATAGGTGAACAATTTTAAGTTGATGTTGTATAGACATCGGTCTCAGGTCCTAAAATATAGTATGGGATACTAATATTACGAGCGTGCATGGTTCAAACAACAAATTTATGCAGTTTGGTTTCATAAACCATTTTAGTAAAATTCAATTATTTTTTAAATTGGTTTCACTTTGGTTTGGATGCGGCTCAAAATCCGAGTTATGGTACAAATTGGTTTTTAAAATTCGAACCGATTTATTTTGAATTGATTTTGGAGTGATTGTTTGAAAAATTGGTTTTAAAACCACTTTTCAAGAAAAATTTGTTTTACAAATTTTTTATTTATGATATTTGACAAACCGGTTTTAAAATGGGAAATCTCACTCATAAAACAAGAAAGTAAATTTCTTAACTTAATGAAAACCATATTTATCATTGGCCTTATTGCACTAATGAAGGATTGAATCTATTATTATGTATTAAAATAGACTCTTAAATACTATTACGATACATCATTCAAAGTTGTGCTATTTCATTCAAATATTGTCCCTTCAACAAAAATTTGATACGGCACATCTAAAATATATTATTTCATTCTCTTTATTATTCTACTTTCAATTTTTTTAACACGCATTTTACTATTACTATTTTAGCATAGAATATTTTGTATAACTATTCATGTGTGTTATGAGTTGCAAATTAAAATACAATCAATATTTATTATTCCACGTTCATTGCTCCTTCATCGTTTTTGGTAATAGTTATTCTTGTGGTTTTAACTCTCCAATTAATATATTGGGTTCATTTAAAAGTTTCTCAAGAAATATATACATACAGCAATTTGTTTTAGATTGATTGTCAAATTTTTTTGTAATTGCTTACATCTAATTTGTGTTTTTATGCTTTTAGATAAACAAAAAGTGTGAAATTTTGTACATTTTTTTAGCTTACATCTTTGAGTTTTAATTGTTTGGTATATTTGTAGTCAATTGTTGTGCGTAAATATTTGATCCAAATACATCAATGTTTTTGACCAAATTGTGTTTATATTTCATTAGACAGTATATTATGTGTTTATTTGATCCCATATTTTTAGTTTTTACAATTGTTTAATTTCCTCCCATGGAATATTATATAGTATCATCACGGAACTAAAATCATGTTTTAATGAAAAAATAGTTCATTTTTAATGAAATTTATAAAAATATATTTTATAATTATACTTAAAAGTAAATATACTTCATTTTTTACGTAAAATTTTAAACCAGGTAATTTATTTGATAACTAAAATTAATAATTAAGCCAAATAAAGGAATATAATATAGAAATAGTTCAACCATTCATTATTGAATTATAAAGTTCTTTTTGTGTTACTAAAAAGAGTTTTTTCCATTCAATTTATATATTGTTTATATGTCTTTTTCTATTTCTTCTTACTATATCATTGATGATATGTACTAAGGAAAATTTGTATGATCTATAAAAAATTTTCTATTTCTTCTTACTATATCATTGATGATATGTACTAAGGAAAATTTGTATGATCTATAAAAATATTGAATTTGTTTTGTATAGTTGTATACTAAAGTATATTTTTAACTTCTTCCAAATAGTAAATTATTTAAATAATAAAAAAAAAATTATCTAAAACACTTGTAAATTTTACATTTTATGGAACCCGCATGTTACATAAAAATTAATATTAAAGATAATTTATAAATAACATCATCTCTTCAATTTATTATACTATTTTTTACTAAATATAAAATCACTAGAATTTATGTACATTATTGTCAAATAATATACATAATATTACAAAATATTAAAAATAAAGTTGTACCCGCGCGTTAATCTAGTTTCAGGAAAAGCAAATAACATTCCCCAACGATTAAATTTCAACAGAAGGATTGACAAGAGACTAACTCAACTCACATCACAACAATCTTCTATTCAAATCATAGTCAAATTAGGACTCCATTTTTAATTCACTCAAAGAGTAAGATGCACTAGTGCAGGTTGACCAAAATATTTGGGGTGCTGAATTGTAAAATTTTAATTAATAAATTAAATATAATGTTTTATTGAATATATAAATTTTCAAATACAAATTTGTAATTTAAGTGCAAAAAAAATTGCAAACACAATAATAGAGCAAGGGGAAATCAGAATTAGAAATTGTATGAATATGAGAGTGATGTAGATATAAGTGTAATATATCGATTTGATTTTTATTTATGGAGCTTTTAAAATTTTATCACAAAATTCGAAACAAACTAATGTTGATTTAGTTTATTTTTTTACAGTTCAATACAATACATTTTTATACTATTAAATTTTTAAGATAACAATTTTAAAACACTAAACTTTTATACTATTAAAAAATATTTAAATACAACACATTTTGGTAAGACAATAATACAAATATAGTGTTGTCGCGTCTGGTTTGTCCGCGAAAAAGGAGTTGTCACCAATTTTATTTTTTATAAAAGGGAAAATTAGATAAAACCTAGAATAAAATTTTTGAACCAAAAAACGGATTCAGGAGTCAATTACGAATAGGAAAAGTAATATTACCCTAAAACGGGTACCCTATAATTAATTTTATACAAATTATTTATTTATTTAATTATTTATTTTACCCCTAAAAAATAATAAAAAAGAAAATAAATTATTTACATTAATAAAAGAAGGAAAAATATATTTTTTATTAATTTGGTTTGACAAGGGAAAACTTTGCTCCTACGTATCCCCAAGTGCAATAGGAAAATCAAATTGACAAATTGACGTAGTTCTTGGGTAGAAAAAATTTATGTGTTGTCCCATTTTTATTATTACTCTATTTTAATTATTTTTTATTATAATAATTATTATATACGTATCTAAAAGTAAAAATGTAATAATAATAATAACAACGAAAACAGAGGTGAAATGTCTGTTCACGAATTGTATCTTTTTATTTTTATTTTAAAGTAAAGAAAAATTAATTTTTGTTAGAAAACAACGTGACGCGGCGGTATGTGAACGAAGCAGATGGACGCGACAGCGAAGTAGCGTGTTAAAGGATTTGCTCATGCGTTGTCGGATCTGTAGCGACACAAAGGCCACCAACAATTGGGGGTGAGTGATGTGGCGCGGCGAGCGAGGATGAATTTCATCCGGCAGCAGCGACCATTAATTCTAATGCTAAGGGAAAAACTATTTATTCGTTGTTATGATTTTTTTTTGAGTTATTTGATAAATACGTGATATGAGTTTTCTGTTATATTACAATCAGGTGAAATTTGTTTTCTTGGTGATTGGTTTATAAACATCAATTAGTTAATTTTATTTTTTAGTATTTTGTGTTGCAAAGAAAACAATTTTATGAATAGACAACTTTAGAAAAATGACATCAACAAAAGAAAAAAAACATTTTTTAAAAGGATGCAATACAAAGACTAATAAAAAGAAAATTAGAGAAACTGATACCTTACTACTGAATTGGTTTTTGAATTGGTTTTTTTGCTGATTTTCCTAAGATCAGACTCTATGCTCCTCTTTTACCTATTATTCTCTCTTCTTTCTTTTTTTGTGCTCTCAATCGTGCCCCTCTTCTACCCTTACTATCGATTATTTATAGGCTTTTCGGACCTACGTTACAAAAGACAAGAGAATAATTGCCAATTGATCGCTATTTTATTACTATTAATCTCTTTCTTTTCGGTTTTTTTTCATTGGATTAATTATCATTATACCGATTTTTATGACCATCAATCTATTTTTTTTCGTTTTTTTATTTCATTCAATTGATCATCATAATACCGATTTTATGACCATCAATTTATTTCTTTTCGGTTTCTTTTCATTCAATTATATACCTTTTATTTTATTATTATTTTATATTTTAGAAAATAGTTTGAACAGGAATTAGAGGTAAACAAGAACAGGAAATACCGTGATTGTCTAAAGTTTATAGCCCTAATTATTTATTTTTATTTTTATATTTCTTCACATTTATATATACATTTATTATTATTATTATTATTATTATTATTATTTCCTGTTTTAATAAAAAGTAAAAAATAAATAAATAAATAAACAAACAAATAAATAAAAAACGGACAAAATTAGGTGTCAGCAAGTGTAAAATAAAATATAATAGTTTTGTTTAGTTATAGATAGTCCATTTTACATTAAGTAAAACCATATCCAAATCATTAGAGGTTTAGTTTATTTGCTTTGGTTCATTTTGGATTCAAACACAAAAAAAAAAAAAAAAAAAAAAATTGATTCCAATTAAATTTTTTAATTATTGGATAGATAGTTTGATTTTTATATATTTAAATATAGAAACAGTTATGTCCTGTAAGTTATAAATCGTTACATTGCCCCTAGCGGTTGAAACCGCTCCAATGGTAGCATTTTTAATTGTTGATACCTCTGTTGAACTCATAGGATCGACATAGACAAACTTATGTTGTTTGCATCACTATAACTAATGTGTGCAGGCGTAGTCATAGTTTTGGCACACATTATTCTACGTTTATTGAGAGTGTATTTTAAATTCCCAACTTTTTCGTTTCTCAAACGTATAAAAATAACATCCTTGAAAGACATACCAATTAACATATAATCAATTCAAACAAGTCCGCGTGCCAATTTGGGAGCATTGATTTAAGTTTTATATAAGCCTATCGGAACATCAACAAATGGATGCTTAAAAAATTAGATTCAATATTGAGTCTAACATTTCAAAGATGGAGCAGATTTGATGTCCAAATTACATAATACTTTCTATGGTAAATTGTCCAATCAAATCAAATGTTGAAACACAAAATGCCATGGATTACGAATGGATGGTGTAATATTTTAGAAAAATAATTTTAATGTGGTAAAACAGATGCTAAAAGAGATTTTTAAAGTAAAATAACGATGTAAGGAAAATGTTTTAAGATCAAATGCAATGGAGTGTGAAGGAATAAATCCGTGAACTTGACAGAATTTCAAGAACACATGACAATTCATGTTTTGAGAAAATCATGAAGATTTTATTTTTATGAAGATTTATGCAAGGTTTTAAAAAGGTTTGCATAAAATAAGTAAATGTAAAAGAAAGGAATTGAAGAGCAATGCAATAAAACCAAGAAGTAAAGTGCTGAACGTTAATAAATAATGTAATTATTAAAGCGCGGAATCATAAACAAAGAAAATGAAAATTGCAAAAATAAAAGTTGCATAGTTTGAAATTCATATAGAATCGACAAATATTATAATTATATTTAAATTTCTTAAATTGATCAAGTAATCTTTAAAATAGAATTTTTAATGTCTATTTATAGAAAAATAAAATAACAAGTGGCGCCAACATGACTTAGGTCACTTAACTAATAATTGTTATTATTCGACACAACTCTGAGTATTTGACGAGTTATACGCTTCGACGTGTGTTTCTGAATTGCGGATCTTGACATTATTGATCTAGTTTGTCTTGTCAATAAAATATTTTCTAAAACAAGTTTTGACCTTCTCATTTCCCTTGAGACTTTGTTCTTCTCAAAATTATTAAATTTGTAGTTCAACACCAAGTAGTTCTTGAAAGCATGGTTGATAAATTCAAGTTTTTAAGTAAATTCATTTTACTTAGGTAAACTCGATATGTAAATTCGTCGAATTTACCTCATTTTAAAATGATATTAGAATTAATATATAAATGAAATATATACTTATATAAATCCATAAATTCATCAATAATGCAAATGTTCAAGTTAATTACAAAACAAAAGTATACAAAATTACCATATAGTTTCATACTCATAAACTAGTATCAAATCAAACTAAGTAAATTATCACACCGGATTAAAAAGACATAAGTTCTAGAAGTTGTTAAAAATTAAAACTATTCAAAAATACAAGGGTTAATTCCTTCAAAAGTTCAATCCTTCAATAACATCTCCACTAATACGAGAAGAGCAGATGTTAGTCTTGAAACATGTTGGAAAAGAGTGGAAAAAATGAGTTTTTTGAATTGTGCTTAAAAAAATAGGCCTCTTTTAAAATTAAGGTAAAGTTGTTGTATACGCCGAATTCACCCGAATTTATAGTAAATTTGTGAATTCAACCGTGTTAATTCGATCTTAAGAACAAATATATCAATTTTCGAATCTACCAACAAGTTAGTGCATTTTATGCACCTAAGTACGTAAATTCGTACCAATTTACATTTTAAAATGTGATTTTGATAATCTTGCTTAAAAGTAAAATAATACTTCATGTTATTCAGACGTTAATGAGTGTTGTTAGACACTAACCTTGATTAAAATAAGAATTTGATTAATATATTATCGACGTAGTATTGAACCTATAAATCACACACAAATGAGTGTTCTAATTTTTACTAAGAATTATTTTATGATTTCAAAAATTAAATTAGAAAATTTAATATAAAACTCTGTTTAATAAATCACGAAAATTAAGAAAGTTGGTTGTAATATTAAATTTGTTGTCAATTTGAATTGTTTTACTAGTTTGCTTTTAAAGAGAAAAAATTAAATTATGATTTTATTGTAATATTTATTATAGATTGTTGAAAGAAAATATAAGGTAAATTAGTTAAGAAATAGAATTCTTGATGAGCTCAAAATATATAAAATGTCATTATCATACATGTATTCTCCCTAATAGAAAGATGTTGAGGTAAAAATATTTTTTATATATATTTTAATGACGACAAACTTTATGAAAATTTAATATTTTAATTGCAATTTAATATTGAAAATGTACTTTTTAGTTTTTTTTATCAATATATCTTCTTTTTTTCAAAAAGTTAATCAAATTGTCCTACTTTAAAAAAAAAAATATCAAATTGTCCTACTTTTTGCACCTTCAGGAGGTCGTATCTCTAGGATGCGACCAACTGAATGATTAATTTCTTTTACGCAGTAGGAGGTCGCATCCCGTGATGCGACCATGTAGTAAGTTTAATTTTTTTTTTTCATTTTAACATTTGAATAATTTATGTAATTAATAAAAAATAATTTAAATATTTAAAAAAAACAAAATTATATTAATAAAATCAAATAAAATTTATTAAATTGAAAAAAAAAATACATCAAACTTAATGCGGTTGACTAGATGTGCCACAATAAATAACGTGTCCCTAATATTTTGCATGAGGAAGTTGTTAACAAAATAAAATTGTGTTGCTATTTTTATTGGCAAAATAAGCCATTTGGTTAACTTTTTGAAAAAAGAGGATATATTGATTAAAAAAAAAAAACTGTACTTTTTATATAAGGATGTTATTAAATTTTCAGAATCCGATTTTTTTTTATATATATAGAAAATTATTTGTATAACTTATGAACTAATTTACTTGCCATATGTTTGGATGGCTTGTATGGAAATATAGTAGATTATCTGGATTTATATATATATATATATATTAACATAGACATCTGTGTATCCAAATACAAACAATGAACCAAAGAAATGTAGGTGCTTATGGTTGTCTTTTATGTTGGTGTCAATGAAGAAGGTGCAATAGAGTCCGTGAATTTGGTTACTTTCCAACCAATAGGAATGCTGGTAGTCTTTTTGGTTTAAATAACCTTATAAGACTAATGCAATCGGTTGAACAACATCCAATATAAGTTGATGCATGTTCAACTCTCATGGAAGCTACTGCTTGGAAAGTTTACCCAAATCATGGTGTTGTTATTATAGTTATATTATGGTACACAGGAATATTCAAATCCATGTTGTTTGGGGAAACCATCAAGATAGACAAATGGATATGAGCTGAATTGAAAGCAATTGAGGTGGTCACGCAATTGAAATTAGTTGGGGGAGAAGGAGTTGAGTTTTGCTTAGGTACACCAAATATTATTTGATTTCCTTAAGTAAAAAATAGATCAACATTGATGAAAATTGATCATGTCATACATTCAGGGAATTGCGGTGCAACAAAGACATCCCATGATTTCATACATGAGCGCTCATGGTTAATTGATTGAAGCGATAAGGCACAATCTTTGGTTTGCCAAATGTCGTGCCTGAAAGGATTAAAGCTTTAACATTCTGTTTAAAATAATCCATTGTAATTATTATTGTAGCCACTTATTAATCAATCAAAATCTATTTTAATCGTAACCAATCTTTACTTTACACACACTTATGCTTTACTTATTTTGTATGTAAGACCTAGTGTCGTACAATAATTTGTAGCGTACAATTTTTCTATTTTTGTATTATCTTATGCATAAATTAAAACAGTGTGGGTTTACTTTGACGTGATTTGAGTTTGATCAAGGTTAAATTATTTTGATAACTTAATTTCTTTTTGTGGCAATAAATTTTAGTCAAAGTTTAAAATGAAATTTTATGTTCCAGGACGATCGAATAAATTTTACTTTGAGAATCAAATTTGAAATAAACTCCAATTTCAATAACACCTAAGATATATGAGTTATTAGTTTGTGTCGCGGCCTAAAATTTCGAGTGTTTCTCGAATTCAATGGAGTCGCCACCAAAAAAACGTGAAGGCATCAGACAACAGAAGAATTCAGATTTATGAGCAAAGAAAATAAAACATAAAGAAGAAAATTAATGGGGAGCACAAAGGCAGAATAGAAAAGCAACTAAACAAATTAAAAACTCTATAAATATATCTTCATTTGTTTTCAAAAGAATTAATCTGCTTATAAAAAACACACATCTAAAGAAAGGCAGAAGTTTTATTATTTTCAAAAAAAGAGAAGTAAAGAAAAAGAGAAATTTTTTTAAAAGAGAGATTTTGAAACCAAAATGAAGTTGAGCAGATAAAAAACAACAATCTAAACCCATCCTCAAAATATATATTTCAAAACTAAAAAAATAGAAGAGGAGAGAAACAGAAGGCACCGTCATTCTAACTTCCCCGTAACCGCCGCCAACCACCGTCAACCCCACTGCCGCCTTACAAGAGATCTGCTTCACTCTCATGTTTGTTTTTCTGTCCCTTTACTAGCATTTCCTTTGATTTGTTCGTCTTGATTTCAAGTTTAAAATGAAAATTTTTATTTGTTTAAAATGGCTTGTTTCTGATTTTAATGAAAGGATGAGTTATATGTAATTTATACTAGAACAAGAAATGAAATTTTTGTTAGGCTAGTTTTGTCAAATGAGAAACGATGCATAGTTGAGTTAGATTTTATTCAAGGGAACGAGAAACGGTCTTTCCTTTTGTTTTGAAATGATGCTCTGTCTAGAAACAACATTTACTGTAGTTTGCTTTTCCTAAAACCATGCACGTTAATGTAGCTTACAGATATGAAAGGATGGTTGCCTACTATTATGAGATGAAACGCCTATATGTTTTTATTTTATTAAATGATTGTTTATTTGATTTTTTTTCTCAAAAAAAAAAATAATAAAAAGTTGTTTGTTACATATACTGTGATAACTTCACCGTTTTAAAATTCGTTTTTATTTTTTATTTTTTTATATATCTATCTCTAGTTTTAACTTTTAACAAATTTTAAACCAAAAATCATAAGAAGAAGGTGGCGGTGTGGCAAATGGTTGGGATAAATTGGTTTAAGATTTGCTGAAAAAGAAAAATGGTAAACATGTCTGAGAGTTGCTACAGATTGGAAGGTATGAATTTCCCATTGTTCTTAGCTACAATCATTGAATTTTTTTTTTGCTCCGTCTCTCAAGAACAAAAACAAAATAGCTTTTTGAGATGGATATATGTGTTAAAGAAGAGAGATTCAACTATTAGAATCTAAGTAAACTAAATTCATAACCCATATTTGACTTAGTGTACATGTAAAAAGAAAAACTAAATTTTTTTATTTTGGACTTGTTTTTATAAAACTTATCTATCCAAGGAATTAAAAAACTGAATCAAACATTAAAACTCTTAAATTTAAAGCTATCAATCTAAAACTAATAATAGAATAAATTAAGTTTTATTTCAAATTACTACTCAAAAACTTAGTGGTGGGGAAGTGAGATTGAGAGAGATGATGGGATATGGAGGAGATGGATTTGGGTGGAGATTTGATGGTCATAGTTGTTGAGAAATGTCATATTTAAGAGATGGATCACATGTGGAGAGTGTATGATATTATGGTGAGGATGTGATAAATTTAAAGGTTAAAAACTCATCCTCCATTTTAGACCAATACTTCACAGGTGCGTGCATGCTAAACGGACCCACTTCTATAATGTCAAAGACTTCCATGTGAGGTTTTTGATAGTTTACTCAATGTTTTTGTCCTTCTCTGGAGTTTGTTTTTGTTGTTGCTTATTTCCATGGTAAGGTTCAATGACTTTTCAAGATATATTTCCTGAGCAGCATCGTCAAGTGGTAAGAGACCTCATCGAATGTACTCACACCAAACACATCTTCAAAGGTCAATCACTTCACGCTCGCATTCTCAAAAACGGTTCTCTCTATTCCATTTACGTCGCCAACACTCTCCTCAACTTCTACGCTAAATCAGGTCACTTATTACACGCTTTCAACCTTTTCGATTCTATCAACGACAATCACAAAGACGTCGTTTCATGGAACTCACTCATCAACGCTTTCTCCCAACACAATCATTCTCCTTCCTTCGCTATAAACCTCTTTCGTCGTATGATACGTGTCAATAACACTATTCCTAATGCTCACACACTCGCTGGTGTTTTTTCCGCCGCTTCGAATCTCTCCGATGTATCTGCGGGCCGACAAGCTCATTCTGTTGCTGTTAAAACTGCCTGCACTGGTGATGTTTATGTTGGGAGTTCTCTTCTTAATATGTACTGTAAAACGGGTTTTGTTTTGGATGCACGTAAACTGTTTGATAGAATGCCTAACAGAAACACAGTTTCTTGGGCCACTATGATTTCTGGGTATGCTGCTTCTGAACTTGCTGATGAGGCGATTGAGGTTTTTGGACTCATGCGCTGTGAGGAAGAGATTGAGAATGAGTTTGCTTTAACTAGTGTTCTTAGTGCGTTGGCGAGTAATGAGTTTGTGGATACTGGTAGACAGGTTCATTCACTTGCTATTAAAAACGGGTTGATTTCTATTGTTTCTGCTGCAAATGCTCTTGTGACTATGTATGCTAAATGTGGGTGCCTTGATGATGCGGTTCGGACTTTTGAATTTTTGGGGGATAAGAATTCGATCACTTGGTCGGCTATGATTACTGGTTATGCACAGAGTGGGGACTCTGATAAAGCTTTGAAGCTTTTTTATAAAATGCATTCTTCTGGTGTGTTGCCTTCTGAGTTTACTCTTGTTGGGGTGGTCAATGCTTGCAGCGACCTTTGTGCTATTGTAGAAGGGAGACAGATGCATGGTTTTTCCTTCAAGTTGGGGTTTGGATTGCAGTTGTATGTTTTGTCAGCTTTGGTGGATATGTATGCAAAATGTGGTAGTTTAGCGGATGCTTGTAAGGGTTTTGAGTGTGTACAACAACCTGATGTTGTTCTTTGGACTTCTATCATAACGGGGTATGTACAAAATGGGGATTATGAAGGTGCTCTCAACTTGTATGGGAAAATGCAGATGGAGAGAGTTATCCCCAATGAACTAACCATGGCAAGTGTCCTAAGAGCTTGTTCCAGCTTGGCTGCTTTAGATCAGGGGAAGCAAATGCATGCCCTGATCATTAAGTATGGTTTCAAGTTAGAAGTTCCTATTGGAAGTGCTCTTTCTGCCATGTATGCAAAGTGTGGAAGTTTGGATGATGGGTGCCTTATTTTTTGGAGGATGTCTTCCAGAGATGTCATTTCATGGAATGCAATGATATCTGGACTTTCTCAAAACGGTCATGGTAATAAAGCCTTGGAGTTGTTTGAGGAGATGTTATTGGAGGGAATAAAGCCTGATCAAGTCACCTTTGTGAATCTTCTCTCTGCTTGTAGTCATATGGGACTTGTGGACAGAGGCTGGGATTATTTCAAGATGATGTTTGATGAGTTTAACATTGCTCCGACCGTAGAGCATTATGCTTGCATGGTTGACATTTTGAGTCGTGCAGGTAAGCTCAATGAAGCGAAAGAATTCATTGAATCTGCAACGGTTGATCACGGTCTGTGTTTGTGGCGCATATTATTAGGAGCTTGTAAGAACCATCGTAACTATGAACTCGGAGCTTATGCTGGAGAGAAACTAATGGAGCTAGGGTCACCGGAATCATCTGCTTATGTATTGTTATCGAGTATATATACAGCCTTAGGGAAGTGGGAAGACGTAGAGCGTGTCAGGAGGATGATGAAATCCAGAGGGGTGAATAAAGAACCTGGCTGTAGCTGGATTGAGTTAAAGAATTTTGTTCATGTGTTCGTTGTTGGAGACAATATGCACCCAGAAATTGATGAAATACGGTCGGAGTTAAGATTGTTAACCAAATTGATGAAAGATGAAGGATATCAACCTCTTTCAGATTCATTGCCTGAAACTATGAAACACTTTTAAGACTTTAAAAAATTTCACCAAATTCGTCTCTTCACAATCACTCAACCGCACTACGTGTTCTCAATTTCACATAATGTCCAACAATTACCAATTAATGTCAAATGTAACATTCAACATTTTTAGTCTTGCTTATTTTCATCTCAAACTTTAACTTCTCTTTCTTGTATATTCGCCCTAGAATTTATGAACAGAAAATAATATTTCTGAATTTGCCATCATTAACCAGATTGCATCTAGGATTTTTCACCTTTCGTGGCGGAGCTGAGCTTTTTTTCGACACTTAAAAGATTGAACAAGTTGACCATTCATTGATGTAATGTTTTGGACAAACAAAACCTCTGCATATCAAGTTAACTATTTGTATTTTGGACAAACATTTATGTAATGTTTTGTACCTTTGATTTTATGGGTATTCCTTTTCAGAAAACTATGTGGGAGCAACAACAATCACTCTTGTATGATTCTGTCACACAAGTAAATATTGATGTACCAAAATCCACGGTTACTTCTTTGGATCCACTCAATTGGCTGGTTGAGGAGCTTGGTAACATCCAATAATTGACGATTTCTTCAACTACTCTTCAGGTACTTTAGGATATGTTTGGTTTAAGAAAATTCAAGTGGTTTCATTTTTTCGGTTTTCACTTTTTACTACAACTTTTTTCTTAATATGCTTGCTTTTCTAATTTTTGTCAAAAAAAAAAATGACTTGTATTAAATGGATTTTAATTCACCCTCGTTTTTTATTACTTAGGTTCTCTCTTTAGTGGATTTTTTCCTAAAATATCATTTTTTTTTTTTTTTCACTTTCTCAAATTGCCCTACTTTGAAATTTTTTTCTCAATCTGCTCTACTTTTTAGACTAAACT
>JBBPBQ010000001.1:11265927-11294388 GCA_037974755.1 Cicer yamashitae
TTTTTTTTTTTTTTTGTCTTTTTCTGGTTTTATATTATTTTAATTAATTAATTAATTATAATAATAATAATAATACATTACCTTGCACGATCTTATCTTGCAACACGTAATTGTGACTCTCATTCCAGTGTTTAATTTCTTCCCTCCAAACCTAGTTCCAATTATCATCAACCCTATGTCTCATGTCGACCTCATGGTACATTTTCATGTCCTTTGGTGGTTGTGGTATTTCTTGATGGAAGCCGAACTGAAGTGTGACTCTATCTGTATGATGTTTTTCAATGATATGATAGCAATGCAGATAGGTACATGCAGTCCAAGAGACCACCTCTTCTACCGAAACTTCATGTTGGAACATGAGATAAGGTCTCCAATAGAACTGATATTTAAAAAACAAAGTAAATTAATTATAACAAGTATAAAAACAAAACAAGATATTTAAAAAATTTAAATAAAAGGGAATAAATATATTACTTCATGAACCATCATGTGGTCAATTGTTTTTTAGTATCCTTCTATGTCGTTATGAGGAACTTTACTGAAATTTAGACCACCAGAATTAAATCTGTCGAATATATTAAAAATAAAAAATATAATAAAATTAGTACCAGAATTAAATCTGTCGAATATATTAAAAATAAAAAATATAATAAAATTAGTAATATGGTAAGCAATTGGTTTTAAAAAAAGGAAAAAATAATATAAAATAAATTTGCAAATAGTTACCTTTGTGCAAGTGGAAATATCCATGGATTGGGTGATTCTGGAGCGACACAAGACAAACGATACCATGCCCAATTTTGCAACAAAAGTGCACATCCACCCATAGACATGACACTAGGTTTTGTTGCTTGACATAGTTCTCTGTACAGTATAGCTAAAACGGCTAAACCCCAACTATATTGGGATGCTTTATTTAAATCTCCTAATAAAGAAAGATATTTTAAATGTACACGGTTGTTGGATTTGTCAAGCATCAATAACCCTCCGATCATACGTAGGATGTATGCCCGACAAAGATGCTTGTTTTTCAAATTCAGATGCATTTTCACCAACATGGTCGAACGTATCCTTGAGCCACTTTAATTTAATAGAATTATCTTTTGTTGCTCCCACAGGTGGGATAACTCCTAGGTAATCTTGACAGAGTTCTTTAACGTTCACAAAATTTGAACCGCTAACGGGAAAACCAGAAACATTTAATCCTAAAATGTAATATATATCTTCCAAAGTTATTGTGCACTCACCTACTGGAAGATGAAACGTGTGAGTTTCTGGTCTCTATCTCTCAACCATAGCAGTGATCAGATCCACATCTAGTTTATAATTTCCGAGTTTGATCACTTCACCGAAGCCAGCCACTTGCAAATATGGTAATCTGGCTTCATTTGGTTTTTTATTGATGTTACCGTGACATAGAGTGGATAGTTTTGATCGGAGCAACCATACTTTCATGGTCCACGAGACAGTAGTTCCAAAGGGAGGGCGACCAATTGGTCACTTCAGTGTAAACCTTCCTAACAAGTGGTGCGATTGTGGGAAATATCAAGCTAAACATATGCCTTGTTCACATGTCATAGCAGCATGTTCTAGCATAAAATATGATTATTGGAGCCTTATACCTGATGTGTACAAGGAGGAAACGGTACTAAAAGTCTACGATGAAGCGTTCCCACCCATACTAAACAAAGGATATTGCCAGAATATAAAGGTGTTAAGGTGTGTCACAATCCATTAATGCGGAGAGTCAAGAAAGGTCGCCCAAAGAGCAAACGCATTAGGACAGAAATGGACGCTACAGAAAAAGTACCACGAAAATGCGGATTATGTCGAGTATCTGGTCATATTAGGAAAAATTGTCCAAACGCTGGAAGCACATCTACTCAAATTTGATGTATTTTTTTTAATGTATTTTCTTTAAAATTTTAATATAATTTTCTATTTTTAATTATTTTTAATTGTCATCATTTATAATAATAATAATAATAATAATAATAATTATTATTATTTATAATTAATTAATTAATAATAATAATCATTATTATTATTTATTAATATAATAATATTATTTATTAATTTACTATTATTAATTAATTAATTAATTATTATTATTATAGTTTTAATGTATTATTATTATTATTATTATTATTATTATTTATTAATGTATTATTATTTATTAATTAATTATTATTATTATTATTTAATTTTTATTATTATTATTATTGTTATTATTATTAATGTATTATAATTATTATTATAATTATAATTAATTAATTAAAATAATATAAAATCAAAAAAAGACAAACAAAAAAAAAACACCCCAGTAGGAGGTCGCACCCCCAGCCAGCGACCTCCCACTGGGCCCAAAATTTGCAGGCCTTCAGCTGGTCGCACCCTCCACTGCGACCTCCAGTTTAGCCCAAAAAGTATGGCAGATTAGGAAATTTTTTTCAAAGTAGGGCAATTTGAGAAAGTGAAAAGAAAAAGTAAGATATTTGGGGAAAAAAGTCCTCTTTAGTTCCTGATTTATTGAAGGTTGAATTCACTTCCTTAAGTCATTGAAGTAAAATGAAGTTGCGATTTCCATCTATACCAAATGGAATAGTCGACTTTTTGTTTCAAAACTCATTGTCAACGGAGGTTGGAATCATAGACATTTAAGGTGAAACGTACATTCATCAACTTAGAGACAATTTAGTCTTAGGTTTCATTTTTTTTTTTTAAATACCACGTCTCTCCTTTTATCTAATTTCTAACTCAACAATATTTATATTGACCTTTTACCTTTATCCTAAATTATCATATTAGAATATATGATAGTTACTTAGTGAACTTAACTTTTAAATTTGAGTTAAGTTTATAATATTTGGTTCATTAGTACTTATAACTTTTGATTTAAAATGACTAAACATTGAATATGAATTTTATATCTTAGTCCCAAACAACGTAACAATAACTAGAAAAGTCGTTAAAAATAGGGAAAAAAAAACCAATAAACCCATAAATCAGAAAAATAAACCAATAAACTACTCATTCTGTCTTTGAATTTTAGTTCTTTTAACTTTAGACACACATATTAAGAAATAATAAATTTAAGTTTAGTTTTTTTTACCCTTTATTCATTAATTAAAAAAAATTCATTTAATACATGTTTTTGGGGTTCTAAAAAAACCAAAGTTTTTGTGACCAAAATAAAATTCTTAAAGGATCAAAGATGGAGGACATAGGGAGTAGTACAGAGTAAAATCAAAATTCATTAAGCCAATATTTATTAAAAAAATCAAAATTTCGGTAAACATAATAGAAAAACCAAAAAAGTTAGTAAGATAATCCATAAATTCATTACATTAGACTATAATTCATCGCAAAATATATTCAAAAATCAGAATCTATACAAAGTCCATAAACTAACTAGAATTTCAGAACTTCATTAAATCTTGAGGTGTTTGACAACAACAACAAAATTGAACCTTGAGGGACTAAATTATTGTTTTATATGATACGTTAGATACTATTTTGAAGTAATTTTATAGTTTAGAGACTTTTAACGGTTATTGAACAGATGAACTAACTTGATAGGTAAAAAATAATTTAGAAACATTTTAATTGATTTTAATAATCCAAAGACTAAATGGAGAGATATTGTTATTTTTGTGATTAAATCAATGGTTTATTCAAAAACTGTGATCTTCTAACCAAATATCTGATACAACAAATGTTGAATATCATTGTGATATTATTTAAGATTGTATCAATTATCATGTCCAATTATAGAATTTATTTATTTTTAGTATCTTCATTCGATGAAACTTTTTCATATTGGTAAAGTAGTTTGGAGGACTTAGGTTTGATAAATTTTTGGGTTTTTAGATTTAAGGAGATCATATATTTATGGGTTTGGGATTCAATTCTTTTTAGAATTTTCTAGTTCTCACCTCTTCGTCTATACCTTCTACCTCTAAAACACTTAAAAAAGACTATTTTATCCTTTTTACTATATATAAAAAAATGAATTTTTTCTTCTTCTCACTTTTCACTCACACTTTCAACTTTGACAAATTTCTCAGCATTTTCGAAACTTTCGAAGCAAACAAGTAAGTTTTTTTTCAAACTTCTTGATTAATTTGAAACATTCAAAATGTAATTTTTAGTTTTTTAAATTTTTTTTTGAAAGTTTCGAAAAATACGAAACTTTCGAAATAGGAAAATTCAAAATTTTCAAAAATTTCATCTTCATCGAAAGTTTCAAAATGTAATTTTACAAATGCTACATCACAAATCTAAAATGACATTTGAACATACCTTATCGTTGTTTTTTTACAAAACTAATAGAAATAACCAAATTAACTAACAAAATTATAGTTAAGAGACCAAAATGGAACAAAAAGTAATTAAATGACAAAAGTAAAACCAAAAAATAAGTTAAGGGGCTACAAGTGTATTTTTTTTTGTCTTAGACCAAAAGTGTAATTTAACCATCAAGATTTTTTTTTAAATAACTTATTAACTAGTTATTTTTTAGTTTTTGTAAAACAACATTAAAAGAATAAAATAACATTTATAATATTGATTTAATTTATATGCAGTGTCAATGCAAATATATTTTACAATATCAATTAATTACAACTATCGACTCATTGAAAATATTTGATTTTAACCTAACTACTTCTAAAGTCACACATATTTTCCGTTTACATTAAATGTGTATGAAAATTAATCTCTTACAATATATATATATATAGGGACATATCAACTATATAGCTAGTAGGGGCTCTTGCCCTCACAAGAAAATAAAAAATCATTTTAATAATACTATTAGTTTATTTTAAGCCCCCATAAAATCATATATATTGTGTATCCAATCATATATTTACTTTAAAGTTAGTTTTGATTTTTCCGGTGACAACTGAAACTATTGAAAATATTTCTGTATTATGAATTTTGTGAAGAATGAAATATGTAATCATATGGAGGATAAGCAATTGAATAATTTGTTTTATATATATATATATATATATATATATATATATATATATATATGGTGGAGATCAACTTACTCTATGAATAAGATACTTCGTTTAATAATTTTTAGTAGACATTGAATTTCATCAATCTAACTGTTAGTTAATTATTTTTATAATATCTGAATGACCGTGCATACTAAAAATTATAGAAATCGGATATTTTCAACTACATAATTTTATGCTCCACATTTACTTGTATTCTAAAAAGTATATTATAAGTTAAATTAAACTTATTCATTGAAGTATAAAACATTTTTAAAATTTAGCATTTTAATCAACTCAATAAAAAGTATTAATTTGACGATTAGATTAGTAAAATTTAATGTGAGTTACAAAGTGTAGAGTTGATCACCACACGCGCACGCGCACGCGCACGCGCGCACACACAGAGAATATTCAAATGAGATGTTTTTTGCAATAAGAAACTAAGAGAAATGAATATTAGTCGTTAATCAAATCATAAATGACGAAGATTAGAATAAAAAAATCATGTATCACTTAAACAATTTTTTTATCATAATAATTGATTTTGATATGGTCCAAATTTAAAACAAAACAAGATTTGGATTAAAATGTAAAATTTTAAAAATATATGATACTTCATTAAATAAGTTCAATTCAACATGTAATATACTTTTAAAAATACAACTAAAATATCAATTATAAAATCTTTTAGTTAGAGATTACCAATCACTATATAATTTTTCTATATGCACGATTGTTCAAATAATATAAAAATGAGAGTTGCTACTGTACATTCATAAATAGAAAGGTTTTGGTACATTTGTTCTATAAAACAATAAATTAACCATCATTTTTATAAATCAAAGAACCATTTATTGACTTTCGTAATTTAGGAAAGATTATTGCATAAGAAAAACACTATTTAGTTGTTTGTAACTGTCGCGGCCTAAAATTTCGAGTGTTTCTCGGATTCAATGGAGTCGCCACCAAAGTTTATTTTAAAACAGGGAAAATATTGGAAAACTCTTAAAAATAAAAAAAAAATAAAAAAATGGTATTTGAAACCAAAATTTGAGTTCAGGAGCCGATTAGGCATAGGGAATGTATTAGCACCTACGACATCCGTTAAAATACGGTACCTATAATTAATTGTGCAAAATTAATATTAACTTAAATATACTTATTTCTCCTTATTATTAAATATGAATATCAATTGTTTTTTTGAAATAAATGTGTGCTTAATAAAGAGAGGGAATAAAAAAAAGATTTTTTTTATTAATGTGCTTGTCAAGAGTGTGATCTTGCTCCTTCGTATCTCCCGGTGCGATGAGAAATCAAAGCTACTTAGTTCTTGGGTAGAAAATGCGGATGTATTGATTGCTTTTAAAGAAATTGTGTTTTGTGTAGTACCTCAATTTTGTCCGATTAACTAAAAATAACTCTAAAAATATGCATATATAATATATTCAAATTTGAGTATATACTAAAAATAAATAATAAAACAAAGAAGGAGTTGTGATTTACAACAACCCTTTTATTTTTATTGTCTTTCGGTTTATTTGGTCTGCAATACATATACAATGCCCTGCCAACATAGCCTTTTACAATACATACATAATACAAACACAATGCCCTGCCAACACAGCCTTTTATAACACAACCTTTTACAATACATACATAATACAAACACAATGCCCTGCCAACACAGCCTTTTATAACATAGCCTTTTACAATACATACATAATACATACACAATTCCCTGACAACACAGCCTTTTATAACACAACCTACACACGCAACTTGTACGGTTCCTAGTAACACACATCTCAGCAACACTTTTATTTTCAAATTCCTGCAAAATAGCAACTCACATATCAACAACACTTTTATTTTCAAAATCAAAAAAATGCTACAAACCAGTTTATTGCCTAATCTGGTTTATTTTTAGCCTAATAAAGAAGTTACTTGTAATACCTGTGCACTCAATGAAAAAAGTAGAAGACACTTTTTCCTTAATTATACATTGCTTAAAATTTGTTATAAAAACAATACAAAATCCAGTTAAAATTTGTGGTAAAACAATGTAAAATCCAGAGCTCAAATTTATCTATTGATCAGAAACATTCACCATTTTACTTATAAATTGAGACAAAAAAAAAATCAGAAAAGGGAGGATTTTTTGAATAGATCGAAGATTAACACTGATAAAAAAACACATACCAAGAAGGAAGAAAAACGAAGCAAAGTAGTAGCAAAAGAAAACAGGAGTTAAGGTAACTTTTTTCTCTTTACATTACAGTTGTTCTTGTTCTTTTTTTCTTTCCTCACGGCCAACCTCACGGTGCATACCGCCAACCTCACGACCATCAGCCGGCCAACCTCACGGTACCTGCCGGCCAACTTCACGGCCATTGGCCGACCAACCCCACGGTGCCTGCCGCTAACCCATCTACTTTCAGAATCGCGTGAATAGTGAGAGGTAGAAGGGAGGTAGATTGAGGAATGGTTTGAGACTATGAACTAACCAGGCTTTGTTTAGATGGTTTCCTTTTGTTTTTTTTTTGTTTTTTTTTTTTTTTTTTCAGATTAAGCGGCTGCGTCCTTTAACCCTTAACTAGGGTTTCAATTTTTTTTAACCCTTATTCTTTTGTTGTTGTGTTTTTTAATCTTGGGTTTGGGCTTGGGCTCTAAAATAAAAATATGTTCATATAAACTCAACCCATTCAGAGTTAATTTTTGTTTTATTAATAAAAAGAAGTTAATTTTTTTTTTGCTTCATAAATAAAAATCAAATTTCATAAAAAAATGTAATATAATATTATATTAAATATCAATTAGATGTGACATCTTTTTACTCCTTAAATTTTTCGAGATACCAGTTATACTACATGACATTTTTAAAGTTTAATATTTAAAACCGAAAAATGATAAATTATTCTTAAAATGATTAAATTAGACGTGACATCTTTTTACTCCTTAAATTTTTCGAGATACCAGTTATACTACCTGACAATTTTAAAACTTAATATTTAAAACCAAAAATGATAAAATATTCTTAAAAATATTAAATTAGATGTGACATCTTTATACTCCTTAAACTTTTCGAGACACGAGTTGTACGACTAGATAGTCTTAAAATTTGCATTTTAAAATATTATTCAAATCAAACCAATTCTTTTTTTCAAAACTTTTTTTTATCAACAACAAAACACAATTTCTTTAAAACCAATCAACATATCCACATTTTTTACCCAAGAACTACGTAGCTTTGATTTCTCCATCGCACCAGGAGATACGTAGGAGCAAGATCGCACTTTTTTCAAGCATAATAACAAAAATTTTTTTTTCTCTCTATTTTTTAAATGTACTTTTATCATTAGATTCTTTTCGTAAAAATATTATATTTGCATTTTAAGAAGGAGAAATAAATATATTTAAATTAATATTAATTTTGCACAATTAATTATAGGTAACCGTTTTTTTTACGGATGTCGTAGGGTGCTAATACCTTCCCTACGCATAATCGACTCCCGAACTCAAAATTTGGTTTCAAAGACCATTTTTTATTTTCTTTTTATTTTTAAGGGTTTTCCAATATTTTCCCTATTTCAAAATAAACTTTTGTGGCGACTCCATTGAATTCGAGAAACGCTCGAAATTTTAGGCCGCAACAGCTGGCGACTCTGCTGGGAACACTTAGAGAGTCAAGCCTAACATAATTAATTGTGCAATTTTTTTTATTTTATTGTGTACTTTTTTCTTCTATATTTGTTTGTTTTTCATTTCTTTTAGTTTATGTGTTTATTATTTCTTAAATAATAGTTGTCATTATAATATTCTCGTAAACTAGTAGATCATTTTATTATTATTCTTATTATTATTATTATTATTATTATTATTATTATTATTATTATTATTTTGTATATATGTGTGTTTTATTAGCGTTGTGAATTATTGAATTATGTTTATTCCGCACCCTACACCTTTACTAAGACACACACTTATGAGTGAGACCCTATACCCGGGCCTGAGTAAAGCTTAAGTTTAGTTAGAGGTTTAGTGGTAATCATGTTGGATGTACATCCTATTTGGTTATTGCGAAAATCTCGTCTAGAGTGTGACTCCATTGAAAATACCTACATTTTAGATGTACTTCCTATTTGTAGTGATGTTTCAATACGTGTACTTGGCTCTAGAGACCAATGAATTTTAGGACTATATAACCCGCCCAGGAAAGAATTCACGAATTTAGAAGCTTATAGACTTTAAAATTTCTCTAATCTTGGTTAGAATGCATCTATGTCATATCCTAGCTTTCTTGCTTTTAAATGGCAGATTATTTATTTTTTTTAAATTTTTTTTATTTATTTTATTTTTTTGTTTTATTTTTCTCCACCATCCGACGTTAGTATACCTCTCATTTTTTGTTGTTGCATCAATGCAAGTAGCTTTCATCGTTAATGATAAAGTTAAATTTTTTTTAGTACCATGCATTTCTTTCATGCATTAAAAATTATTTTCAACACCATACCATACATTATTCATAATCATTCATTTTTATGTAGGCCCATTAGAGAACCATTGAATTCAAAGCTAAGGTGTGGATATTTTTGATTAAAAATGGGATCCAACAATGAAACTGCAACCCCAATGCTAAGGAAAACTATGAATGTGAAAGCGAAAAAGCCTCAGGTTGACAGTTTAAAAGAACTTCGTAGCTTGTTGGAACTTAATCACCGGTCAACATTTACTAAGAAATATGGAAAAATTCTTGATTTGTTGGATGTGGATGTACAAATAGGGGCTATTATCGCTTTGGCTCAATTCTACGACTCTCCTTTGAGATGCTTCACTTTCAAGACTTCCAACTTGCGCCTACTTTAGAAGGGTTTGGACCAATTTTAGGTTACTCCATAGAAAAAGGGAAACCTTATCGTTACATGAGGAATTATCCATCCACAACCAAAGTAGCTGAGATACTAAGAGTTGAAGAGGAAATGTTGATTAGCCAAAAGAAGAAAGGGACTTCTGGTTTTCTAAGAAGTTTTTTTCAGGAAAGAGCACATCATTTAGTTGAAGCCCAAGATTGGAGTGCTTTTATGGAGGTGCTAGCTCTCACCATCTATGGAGTTGTTCTATTCCCGAGTGATGAGGAAATTATTGATTTAGCAGCAATCGATGAGAAAATCCTACAACAGCCGTCCTCACTGACGTGTACTATACACTTAACTACTATCATGAAAAAAAAAAGCAAACGAATTTTTTGTTTACCTGTTTTGTACGTTTGGTTGGTGAATCATATGTTTGATAGTGGGTGCCAAAAGCGTTGCCCTATCAATGATTTCAAGAATTGTTGTGTTGACATAAAGGATAATCGAGAATGGGCTCAAAGGTTGGTAGATCTTAATGAAAAAACAGTTCGATGGTATGCAAGATGGCGAGAGGTAAAAGAAGTAATATACCAATGTGGAACATTCCCTAATGTGCCACTCATGGGGACTAGAGGTTGTGTGAATTATAACCCAATATTGGCCTTGAGGCAACTTGGGTATCCTATCATAGGAGAACCAAAGCCAAAACTAATAACCCCTTTTATTCTTTATGACATGGGTTTAGAAAACATTGAAGATTTGAGGAGAGTACGTCAATCTTGGAATACGATGATCAAAAAAGGGAAGGAACTAGGAAGTAGAAGTTGTGGTGCAGATGATTGCTACCGACAGTGGGTCAAGAATAGGGTCCAAAAGATTAAGCTGCCTTTTCGCCGTACCTATGAGGTGGTCGATGAAACACCAATGCAACCCATTATCGTTAGTGAATAAATTGAGAAGTTGCAAGCATCAATTCTAGAGGCGGAAGAGCAAAAAAAGAATATGCGAGAAAAGTTGATAGTAGTTCGTCGAGCGTATGAGATTGCCTTGTTGGAAAATGAGAAGAAGACGATTTCTCTTGAAAGATCAAATAAGAGGGCGAAAATAGAGGAGGATTATAAGCTCAAGCTTTAATGCAACTTAAGGGCTTCAGACGAGTCTTTATGTTTGAGAAGACAAGAAAGAGACCAAGCGCGAGATGAGGTTGAAAAGTTGGGAAAATGGTTGAAAGATTCAGAAATCAGTGAAAGAAATGCAAAGAGACAATTGGAAGATTTGAAACAACAGTTGGAGAGAGTGGTAGTAGAATACAAGACAAGGATAGAAGAAGAAAAAATTGAAAAACAAGAAGTTGTTACTATGTACCGAGAAGCGTGGTTGAAGGAACAAGAGGAAGAAAATATGTTAAGAAACCGAATGATGGAACAAGTGGAAGCAATAGAGATGCTCGGGCAAGAAGGGTAATGTGGATGGATCGTTGTGAAAAACTCACTTTCATAGCTAACCAAGCCATCGATAGGGTCCCCGTACTCTTAAGGAAAGCAAAAGCAAGCATAGTTCCATCTGTCACACCTGCTGAGATTATTACTTTCATTCAACATTGTAATAGTTTGATAGAAGCAATGAATAGTTTAATTCGCCAAGAGCGATAGAAATAATGTATTTCAGATATAGAGAGAAATGTTGCACTTGTACCCTTTTTAATTATCAATGAACGAGCTTGTTTTGAGTTTTCTAAAAAGATGTTTGTGCCTAGGTTGCTAAATCAATGGTTCTCTAATACCCACATGCATGCATATAAATGTTCATTTTTTTTAACTAGCATCATATGATCTTTCAGAAAAATCCATAAAGCTGTTTCCCCGACACCCTTATCGAACTCGCGCGAAACTCCAAGATCATGGACGAACTTGAGCAAAACCAAGAAGTGATGAGAGCGGATGTTAGCCAATTGAAGGACAAGGTTGATAGAATCCTAGAGGCTATACAGGCTTTGACAACGAAGAATAATACAGATGAGAATCCTCCAACTACAAATGAAGAACACCAAGCTACCCCGTCTCACCCACCAGGCTTTACCCCAACTACCCAACAATTTCGCGCGCCAGCCATGCAATTTCCTATGTATGGTCTTCCACCTGGTTATACTCTGCCCATAGTCATCAACCCCATGGACAATAACCCAAACCATTCAACTATCAACACCCAAAGCCTAAAACAACCACAAATCCCATCTTCTATGGGCTACGTGCCACCCCAAAACACTATACCCTCAGAAAATATTCCATTTAGTGCACCCCAAGTACCCCATTTTGATGCTAACGAAAATTGGCAACAACCTCATGTTGGTGACGATACACAGTCGAAAGAAAAATTCCACATTTTAGAAGAACGAATAAAAGCAATTAAAGGAAGTAATGTCTATGGTCTCGAAGCTTTTGATATGTGCTTGGTTCCCGATGTGGTGATCCCTTCAAAATTCAAGATACCTGAGTTTGAAAAATACAAAGGAGTCACATGTCCTAAAAACCATCTGACCATGTATTGTAGAAAAATGGCTTCTCATGCTCATAATGACAAACTTCTCATCCATTTTTTTAAGACAGTTTAAGTGGGGAATCATTAAATTGGTATATGCATCTCGAGCGAAATCGAATCCGTTCGTGGAAATATTTGGCTGATGCCTTCCTGAAACAATACAGGTATAACATTGACATATCCCCTGACAAGATGCAACTACAAAATTTGTTGAAAAAGGACAACGAAACATTCAAAGAATATGCACAACGGTGGAGAGAAGTCGCAAGTAAATCCTCTTTTATCTGAAAGAGAAATGGTGGGTATGTTTATGGATACTCTTCAGTCGCCTTTTTATGAGAAGATGATCTGGAGTATGTCATCAAACTTTTCTGACATGGTCATGATAGGAGAAAGAATAGAAAGTGGAATGAGGAGTGGCAAGATCGTATGTGCAACAAGTGGTGTGAACAAACCCCAAATGGGATTCACAAAAAAGAAAGAAGGGGATGCTAATGCTGTAATGGTAAACCAAAGAGTCTCCTCTTTTCCATCCATGAATTCTTATCGACCTCCAAATTTCTAGGCCCCGATACCCCAAATCCCCTACATTCCCTATCCATATGTGGCTGCAACCTCACAAGCTCGATACCCTCAATATCACTCCTCAAGCCACCTTTTTATCAACCACCTTTGGTCCAACCTCCAGCTGTCATGTTTTCCCAACAAAACCAACGAAACCAAAATCCAAAACCGAATCAATACAAACCACCAGTCAATCGAGAAAAGAAGATAACCCATTTTGACCCAATTCCCGTGACATACAGCCAATTGCTGCCTCATCTACTCCAGAATTCAATGGTAGTCCTAAGACCAATGAAACCTCTTGAACCACCATTCCCAAAGTGGTATAACCCAAACGCCAAATGTGAATACCATGCTGGAGCTGTAGGGCATTCCATCGAAGATTTCCAAGCCCTAAAATCTAAAGTGCAAGAATTGGTTAATGCAAAATGGCTTACCTTCAAGGAAGACGGTCCCAACGTAGGGAGTAATCCCTTACCTGGCCACAGAGATACCTTTGTCAATGTCACTCAATATGAGATAGACCAATGTGTAGATGATGATCATGTGTTGACCATAAAGCCGTATATGGAAAATAGTAGATCTTTTCAAAGACCATTGGAAATCCTCTATAGAAAAGAAAATCATAAGCTAACTTCTAGCAGGCCAAATGCGATATTCGTCCAAACACCAACCCCTTTTCCTTACGAAAATACCAAGGCGGTGCCATGGAATTATGAAATTACCTCTTACTTGGCCAATCATCAATCAAGTGATAGCTGTGAATCTAAAGGTACTGATGTCACCAACATTTCAGGGATTGGTGGGATGACTCGGAGTGGTCGAGTATATGCCCCCAGTCAACCTAAGGAAAAGGAGGGCCATGGAGGAAAAGGGAAGGAAGTTACGAATCATGCTATAAAAGGGCCAAAGACATGCAAAAAGACAATGCTTGAAGAAGAAGCTAACGAATTTTTGAAGTTTATCAAGCAAAGTGAGTGTAAGGTGGTAGATCAACTAAATCAAACCCCTTCCAAGATATATTTTCTTGCTTTGTTATTAAACTTTGTAGCGCATAGAAGGACACTGATGAAAGTTTTAAACGAGGCCCATGTTACTCATGATATCACTGTCCACCAGTTTGATGGAGTTGTCGGTAATATCACCTCCAGTAGCGGTTTGAGTTTTAGCGATGGTGAATTACCAGCTGACGGGATAGAGCATAATAAAGCACTACACATCTCTGTGAAGTGTCATGATCATATTCTTGCACGAGTGCTGGTTGATAATGGTTCATCGTTGAATGTCATGCCAAAATCAACACTATCAAAACCATTTATTGATGGAGCTTGTTTGAAGCCGAGTGCTTTGGTGGTGAAAGCGTTTGATGGATCTAGAAGACAAGTTGTTGGTGAGATTGACCTGCCAATTCAAATCGGACCTCATAACTTCGGAATAACCTTCCAGGTGATGGATATTAAACCAGCGTACAGTTGCCTTTTAGGGAGACCGTGGATTCACGCTGCTGGAGTAGTGACATCCACTCTCCATCAAATGCTAAAGTTTATAGTGAACAATAAACTGGTGATAATATCTGGCGAAGAAGATATGATAGTTAGTCATCTATCTTCTACAAGCTACATTGAAGACACGGAGGAAGCCATAGAGACTTCCATTCAAGCATTAGAAATCGCCAATGCTGTCTTCATGGGTGAAGGATCTCCTTTAAAAGAACCAAAGTTGCCTACCACCTCCTTAAAGTCTACCAAATCGATGTTGGAAGGAGGAATTTTTGTTAAATTGGGAAAATTGTTAGATATACCTGAAAAGAACGATAGGTACGGTTTAGGATATCTACCTACTAAAGCTGACAAAGAAAATGCTGTGAAAGAAAAAAGGGAAAGCAGGATGGCTCGTTTGGAAAATCAGACACTGAATTCACAGAAGATTTCTATTTGTGACATTTGCCAAACCTTTCAGAGCGCGGGAATAGTATATGCTGACCATGTGGCTGTTGGGGAAGAAGAGGATCATGTTGATGATGATACCTCAAATTGGTGTACCCTTGTCCTCCAAACACCAGTCTCAACAATTGGAAGATCATCGAGTTTCCCGTGTTTGTTAATTCATGTTCAAAGTAATTGTGTATTTTAACTCCTTTTGCTCTGTCCAAGGCTATAAGGATAACTAATTAGGGCGCATGTATTTCAATTCTGTACTTATTATCAATAAATGCATTTTTGAATTCTTCAACTGCTTTTGTTTTTCTCTTTCCTTTTTTGGCAATCTTTAATCATATTTTCTTTTTCCTTTTTCTTCTTAATTTAAACAATGCGTTTTTGAATTATTCAACTGCTTTTGTTTTTCTCTTTTCTTTTTTTTTTTGGCAATCTTTATTCACATTTTCTTTTTCCTTTTTCTTCTTAATTTAAACAATGCATAGTCGAAAACGAATATGTTGAAAATAGCAGCGCTAGAACCCATTCTTGTAATTTTGAACGCCCAATTAATCACGTTGATGAGGATTGTGAAGACGATTGTGAGCCTCCCCCATAACTAGAAAGTTTAATTGAACAGGAAGCTAAGATAATCCAACCCTATCAAGAACCTGTTGAGGTGATCAATTTAGGGACTGAGCATGATAAGAAAGAAACTAAATTTGGAATGTCTATGAAAGAAACAGAAAGAGAAAAGTTGGTTCAACTTTTATTTGATTATGTGGATGTCTTTGCATGGTCATACCAAGATATGCATGGGCTAGATACTAACATAGTTGAACACAAGCTACCAATCAAACCCGAATGTGCTCCAATTAAACAAAAATTAAGGAGGATGAGGCCTGATATGTCACTTAAAATTAGAGAAGAGGTCAAGAAGCAATTTGATGCTGGTTTCTTAGTAGTAGCAAAATATCCTCAATGGGTTGCTAATATTGTCCCAGTTCCAAAGAAGGACAGAAAGGTTCGAATGTGCGTTGATTATTGGGATTTAAATAAAGCTAGTCCTAAAGACGATTTTCCTTTGCCTCATATTGATGTCCTAGTGGATAGCACTACTCAATATTTTCTTTTCTCCTTCATGGATGGTTTCTCAGGTTACAATAAAATTAAGATGGCTCCCGAGGATATGGAAAAAAACCACATTCATCACACAATGGGGAACTTTCTGTTATAAAGTGATGCCATTTGGATTAAAGAATGTTGGGGCAACCTATCAAAGAGCAATGGTAACTTTGTTTCATGACATGATGCATAAGGAAATAGAGGTTTACGTGGACGATATGATTGCCAAATCTCAGACCGAAGAAGACCATGTTGTTAACCTTCAAAAGTTATTTGTGCGACTAAGGAAGTTTAGACTCCGTTTAAACCCTACTAAATGCACTTTTGGTGTAAGATCAGGCAAGTTACTTGGTTTTATCGTTAGTCAAAAAGGGATAGAAGTGGACCCAGATAGAGTAAAAGCAATACAAGAAATGCCCACTCCACGCACGGAAAAAGAAGTTCGTGGCTTTTTGGGTAGATTAAATTACATTTCCAGGTTCATATCGCATCTCACCGCTACATGCGAGCCAATTTTCAAGTTGTTTCGCAAAGACCAAAAGGTTGAATGGAATGAGAATTGTCAAAAAGCTTTTGAAAAGATTAAGCAGTATTTGTCAAAACCTCCAATCTTAGTACCTCCTATTCTTGGGAAATCGCTTATTATGTACTTAACAGTACTTGACGAGTCAATGGGTTGTGTATTGGGGTAGCATGACAAATTCGGTAAGAAAGAACATGTTATCTATTATTTGAGCAAAAAGTTCACCAGCTGTGAAACAAGGTATTCACTCCTTGAACGAACATGTTGCGCATTAGCTTGGGCTGCTCGCCGGTTGAGGCAATACATGTTATGTCATACAACTTGGTTGGTATCTAAAATGGACCCCATTAAGTACATCTTTGAGAAACCTGCTCTTACTGGAAGGATTGCCCGTTGGCAGATGTTGTTATCAGAATACGATTTGGTATACGTTACACAAAAAGCTATCAAAGGAAGCGCCCTAGCAGAGTACTTGGCCCAAGAACCTGTAGAAGATTATCAATCAATGCAGTGTGAATTTCCCGATGAAGGCATAATGACTTTATTTGAAGCGGCTGAATCATCTGATAGAGAAAAGTGGACGTTGGTGTTTGATGGTGCTTCTAACGCGTTAGGGCATGGAATTGGGGCCGTTTTGATTTCCCCAGAGAACCAGTTCACTCCATTTACTGCTAGGTTGTGTTTTGATTGCACAAACAATATTGCATAATATGAGGCATGTGTTATGGGCATTAAAGCAGTTATTGAATCAAAAGCAAAGGTTTTTGAGGTATATGGAGACTCATTGTTGGTCATCCATTAGACGAAAGGAGAGTGGGAAACGCGAGCTTCCAAATTGATTCCGTATCATACCCATATCAAAGAATTGACAGAACAATTCGAGAAGATTACTTTTCACCATATCCCTCGAGAAGAAAACCAATTAGCTGATGCCCTGGCCACATTGTCGTTAATGTTCAAAATAAGGAATATCCATTGGGTGTTTCAGAGAACGACAAAAGGGTTTTAAGGAGGTTGTCAATGAACTTCTTCTTAAATTGTGAGGTGCTTTATAAGAGAAATCATGATATGGTTCTCCTCAGATGCGTGGATCAAGCGGAAGCAGAGAAAAACATTCAAGAGGTTCATGAAGGATCTTTCAGAACTCATGCAAATGGGCACGCTATGGCGAGAAATATCTTAAGGGTTGGCTACTATTGGTTGACCATGGAGTCTGATTGCTTTAGTTACGTAAAGAAATGTCATAAATGTCATTCTATGCTGACAAAGTACATGTACCGCCCACCTCTCTGAATGTTTTAACATCACCATGGCCATTTTCAATGTGGGGATGGATGTTATTGGACTCATCGAGCCTAAAGCTTCAAATGGGCACCGATTTATCCTAGTAGCTATTGACTACTTCACAAAATGGGTTGAAGCCGCTTCTTATGCCAATGTGACGAGAAGTGTGGTTGTCAGATTCATCAAAAGAGAATTGATTTGTCGATATGGCTTGCCAAATAGGATAATCACTGACAATACGACCAATCTGAATAATAAAATGATGAAGGAGTTGTGTGATAATTTCAAAATTCAGCACCATAATTCTTCTCCATATCGCCCGAAAATGAATGGAGCTGTAGAAGCAGCAAACAAAACTAGAAGAGGCCGAGTGGGTTCAATCATGATATGACCAATTGAATCTCATAGAAGAGAAGAGAATGATAGTTTTGTGCCATGGCCAGCTATATCAAAGAAGACTTAAAAAAGCATATGACAAAAAAATTTGTCCTCGAGAGTTTCAAGAAGGAGACTTAGTGTTAAAGAAAATACTGCCCATAAAAAGGGATTCTCGTGGAAAATGGACCCCGAACTACGAGGGACCATATGTTGTGAAAAAAGCTTTCTCTGGGGGAGCTCTAATACTTGCAGAAATGGATGGAGATGAGCTTCCACTTCCAGTAAACTCAGATGCAGTCAAAAAATATTATGCTTGAAAGAAAAGAAAATGAAAAAATGGGCTCGCTAGGTTGAAAACCTGAATAGGCGACCTAGGCAAAAATTAGAGCCTCCCGATGGATTGAAAACTTGAAAGAGCGGTCCATGCAAAAGTTAGGGATAACAAAAAGATCAAGTGGTTCAAACTGGGGCATTTATTATTCTTAGAAGTCCTAAATTATAGGAATGACTAGCGTTGTTATCTTTCCAACTAAAGCTAAACACACTCATCCCTACATTGTAACCCTTAGCTCAATTGTATTATTCTCGAAGTAATGAATGTACATTTTCCAATCTTGTCATTCGATGCTATACATTACCCTCTTTCTAAGCTGATTCAGCCTCATGTTTTTTGGTTCTAGTATTTTTATAAAAAATGTTATTTTATGATAATAAATTTCTGGAATCTGAAATATATTTTAATTATTTTGAAACTTGAAAAATATATACACGGGAACTCGATAGATTCTCAACATATATGGGGTATCAAAAAAAGAAAAAGGTAATTATTTTAAACAATGCATTCCCCTTGAAAAAAGGGGGAAGTCTTACATTTTTCATCTTCATTCATATTTTAAATATACTCAACAACCTTGTGCAATGCATAATGAATGAGTCAAGCATATCTTATATTTATACTTTATTTATACTCAACAACTTTTGTGTCACATTGTTCATTATACATTTGCGTTGCAATTACCATAAACATGTTTCTCTTTTATTTTATTTGTTTATTTTTTATTTAATTTATTTATATATATATATATATATATAACAAAAAAAACAAAAAACAAATTTCTCTCTCTTTATGGTCATCATTTTATTAATATCGATCTACGCATCGGTAATCAATCCGAAGACGATCATTTTATTTATGTCGATCTACGCATCGGTAAGATCTATGCATCGGTATCCAATCCGAAGACGATCATGTTTTTTATTTCTGTTGATCAACCATCCGGAAACTATTATTTCTGTTGACCAACCATCCGGAAACTATGATGCTTTTCATTCGGCCAATCACCAACCTTTTTACATTACATATCAAATTATTTTCTATTTTCGAAATTAATTTACTTTCATAATTTATACAAAATTTAGTTACTTATATTTAATTATCTTTTACCACGTTAATATATTTTTTTTACTAGTAAAAAATAATTAAATAGGGGCAGCTGTAGTACCTCAATTTTGTCCGATTAACTAAAAATAACTCTAAAAATATGGATATATAATATATTCAAATTTGACTATATACTAAAAATAAATAATAAAACAAAGAAGGAGTTGTGATTTACAACAACCCTTTTATTTTTATTGTCTTTCGGTTTATTTGGTCTGCAATACATACACAATGTCCCGCCAACATAGCCTTTTACAATACATACATAATACAAACACAATGCCCTGCCAACACACAGCCTTTTACAATACATACATCATACATACACAATGCCCTGACAACACAATCTTTTATAACACAGCCTTTTATAACACAGCGTTTTACAATACATACATAATACATACACAATGCCCTGCCTTTTACAATGCCCTGCCTTTTACAATACATACATAATACATACACAATACCCTGACAACACCTTTTATAACACAGCCTTTTACAATACATACATAATACATACACAAATCCCTGACAACACCTTTTATAACACATCCTTTTATTTTTAATGCCCTGTGACCAACATAGCACTCACATTAACTTCTGCCAGACTACACACGCAACCTGTACGCTTCCTAGCAACACACATCTCAGCAACACTTTTATTTTCAAATTCCTGCAAAATAGCAACAAACATCTCAACAACACTTTTATTTTCAAACCAGTTTATTGCCTAATCTGATTTATTTTTAGCCTAATAAAGAAGTTACTTGTAATACCTGTGCACTCAATGAAAAAAGTAGAAGACATTTTTTGCTTAATTATACATTGCTTAAAATTTGTTACAAAAACAATACAAAATCTAGTTAAAATTTGTGGTAAAACAATGTAAAGTACAGAGCTCAAATTTATCTACTGATCAGAAACATTCACCATTTTACTTATAAATTGAGACAAAAAAATCAGAAAAGTGAGAATTTTTTGAATAGATCGAAGATTAACACTGATAAAAAAAACACATACCAAGAAGGAAGAAAAACGAAGCAAAGTTGTAGCAAAAGAAAATAGGAGTTAAGGTAACTTTTTTCTCTTTACATTACAGTTGTTCTTATTTTTTTTATAAAATGTGAAGTTTTTTTGATTTAGCAAAAGTAAGATAACATTATGAACGAAACATAAAAAAAAAAGAAAAAAGACTATAAATTTGAACCTGTGATGATGTCGCCGGTGCATGCCGCCAACCTCACGGTACCTGCCGGCCAACTTCACGGCCATCGGCCGACCGACCCCACGGTGCCTGCCGCTAACCCATCTACTTTCAGAATCGCGTGAATAGTGAGAGGTAGAAGGGAGGTAGATTGAGGAATAGTTTGAGACTAGGAACTAACAAGGCTTTGTTTAGATGGTTTCCTTTTTTTTTTTTTTTTTTTTTCAGATTAAGCGGCTGCCTCCTTTAACCCTTAACTAGGGTTTCAATTTTTTTAACCCTAGTTCTTTTGTTGTTGTGTTTTTTAATCTTGGGCTTGGGCTCTAAAATAAAAATATGTTCATTTAAACTCAACTCAATCAGAGTTAATTTTTGTTTTATTAATAAAAAGAAGTTAATTTTTTTCTTTTTTTTGCTTCATAAATAAAAATCAAATTTCATAAAAAATGTAATAAAATATTATATTAAATATCAATTAGATGTGACATCTTTTTACTCCTTAAATTTTTCGAGATACCAGTTATACTACTTGACAATTTTAAAACTTAATATTTAAAATCAAAAATGATAAAATTAGATGTGACATCTTTTTACTCCTTAAACTTTTCGAGACACGAGTTGTACGACTAGATAGTCTTAAAACTTGCATTTTAAAATATTATTCAAATCAAACCAATTCTTTTTTTCAAAACTTTTTTTTATCAACAACAAAACACAATTTCTTTAAAACCAATCAACACATCCGCATTTTCTACCCAATAACTACGTAGCTTTGATTTCTCCATCGCACCAGGAGATACGTAGGAGCAAGATCACACTCTTGTCAAGCATAATAACAAAAACTTTTTTTTTCTCTCTATATTTTAAATGTACTTTTATCATTAGATTCTTTTCGTAAAAAGATTATATTTCATTTTAAGAAGGAGAAATAAATATATTTAAATTAATATTAATTTTGCACAATTAATTATAGGTAACCGTTTTTTGTATGGATGTCGTAGGGTGCTAATACCTTCCCTATGCATAATCGACTCCCGAACTCAAAATTTGGTTTCAAAGACCATTTTTTATTTTATTTTTAAGGGTTTTCCAATATTTTCCCTATTTCAAAATAAACGCTCGAAATTCTAGGCCGCGACATTTTGTTATTGATAAAAAAAAAGTTGTTTTGACAGAAAAAAGAAAGAAAGAGTTTGTTTGATTTGAATAATTATTTAAAAAAAATGAGTTTTAAGACTATCAAGTTGTACAACTTGTGTCTCAACAACTCAAGGAGTAAAAAAATGTCTCACTAGTTAATCCGTTTTAATAGTATTTTTTTTTTATTATTTTTGGTTTTAAAATTGAGTTGTAAAGCCACCAAATGGTACAACTTGTGTCTTAACAACTCAAAGATTAAAAGATGTCACATCTAATTAATCTAATATTTATTTATTGTGATTTTTTATTTTTTTTAAAAAGTAAACAAACACACACAGAGAGAAATCAGTTTCACTGTTAAGAGATAGAGAGTGAAAGAGAACAAACACACAAAAAACGGCAATGAAAGGGGAGTTGCCCGCTGTGGTGGTTTATCGAGGGTCGAAGTTGATGTTGGTGGCTGAGTGGACGCTCTAGCGGTAGTGCTCGTGGTGGTGGTTCGCCGGAGGTCAAAGTTGACGGAGGTGGCTGTGTGGACGCTGTGGTGGTGGTTCGCCGGAGGTCAAAGTTGACGGAGGTGGCTGTGTGGACGCTCTGACGGTAGTGCTCGCGGTAGTGGTGTGTGGCTCATGCTCACGGAGGTCGATTTGATGATGGTTTCCTAAGGGATTTGCAAAGGATGATGAAGGTGGTGATGTGTGGCTCATGCTCTCTCTAACTCTCTACATTTTAAGAAGATGGTGGCTTTCTTTGTTGATCTTAGAAGCAAAGAAGAACTCTCTTTCCTCTATTCTAATTTTTTAGGAAAATAAAACTCTCTTTCCTCTATTCTAATTTTTTAGGAAAATAAAACTCTCTCAATGATTTAATTTTTTGTTCCCAATTTATAGGCTACAAGGATAAATTGTTGCATCCATGAGATAAATTGAGTTCCGGTTTTTCTATTGTTTTGCACAAATTATGGAGTGACAAGTGAAGATGAGACTTCTACTTTTTGGTGGAGTGCAAAGTTGGTGAAGATGGAACTTTTACTTTTTAATGGAGTGCAAAGATGGTGAAGATTCAAAATGAGGGAAACATGGAAGCTTAAAATGTGGAGGAGGGAGACTTGTACTATTTCTACCAAAAACATTATTTTTATTTGTTTTTTAGTTATTGTTACTTTTTATTTATTTTTTTATATTTTTATGATGTAAATTGAACATTTTGTAAAAACATCAATGATTTTTTTTTTGAAATTTTTTTAGTACAATAAAATGTAATCGTAAATATATAAAATTAAACACATTATTATGACTTATTATTTTTGAATTTTTTTTTTAAAATGGCCGGACAAAATTGGGGTACTACAGTAACCATTATACCAATTTTTTACATTTTATCATAAAAATATTTAATATTCACTATTATAAGTAAGAAAAGTTCAAAAAATATTAAAATTTTGCTGATATTTTTGGTAAATAATATTTAACTATTATAATTATATAAATGATAGAAAATAATTTTTTTTTCATAAAAACTCATATTATATATCATATATTTCTTACTATATTATATTCCTTACATATCCATTTTTGTAGTTTTTTTTCTACCTGTTCAAATTTCAAATATTTTATTGTGTCAAATGGTTACTTATATAAAATATAGAATTTATATAATTTTAACAATTTACATACAACAAATATTTACATATAATTTACCAAAAATACAGGAAATGGTATTCACAATCTGTACAACTATTAAGACATTGATTACAAATTTTATATTGGATGTGAAAATTATCTCACAAAATTAACTCAAGAAGACTAACAATACAAGTGTCTCTCATGTGACATAACATCAAAGTATGCTGCACCAAGGTACCACATAAGATTTTAACTTTCCCACCTTCATTTTGTTTAACTCATAGCTATGACATAAGTTGATTTTTTATAGGTTCAAGATTCATTTGAGAGTGTCAAATGAACCAACAACTACATTAACTATGTTTGATAAAGAAGTTCAAAAACTCTTCAACAGACAACAACTCAACTATTGGAGAAAGGAGACAAGATAGACATACTATCCATTCTACAAAATCTTTGTAAGCGCGAGCTCTTTGAAATAAGGTTGTTGGATAAAAACTTGAAAGAAGACTCCCAAACATACACGATCACAAGAACTTTTGTCCCAACCAATATTTTCGTTGATCAGACAAATATTAGCCACTTCAAATAGGTATAAAATTTACACAATTTAAAAAAACAAATTTTTATGGACAATTAGTAGTATTTTATTCCCTTCCAGTAACTAGGAACCCAAGTCACCGCAACCGACAAAGTCCAACTCAAATAACGAAGGGGATATAAAACAAGAATGTAAAATACATGAAGAATTGAATATGGAGATGAGGATAATGATGAGGAGAATGATGACAACCCATTATTCAAATAAAAAATCAAGGCACAATATAGCAATAAAAATGTTCACATATCATCATCCGATAAACCAAAAGAAAAACAATCAAGTAGTGTGACCAAATTGACCAATGCAAAATAACCTAAAAAAAATCGAAAAAGTGAAAATCAGGAATAGAAAATGAATGTATTTTCAAATATTTCACTTTACTCATTTTTAGTTTTAGCAATTTTGTATTACATTTTGTATCTCAATTATATATCAAATAAATCTATCTTCTACTTTCAATTTTTAAATACATTACTTCAACATTTTGCATTTTCAACAATCTCAATATTAATACATTACTTCATTTATTTAAGTCATTCCTCTAACAATGGTACTTATTTTCTACAAATTAAATTGGTACAATCTTGTATATATTTTTAGTATAACTACTAAATTGTGGATCATTTGTCAATTGGTACATAAAACTCGATATCCTTTAATTTGAATGCACTTAAATTAAAAAATGAAAATACACCCACGCATTAGCATCTAGTTTATTTAAAATCCATGGATTCTTCCGTGTCTGACATATTTCTTTTGTGAATCTGCAAACTAAATCACTTTTGTTAATTTAATGGAGTATTCCTTATTTAAATTGTTTAAGAAAACAGGAAAATGTGAATCTTGTGTTCATTGAGGGACCTAGAATTTGTTTTCTTCACAAGTTCCATTATCCTTGTGAATTAGGAGGTCATATATACTAGTGAACCGTGTTTTCTCTCATTTGTGTTTGTCTTCAGGGTGTGTTCTTAGGAAAATTGTAGTGTTATGGAGTTTATATTATTTGGCTATGTGGATTGAATTGGATACTAATGAACGAGGTTTCAAGATAACTTCTTTTTGGTTTGTGTTTAAGATTTTGGTGAGAATAATTTTTATTTTAAGTTGTTGGATTTTCAGTTATCTTGTTTTTGTTAGTTTCTTGCTGCTGATTAGTTGTGTCATAACCTATAGAACTGAAATTGATATTTTCTGCTTAAAAAAATATAAAAAGTTCCATTCAAAAAGTCCCATTCAAAAAGTCCCAATGGTTATTTGAAGTCTTCGTGTTATTTGAGTGGCAAGTTGAAGCAGGAATGAGGAACTAATTGGGTTGGATTGCATCATTTTGCAGTGTCTGTTTTTTTGCTATAAAATTTGTATGGATGTAGTTTCTTTTGCATATTGTTGCGGCCTAAAATTTCGAGTGTTTCTCGAATTCAATGGAGTCGCCACCAAAATTTATTTTAAAATAGGGAAAATATTGGAAAACCCTTAAAAAAAAAAATAAAATAAAAAAATGGTCTTTGAAACCAAATTTTAAGTTCGGGAGTCGATTATGCATAGGGAAGATATTAGCACCCTACGACATCCGTTAAAAAAAACGGTTACCTATAATTAATTGTGCAAAATTAATATTAACTTAAATATATTTATTTCTCTTTTTTAAAATGCAAATATTATATTTCTATGAAAATAATCTAATGATAAATATACGTTTAAAATATAGAGAAAAAAATAAGTTTTGTTATTATGCTTGACAAGAATGTGATCTTGCTCCTACGTATCTCCCGGTGCGATGGAGAAATCAAAGCTACGTAGTTCTTGGGTAGAGAAAGCGGATGTGTTGATTGCTTATAAAGAAATTGTGTTTTGTTGTTAAAAAAAAAAGGTTTTGAAAAAGAATTTGTTTGATTTGAATAATATTTTAAAATGCAAGTTTTAAGACCATTTAGTCGTACAACTAGTGTCTCGAAAAATTGAAGGAGTAAAAAGATGTCACATCTAATTTAATCCTTTTAAGAATATTTTATCATTTTTGGTTTTAAATATTAAGTTTTAAAATTGTCAAGTAGTATAACTGGTATCTCGAAAAGTTTAAGGAGTAAAAAGATGTCACATCTAATTTAATTCTTTTAAGAATATTTATTATTTTTTGGTTTAGATATGAAGCTTTAAAAATGTCAAATAGTACAATTTGTATATTAAAATTTTAAGGGGTAAAAAGATGTCACATCTAATTTAACCCTTTTAAAAATATTTTATCATTGCTTTCTTTTTTAAGAAAAAAAAAAAATAGATACTGAAGTTTAAGTGATTCTTTAAAATATTTTACAATTTAATAAGTGAGGAAACATAATTCGTTTTAAAATTAAATAGCACAACCCAAAAAGAAAAATATGTTATAATAAAATGATATTTATCGCTAATTAATTATGTTCATAATTATTTACATTAAACATAATTATTTATATTAAATGGAATAAATATGATTTATTAGTTAAATAAAATAAACATATGGAGCAATAATTATTAGCTAACTTAGATACAGCGCAGGAAGTAAAGGATCTGACCAAACAATTTTCAAATGTAAGAAAGCTATTATACTCTCTGAACAAGCAGTTTTACAACGCACACATTTAACATTCACAAACGCAAAATCCCAATCAAATCCCAACCAAATCACCGTTTACACAAAGCAGACAAAATCTCATCTTTCTAGTTTTAAATCTTAGTTTCTAAAGTTTACATATTTCAATAGTATACAGTTTGAACAAAAAATGAGAAAATACATGCCTTTCCTGGATCCCGGTGAAGATCGAGGCGGTGGTGTGCGAGGTTTTTCTGGATGCGTTTCCGAATGCCGGTGAAGATCCTGTTGTTAAAAGATTAATCCTTGTGTCCAAAAGATAAACTCAAGCTCTGGTTTGTAGGATGCAGTCATTTAGATTAATCCTTTTGTCCACAAGATAAACTCAAGCTCTGATTTGTAGGATGCAGTGATGTTGAAAGAGACTGGTTGCGTGTTGCAGAAGAGAGACTTATGAAAACGGACAGGGTGTGTTGGTATTGAAATGAAAACGGGCAGGAAAATCATAAAAATAAAATGATTTTAAATAAAATGAAAAACAATAAAATAAAATGAAAATAAAATTAAATTAAATAAAAATAAAATGAAATTAAATGAAAGTAAAAATAAAAATGAATGAAATAAAATAAAATGAAGTTAAACCGTCCAATAAAATAAAAATGAAAATTATATGCATATTTTTAGAGCTATTTTTAGTTAATCTGACAAAATTGAGGTACTACAGCTGCCCCTATTTAATTATTTTTTACTAGTAAAAGATAATTAAATATAAAGAACTAAATTTTGTACAAATTATAAAAGTAAATTAATTATAAAAGACCTAAAACAGAAAATAATTTGATATGTAAGGTAAAAAGTTGGTGATTGGCAAAATGAAAAGCATCATCATAGTTTCCGATGGACAAATAAAAACATGATCGTCTTCGAATTGAATACCGATGCGTAGATCGATGTAAATAAAATGACTGTCTTCGGATTGGTTACCGATGCGTAGATCGACATAAATAAAGTGATGATGTAAATAAAATGATCGTCTTCGGATTGGATACCGATGCGTAGATCGACATTAATAAAATGATGATAAAATGATCGTCTTCGGATTGGTTACCGATGCGTAGATCGACGTTAATAAAATGATGTAAATAAAATGATCGATGTAAATAAAATGATCGTCTTCGGATTGGTTATCGATGCGTAGATCGATAAAATGATGACTATAAACATGTAGGTCCAGTTTAAAAAGTAGATAAAGAGAGAAAAATTTTTTGTTTTTGTTTTATATATATATATATATATATAAAATAAAAAATAAAAAATAAAAATAAATCAAAAAAATAAAAATAAAAATAATAAAATAAAATAAACAAATAAAAGAGAAACGTGTTTATGGTAATTGTAATGCAAACGTATAATGAACAATGTGACACAAAAGTTGTTGAGTATAAATAAAGTATAAATATAAGATATGCATGACTCATTCATTATGCATTGCACAAGGTTGTTGAGTATATTTAAAATATGAATGAAAATGCATAGATCATGTGTGACTACATGAAAAATGTAATATGCATGCAATGTAGATAAATTCTTTTTATTTTTGGTTCCCCGATCCTTTTTTTTTTTTGATACCCCATATATGTTAAGAATCTATCGAGTTCTCGTGTATATATTTTTCAAGTGTCAAAATAATTAAA
>JBBPBQ010000001.1:11301202-11347551 GCA_037974755.1 Cicer yamashitae
AAATTGGAAAAAAAAAAAAAAAAAAAAAAGATAAATGACTAAAACGTTAACTGACGTTAAGGGACCACATATATAATTTAGCCTATCTTTTATTGAGTAGATATGTTCTTGTGAAGTTGTGAATGCTCAATGTATTTTCAGTTTAGTGCAGCTCAATTGCTAATATTTGATTTTTTTTAAGAAAAGATGTCATTTTTTGTTTTTATGACATTTATGTAATTTTTCAATATTAAAAATCATTACAATTTTAATTTAGTTTTTTTAGATTATAATCTATAATCCAAAAAATTAAAATTATTCAAAAAGAAAAATTAACTACTTTATTTGAACTAATCTTTTAACTTTGTAAATGTTTCATTGGCGTCTATACTCCATGAAAATTTAGTGGAACACAACAAATCAGTGAGAGAAGCAGGGAGAATCAGTGAGGCATAAAATTCCTATAAGTGCCATGTTCTCTATGAGTGCCATGAGAGAACATGGTTCATGCCAATCTAAAATGACTTAAAACATTTGTTGTTGATACGGTGAAAACAACTTTTTCATTAAAATGTTTGCTTTCCTTTTTTATGTTATTTCTGAATTTTGTGAATAAATTATGAGTCGTAAATAAATTGTACCGACACTTTTGATTAAAGGCGTGTCTTGATGTTCAAACATGTGTTGATGTTCGACACCAACATTATATTCAATTAATTTATTTTCTCAAATAATAATTAGTGTTGATTTGTCGGTACCATATAAGGTGTTTGACAAAATGTTAGAGAAGTCTAGTAAAATGAAAATGATATGCATATTTAAATTCGTATGAAAATAATATGCATGTTTAAATTCGTGTGACGCCCGCAATCTGAATTTATAGGGAAGTTAATTCAAGTACTTAGACTTGATGGTGTTATTTGTTGTTTTTTAGGATTTGAGTTCATGCTTGCTGGAGAAGATCCTTGAGGCAAGAACATAAAAAGAAGGTTTTGGATCTTTTAGAAAAGGTAAAATAGAGGATAGAGAAGCTAGAGAAATATGTGATGCAGAAGTTTTGCCAAGAGATTGGAATCTAGAAAGAATTCACTTTTGCCAAATAAATATTTCTACTAGCTAAATAGCATGTTCAAGACTTATTTGTTTTCCTGCATTTTACTATATTATCAATTCTTTTTTGTTTAATATATATTGAGAGCATGGTGTCATGTGAATTAGATGGTTGAATCATACATACCAAAGTATCTTTGAGCTACTAATAGGCTTGTTAAAATCAAGAGTATTTATTTTTTAATTTTTTTAATAATCAAAGATGATATTAGATCCAAAGAAGTACACGGAATATTCTACTATAATAATACAATTTATTTAAGGTCAAAAATCGATCTAAATAGTTAAGATTAAGCTTTCTACTAGTTCTCTCTACAAATCAACTCTCACGCACTAACTTTAGTTATGATATTAATATAGTGTAATATGTCGCAACATCTTAAAATATGATTTTATTCTTTAACAACATACAAATACTACACCACATCCACCTAAATTTTATTCTAAAGTATCCAAAAAATATTTTTCATAAGAAATTTAGTAATTTTATTAAAATACTACTCAAAAGTTCTAATTTCATTTTTAGTTGGATCGACATATATAGTGTGTAGCCACTAACTTCTTTAATTTGATTATTGCAATAAGGGTTTTATGTGGAGTTGGCTAAGGATGCATATACAACAACAAAAGCCTTTTTATATATGATTCTGACCGAACAATACATTGTGCTAAAGCTTGTCATACACGGCAGAAAAGGATTGGAAACATATACTCTTCTAGTTTCTTAGTTGCTGGCATGGAACTAATTTCATTATGAATTTATTTTACTTTGCTTTGATTATCAAGTATTATTATAACTTTAAGATTTAAAAAAATTCAATTCTACTACAACACGTTATATGTTAGAAAGAATTGGAAACACTTCTCATTGTTGAGGTCAATTAAATTTCTATTACTAAAGTATTTTTTCTTTGTTTTGATACACCTTAGACAATCCTTGATTTAGACAGCATAATGTCATGGGGATTAGAAGTCTAAGATATTCAGAGGTGTTTATGCTCCAAAAACTGAATTGAATTTGATCATATATTAATGTTTGGTTTAGTTTTTGAAAATCACTTTCATAAAAACTAATTAATTTTCAAACAAGTTTCAGCTTAGTTTTGATCCGGATAGAAATTGATTTATAAATATAAATCGGTTTAATATTTTGAATAAATTTTTAATTAAAATCGAGTTCGAACTAGTTTTTCGGTGAGTTTTTCAAAAACAAATTTTATGAAAAGATTTTCGAAATTCTTTTAAAAAAAAATTTTATGAAAATTTTTTTGATTTTTTTTTTTAGAAAAATAGATGTAAAAGTTTCTCGATTAAAACAAATTCGAAATAAGATGCAAAATTTTTCTCAAATTTTCTGAGGAAAAAATTATTTAAATATTATAAAAAAGAAATAAGTTTCGATTTTCTTTAGATTTTTTTTAGATTGTTTTTGGAAGAAAACAAATTTTAAAAAATTTTCAAGCAAAAAATTCTCAATTGAATTTAAAAAAAAATTAAAATGATTAAATTAATTTTTAAATTAAATTTAATGAATTAATTTATTTTAAATATGTGATTTAATTCATGAACCATTTAATTAATTTGGTGTTTTCTGTGCGAGATCGTTGTAAATTGAAGGAGAAGAAATTATTTGTACTGATACGTGCTAATGTTTAGATGCAGTTCATAGATGAATTGTATCGTGCAAAAAACGTGTAACAATGGTATGGTGACCATAACCCATTTTTGCTAGAAATATATAAATAATACTTAACAGTAAAAATGAAACTGCTAGTAATTTTGAAATTTAAATATGGATTTTGAGTTTTAAAATTGTTTGCATTACAATTGAATCCGAACTCAACCGAACCGCCCTGGACCCATCCCGCATTTAACGGGGAAAAATCGTTTTCAATTGATGCGGGTGCGGATTTTCCCCGCTTTTTAAAGTTACAAGCGGGTGCGGAGGTGGGTTTCGTCAAATCCTCTCTGCACCTACCAGACATAAATGCAATTACTTAAATACCCTTATATCTCTTAAAATAGTAACAAACCCTAATTTTGTCAATCTTCCTTCTTCTTTTCTGTTTTCCTTGCTGCCACCGTCCACCTCCACCCTCACTTTTTCTGTCCTAGCCGTCCTCCCTCCTCTCCGTGCGCCATCTTCGTCATCCTTCGTGTGTCGTCTCTGTTCTCTTATTCTTAATACATATTTTCTTAATAACAAAGACACTTACTCTCTTCTCTTATTCTCTTCGCCGCTATAATTTTAAGGTTCCTTTTCGTTTTCAGATTTTCTGCATTTTGATGCATTTTCATTTTTGTTTTCTGATTCGGTTTCATTTTTAGGTTCATTTTCGTTTTGTATAACAGTTCTGCATCTCTGTATTTTGGAGATGTGAATTTGTTTATCTCTATATTTTTAAAGTTATAAATTGATAATTGTTTAAACGTTGTATCTATGTTTGCTGAGTTTTTATTTGTAAATACATATTTTCTTAATTATAATTCTAATTTGGTGAGTTTTTATCTATCTAAATTAGAAAATACTGAGTTTAATGAATTTAATTTATCAATAAGAAAATATGTAGAGTTTAGTTCTGAGTAATGACTTTTTATTGGTAAATTATTTATTAATGAATTTTGATAGTAAATTATGATATATGTCATACTATAATTTATCAATAAAAAAATATGTATAGTTTAGTTCTACAATCTTTTTTTATTTATACTATTCATAAACTTATTTATGAATTCATGAATTTAATTTGTTTTTATGTGCAACTTTACATAATATATAAATGGAAATTGAAGGCACATCTCAACCACTATCATGTCAACTTACTTCAGAAGAAAGTTTACATCAACCAACTATGAATGAAAGTTGTAATCCGTTAGTTAATGTTTCCACACCAAATGAAACTGTGCAAACATCTCATGATGAGACAAATGATAATATGATATATGAAATAACCGAAGATCGTTCCAATAGACTTAAAAGTATTGTATGCGATCATTTTACAAAGGTCAAAGTTGATGGAAAAGATAAAGCTAAATGTAATTATTGCAAGAAATTACTTGGTGGGAGAGCAAGAGATGGGATGTCACACTTGGGCAGACATATGAAAATATGTACTCCATATTTGGCTACCATGGGACATAATAACTGACAAACATTTCTTACAGCTCAAGTCTTGCAAGGTAAAAAGGAGTTGGGGACTGAAATTTATGATGCTTAAAATGCTAGGAAAGAGCTTGCACATGCAATTATTTTGAATGAATATCCACTTTCAATAGTGGAGCATATTGGTTTTAGGAGATATTCAACCTCTCTCCAACCATTATTTCAAGTTCCTTGTAGAAATACTATAAAAAAAATATTCAAAGTGTATGAAGATGAGAAAACCACAATTTTGAAGTTGTTACAAACTCTCCCACAAATAGTGGCCATTACTTCTGACATGTGGACGGGGAGCAATAAAAAAAAAAGGTATTTAGTCGATTAAGACAACGTGAATCCCAATACACTTGTTTGCCTACAAGTTTGCATTGGAAATTAACAAAAGATATTTGTGGAAAATTGAAATTGTTCAATTCTATCACTGAAGTGTTTTCTGGTACTAAATATCCAACTTCCAATCAATATTTTCCTAAGATTTGTATGATCAAAATTGCAATAAATAAGTGAATTAAATCCTCTGATGCATTGATAAAAAAAATGGCAGAGAATATGTTGGAAAAATATTGAAATGTGGTTCATGAAATAATGGAGGTTGTTGTTGTTTTGGATCCTAGGTACAAAATAGAGTTGCTTGAATATTATTATGTTAAGTTGTATGGGAATGATGCTAATGATCAAGTTAAGTCGATCCGACAGTTATGTTATGATTTGCTTTATGAATACCAATTGAAAATGAATGATGGTTCTAGTAGTGATTCTCAAATGTTGGATGTTCACCTTAGTAATGTTGAGGATGATGGTTTAGAAGACTATGATTTGTATGTCAGGAAAAAAAAAAAGAGTTAGAACTTCATTTGTCAAAACAGAGTTGGATATTTATTTATAAGAGGAAGTTTTACCAAGAAGTCCTGATTTGATATTTTGTTGTGGTGGAAGTTGAATGGTGTTAAGTATCCAACACTTCAAATCATTGCAAAGGATGTATTGGCAATTCCTATTTCTACGATAGCTTCTGAATCTGCATTCAGTATCGGCGGACATATCTTAAGTCCTCATCGAAGCCAACTTCATTGGACTACTTTAGAGGCCTTGATGTGTGCTAGAAGTTGGTTATGGAGTGCTGAGAAGACTAGTATTTGTTTTAAATTATTCATTTCAATTTGAATATATATGAAATAGCTAATAATTTTGTATATCTTAAATTATCATTGTTTATATTGTACTATGTTGATATCGATAGGTGATTTGAATTCTAAAGTGGACAATGAATATGCTATTTTACTCAATGAAATAGAGTCTGGCGATGAATGTATTCTATTCTCTACACTATTTGATTTAAATTTGTCATGTTAAATGTTAATATTTAACTTTTATTTTTTAATATAGGTGAATTGTTGATCGGTGGTGTTACTTCACTTTCCAATTCTCGTTGGGTGTGGGGGAAAAGTCAACACCAACAGGTGCGGGGGAGGTATTGGAGTTGCGGGTGCAGGGTTGGTAATGCTTAAAACCGTCTTCGCTCCGCCTTGCTGCCATCCCTATCTATTAGGTTCAAAATTTTGAAAAGATTAGGAGTTGAGGGATCAAAATCACCCCCTCTCAATTTCTCTAGTATTGTGATGGAAATCAACTGATATATTATTGTAAAATGAATATTACAATTATGTTTTCTGAACATTCGAGAGATTCATAATTCTCTCAATGCCTATTAAGTCCCCAAACCAAAGAGAAGAATGCACAGTTACATGAAAGAGTAGATAGTTACCATTTGTAAGAGTTAGATATTACCACATATTTTTCTTCTTCCCTTTAAAATATTTAAATATATTGATTGAATTAAATTATCTAAATAGGAAAAGATTATGTATGGTGATGTTAACATTTGATGCTACTTGTATTAACGATCTAGTTGATGTGAAGGTTCATTTGATGTTTTCACCTAGGTCAATCTTTAAATTTTGTAATATTTCCCAAATTTAACATAACCAATTCAAGCCAGTAGAAAAAGCTTTAACTTTCCGATATTCAGAGTATTCCATACATGCCAACATAGTACCTACTACACTATTAATCATACTGAGTTCATTCAGATATTAAACTTTGGGTCAATGATATACAAAAAGTTTCCAAGCTTCAATACAAGCAAAGGTTAGCTAAATGGCCCTTCTCAAAATTATGAAGAGAACATCAATATTGACACGGCGGTTTCTTCTATCGCCCTCAATGTTCTCAAAAGTCTCCAAAAAAGCGCTCGGATTGACCAATCCAAATGTGTATGTTTTACATCCGGATTGGTCAATCTAGACACAATTTATGGGACTTTTGTTAACATTAGAGGGCGAGAGAAGAAACCACCTATTGTCACATCCTACAAAAGATCAAAACAAAATAAGGTGGAGTTGCAAGGAAGCTTTAATGATTCATTGTCCAAAGATCAACCGAAAAGCACAAGAGATTTAGCATTGCACAAAGCACCTAAATGAGTGTTGGTGTTACCTCATGATACTGAAAAGTGTTCTCCACTAACCAAAATGCAAGAGAAAAACCCAAAAAAATTCTCAGTAGAGGACCAAACTGTGAAACAAAGTTTACACCTCAAGCATAAAGCCAATAGCCCAAATTTCTTGTTTTTGAGAATCCTTAGCAAATACCCTATACTTTTGCAACCAGTAACCAGCTTCTCCCAAAATCCAGACAAACAGTTACCCTCTGGCATATATCAATATTGATCAGTATAAACAAAACACAAGTACTATTGTCGATCAAAAAACACGGCACAGTATGGTGTTATAAGTAATAACTAACTATTAAGAGCCAAAATCCCTTTTTCTACTTTGCTCCCTCCTCCAGTAATGACCTGTTTGACTATCATCCCTTTGAAATTGAGATCCGTTATAGCCTAAATTATGTCTATTAGAGCCTTCCCTAATCTGGTTTCTTTGATTCCCAGCAGTCCAACCTCCATTGTTCCTTCTAAATTGGGAATCACTTGAAACATAAGGTTTTTCTTGTTGCTTCCATCTTGACACATTTGTGTCATTGTTTCTCCATCCTGTGTTTGTTGGAATTACATTCTGTTGAGTAGACTTGTATTCCCAAGAGTTGCCAATATTAGCCGAATTATTTGACTGCTGTTGGCACCAAGCACTATCGTTAGTTTTGCCCCATCCTTTATCTATCTGTAAGCATCCGGAATTCCAATTTTTGCACTTATTGTTATTGTCCCTTCCTTCATTCCAACCCCAAGATTTAACATGACCACCTTCCCCAGCATTGCTGGTTAATCCTCCATTTCCACGAATGCCATTACTCTCCCAAGGATTGTCAGTAGTATCCGCATTTTCAGAATTATCATGATAATCACCCTGGTTCTGCCATTGGACTTCATTATTTTCAAAAGCCCTGCTAAGAGGTTTTGCGGCACATTCCCAAGGATTTTCACCATCAACTGAAATTTTCGTTCTTTTATTTTTTATCACATTCTCTTGTTCTTCGTCGGGCAGAGTAAAGAAAGCCTTATCTAATTCCTTTATCAGTTCTGGATCAATGCAAGGATTCCAATCTATTTGCTCAATATAAGCATCTGGATCGGGCAGAGAAATATTGCACGGAAGGTTGTTGATTTTATCCCAGTAACGTTTTTTGGCATTTTGAAATGCTTCTTCGGCAGCTGAGTCCTTCCAATCGAGCACATTGTTGTGGCAGTAGATCAACTTTTTGGAATCAACAATCTTCTGCCATGGTACACGTCCCATCAAAGTGCAGTATTTCTTCTCCCACAAAGGTATTCCATCGTGCCGATACTCTAACATGGTTAAAAAACAATAAATTCAGTAGATTAGATATGGTGTTACAATAGAAGAGGGACCATAACATATAATAAATTATCATTGTAGTTTTCAGACATAAAATAATACAGGTAAAGAAGGTTCAATCACAAAAACTATGTCAAGAAATTATATAAAAGTTCCGACAAATACTCTGAAATTGATATTAAACTTTGGCAATCAGCACTTATTGAACCAAACCAATGATGTAGGGTAGTCACCTGATATGTACAGGAACTTTATTTGAATGAAATTGGGAAGAATTCCCATCTTACAATATGAATTGCAGAACATTGAGGGTCTGCACCTCCCAATGTCAAAAGGCCCAATATTAACCAAAAAAAAGAATCAATATCCTCTTCCTCTCCTCTCTTGTATTATATATATATACACACACACACATTGTGATACACTACCTTCTCTCTAAATACCTGAATCTACTAACAATCTAATTGTAAGTTTGTAACTAACTAATTACTGGCTTATCTAACAATACACCCCCCGAGGTTTTCACCCTGTCCTCAAGATCAAGGTTTGGAAAGAAGAAAAAAAATGTGAAAACCAATTACTTCATTGGTCTTTTGCAATTCCAGAAGCAAATAGAAGAACAGAAGACAAAAAAAATCAGATTATTTTTCCAATTTCAACTCCAAACTTGATTTGAAACACCCCCTGCATATTTTCCCATTAGCTGTAATCAACTTTGCAAATTTCAGTGCATTTCAATGCCATTTCAGTTGGTGTAGAATGATCATACAGAATAAAAATTAAGTCAATGTGATAATGTTGAGCTTGAAACCACTTAACAATAAAATGAGCCACACAAATTAGGGCAAGAAATTTGTCCAATCTTTGAATTGGTGTTTGTGATTTACATCCATTACCCCTCTCCCATGTAGTACAACTGGTGGGCAGTGATACACCTTTTAAGCTTCATCAATTTGTTCCTCCCTTTATGCGATCCCCTTCCAACCTTTTCTATTGATTTCCTGCACCCATTCATCATTCTTTTGAATTTCCATTTTCTCTTCCTGAATGAAAATACTCCTACCCTCTACTGCCTAAGGTTCTAATTCTGTTTCTGCTTCAATGACAGATTCTTCTTCATCCTTCAAGACACCATTTTTCCTTCTGTTTTCTTGTTTCGTTGTAGTATCTACTTCTTTCCTTTCATGACATCCAAGTTAGTTTCTGCTTCCTCATCTTGATTCCAAACTTCTGGATACTGCTTGAGCACCACCTCATTAAAAGTCCACCATTTTGCATTCTGATTACCGCCTTTACAAGATAACCACCTTTTTGAAGGTCTGCCATTTTGCATTCTAACAGCTGCATCTTATTAAATACTCCAACGGTCGCAAGCTACTGATCTTTGGGGATTAGCCAACAATAAGCCTCCTTTCCATCTGAGGTTTGAATCTTTCAAGAATCCCCATAACCCAAAGATCAGAGCTTTGATACCAATTGATAGGAACTATAATTTTATTCGAAAAACATAATGAAGAGTTCCCTGTTTTACGATATAAATTACAAAACTTTGAGGCTCTGCATCAACTCCTAATGCCAAAATGCCACAATTCTTACAAAAATAACTTGATATCCTCTTCTCTCTTCTATTATTTATGTACATTATATATCAAACCATCTCTCTAACTTCTTGACTCTACTAACTATCTAATAGTAACTACCTAATTTCTGGGGTTGTCTAAAACCTCTAAAGGGCTTCTCAAACCAATATTAATATTGAATATAAAATGACCTTTTCTATAACTGCAACACCTCTCATTAAAACAAGAATACAAGGCCAAACTTTATAAACTAAGTGAATGCAAGATTGTGAGAGTTTCAATTTAATCCTGAAAACCTCTCTAAAACTTGGAATACATCTCTACAATCAATGGAGGGATACATCAAACCAAGGAAGGGGAACTTTAATGGCTTGAGGCAAGAGGCATCAAAAAGTGCATGCCTACTAAAGAAATAGATTCAATCTTTCAGCGCCTCTGACTTCACTACATCAAACAACCTATACTATTACTACATTCATTCATGAAATGAAACAGCCAGTACACCTAAGTTAATTGAATGCCATGAAATGTTCTACACCAACTAATGACGGATAAATAGAAAAACAATAGAGACTCAAAAGTGGTCCAATGCACGATGCTCCTACCAAGTGGAGTCTGGAGAGGGTAGATGTACTCTGTACGCACGCCTACCCTGAAAGTCGAGAGACTATTCAAAGATTCGAACCTGTGACTTCTAGGTCACAATGCAGCAACCCTACCCCGTTTAGCAAACAACTGAAACTTCAAGAAGCAATTTGCTAGTGCCCAATAGACAGCGAAAAATGTTCACTTTAAATGCTAAATTTCCAGAACTTGCATGCAGGAAACAACATGATAGAAAGCACAAATCAACCTTTCATATACAAATAAATACAAATGGTTATCATTTCTATTGTGATGCAATTTTTCTAAAATCACAAAATCTTCACTTCTTTGTCAGTGGAAACTCATTGGTTATGTTCTCACTTCACAAGTATTATTTGCACCAATGTTTTAAAAATCAAACCAGCAACACCTTCAGATCATAGTTTAACTACTTTAAACCACTCAAATCAAGACAAAATCACACTATAACAGCTCAAATAACCCGTGTTGTCAAATAGCCGCTATATAGCATAACAAAATTTAAACAAATCACTATTGTTCTGCAACACGCTATTTTGTACAAAATAGCCGCCTCTATTGTGGTGCTATAGTCCCATAGAATAGCAGAATTCGAACAAACCACTATTGTCTGTGATCTGCAATCAATAACACTGCAAATAACCAAACTATACACATTTCCACTTTGAGATTCACCCGGTCGATTGAACAGTTAATTTGGTTCGAATTTTTAACACATTGAACCGGCGGCAACACCTTCAGATTACAGTTTAAGTGCCTTTATCCGCTCGAATCGAGACAAAACGACACTATAACAACTCAAATAACCAAACTATACGCATTTCTGTTTCACGGTTCAACAGGTTGATTAAACGTTAGTTCGGTTCGATTTTTAAGAAATTAACACAACAACACTTCCTATTTAACAAGGTATTCGAACTAACTAATAAAAAATTCCATGAAATAAAACCTTTTTTCCTCTCCTATAAAAAGAAAGAATATAAATAATAAATAAAATAAAAAAGAGAGTGAAAAATAAAAAAATAATTAAAAATAGAGAAAAATGAAATTACCAGGAAGAGGGGCTTTGATGTCGTAGAAAATGGGAGGAGGATTGGGAGATCTACGAAGGGGGAAGAACCTACGCGATGGACGATAATTCCATTTTCCCATTTCTTATTTATTTTTTATTTATTTTTAATTCACGAAATTGCAACGCTCATCAATCAAATTCAGAAGGTTTAACTCATAAGTGAAGGTGATAGTGTTTCTGAGTTTCGTTTTGACGCAGTACAATAGAAGAAGTAGAACCACTTTTTAGTTTTTTTTTTACTGTATAAGAGAATCCAGTTATTTATATGTATAGCACACGTTACGTTTTGTACTGTTCATAGAACCGTCTCTTCACGTGTAGGTTATATATCTCCGGAAGGTTTTTTTTTTTTTTTTTTTGTGGTTGCCACTCATCTAAATTCTATAGCTTATTTTTATAAATAATGATTGTTTTACCCTATACCTCTAATTTTTACTTATATCATGCAAATTTTTAAAAATGTCAAATATACTTTTAAAAAGGTGTGTAACGGAAACCTTTAACAAAGATTTTCGGTACAAAAGCTTAAAAATGTATACTATCGAGTAAAACTTAAAAAAGTTTTCCGATGCAGTAGGGATTTACCGGAAAACTTCTTCACAAGTTTTCCGGTAGACACCAATTCTTTTTTAATTTTTATATTTTAAAAAAGTAACTTATTTACTGAAAAACTTAGAATAAGTTTTTCGGAGTGTAACTTCTTTTCTGAAAAATTTGAAAAAAGTTTTCTGGAGTGTAACTTCTTTACCGGAAAACTTGAAAACAATTTTCCGGAGAATAAGTTGTGTACTGGAAAACTTTAAAAAAAAATCACTCACTTTTTATCGAAAATGTCAAATGATGGAATGATGAAAAATTATAAAATTTAAGATTTATACGAGGACAAAAAGGTCATTTCCTTACAATTGTGGGGGTAAAGGTTAAATGTGGGGTATAGGGTATAACCATCTAAAGTAAGTAATATTACTAGTTGATTAATAGGTCCATTTAGCTTGGACTTGTATATGTTTTGGTTCATGTTGGACCCATTAATTTTACCTACTATTCGAGGGTTTTATCCAATTATCTCATTATTTATACATTCCTCCACAATAGATATGAAAAACATAGTAGTTCCGCAGAACTTATAAAAATTATAAAATAAATACATTAAAATTTTTAATAAAATAAAATAGATAATAATAAATTGGATCGGTGGAAAATAGCTTGGTTTATTTATTCCAAAATAAGGGATGAATAAGGATCGGTTTATTTATTTTTTTTGACGATTTGTTCAAATAGGGTACTGATTTGGTGCTTTCTTAAGAAAATATGATTGGTACCCGATTTGTTCAAATAAGACTGATGCAAGTTCTATAGCGAAATTGTTCATGGTTAGGATATATAGTAGGTGTAAGGCTTGAGTTGTACTTGTATTTATGTGTTGGTACATAGTTGCTCTAACCTTGTAGTATGCAATTGTGCAAATTTTTAGTATTTTTGGTTAATCTTGAGATATTTTGGTGTGGAGGAGTTCCAAGTGACTTCTTGATTGTATTAAAATGAAGTATGGTGCTCTGTCTATTCTGGACCTTTGCTAATAAATTATTAATTATAAAAAAATTTGAGTAATTGATTAATTCTATGAAACAGATTTAATTGTGAAAGAGTTATAAGTTCCTGAAACCAAAAAAATGGTGAACGTTCAATCCGAATCAAATGTGGATAAAGCCAATTCGACACAGGTGTGTATGTTATTGTGTTTATTATGTTAGATATTGGATTGTGTTAAAAATGACCACTAACTGATTTTTATTTAGGGATTGGAAAATCTTTTGTTGTCAGAGGATTAGTTTGAACAAGATGATGTTGGATATGATAGTGAAGATCTTATCATGGATGAAGGTACAGAGGAACGTATAAACGAAAGTGTAGGTGGATGTAGTTTTGACAAGGCAACTGCTGTGAATTGTTTCCAAGAATTAACTCCAGAAGATTTAATGAAATACTACTTTTTGGATGTTGGTGTGGCGTTCACATTTTACAATTGGTATGCTAGTTTCCATGGTTTTGGTGCAAGAAAAAGCAAAGTTATGAGAAACAAAAATGGTGAAATAACACAGCAGACATTTGTTTGTTACAGATAAGGTCAAAGAAAAGAAAAAGCTGTTGCGTCTACAAGTCGAAAGAGTGTACCAAAAGCCCACGTAAAATGTGATTGTGAAGCAAAATGTCGTGTCCACATTGAAGCAAAAGGTGAACGTTGGTACATGAAATTTTTGCACGATGCACATAACCATAAATTGTTGGATGACCAATTTATGGGTATGTTACCGGCACACAGAAAGATGACAGATTGTGATATTTGGCGAATGCGCAACATCCGACAAGTTGGGATGAAGACTACCCATATTTTTGGATTATTTGCAAGTGAAGCTGGTGGGTTTGAAAGAATTGGATTTCGTAAGCGAGACATGTACAATGAACAAGAGAGACAACGCATAACTTCATTAATTGATGCGAAAACTTCATGTGAATATCTTGATAGCATGCGTGCTAGTGATGAATCTTTGTTTTGGAGTCACAAAGTTGATAATAAAGGAATACTTTCACATTTATTTTGGTGTGATGGTGCAGCTCAGAGGGATTATGTGGTTTTTGGCGATGATTAGCATTTGATGCCACTTATAAAAGGAACAAGTATATGTGTCCACTGGTTGTATTTTTTGGTGTGAACAACCATAACCAAAACATTGTATTCATTGGTGTAATTGTATGCGATGAAACAAAATCAACATATGTTTGGTTGTTAGAACAATTTTTTACTACAATGGGAGGCAAAAGTCCAACATCAGTTACTACCGATGGTGATTTAGCTATGAAGAATGCAATAAGAAGGGTTTTTCTTGAGTCTCATCATAGATTATGTGCATGGCACCTTATACGAAATGCTTGCACTAATGTTGGAAACACTCAATTTGTGAAGAAATTCAAACAATGTATGTTAGGTGACTATGATGTCGGGGAGTTCAAGCGAAAATGAGATAAAATGGTCATTGATTTTGGACTACAAGACCACAAATGGGTTCGAGAAATGTACGAAAAAAGGCACATGTGGGCCACTGCCCATATACGAGGTAAATTGTTTGCTGGATTTAGAACAACGTCTCGATTTGTAGGACTACATGCACAATTTGGGAGGTATGTTAACTACCAAAATAATTTGCTTGAGTTTTTGCGTCAAGTTTTTAGATGTTTAAATTACATGTGTTTTACTGAAATTGAGACAGATTTTGGGTCCGTTCATGGAGAACCTATTTTAGAAACCCCGTTGCCCCTAATTGAAAGAGTTGTTGGAGAGATATACACTAGAGAAATATTTCTTTTAGTTCAACCTATGCTTCGCAGAGCATGCACATGCATTATTGTAGATTGTAGGCAAACGACATCTAGTTATTTTTATACGGTTGTTAAGTATCCAAAAGAATATGTTCAATGGAAAATGTCTTTTTCTCCTACTACACTCAAATTCAAGTGCTCATGTGAGAGGTTAGAGTCTTTAGGTATTGTATGTGAACATTTGGTTGTTGTGCTAGTGTTTATTAGTATTTATGAACATTGTCACTTTACCAAAAAGTCTTGTGTTTAAAGAGATGGACTAAGAATGCAAAATACTCAATTTCTGTTTGTACATGTAAGAACAGGTTTTCAAATGAGCCTACATTGATTAGCCAATTTTCGAATGTCGTTAAATGTTGTAAAAGGATGGATGTGGTAGCTATTAAATGTGGAAAGCCTGAACTCATGCGTAGTATTGTTGGCTTAATTGAGACACAAACAAAGATATTAGAAGATACTAAACCCAACTCGTGTTAGGACAAAAGGATGTGGTGCGGTTGGATCATCTACACAAACAAAAAATAAGCGACAGAGAAGGAAACCACAAGCTTGTGGCTTATGTAGGGGTGAAGGGCATAATAGAAAATATTGTACTTGTCAAAGTCAAAACCCTTATTTTAGTGATACTTAGGTTGAATCAAACGCCCTTGATAACGAGTATGGTCATCATGATGAAGAATATGGAAATATAGAAAATGTTGACATGGTAAATTATTAATCAATGGTAATTATATATATATATATATATATATATATATATATATATATATATATATATATTTCATTAACTTGCATGAGGAAGTATTTTATGTGACCTTATCTAATCTTCATTTTGTTTGCAGAATATTTTATGTGACCTTCACCAAGTTAGAGTTGATTAAATGTAAAATATAATTGTTATCTTTTTCTTTTCTATGTGTCTGTATTCGTGTATTCTGCTTTGAACAAGTTTTATATTAAATTAAGGATTATGTAATGACATATCTTGTTCTTCTGTTTGTGTTTGACTAAGTATTTGTGTATTCTGCATTATGCCAATTGTGTCTGTTCATACTAACATGGTTTGTCGAACCCTTGTTGTTATGTATCTTGGTTGTGCAATTGCATGAACACATATGGTGCTATGTCATTTTCAGTGCAGTTGGTTTTGCTTGGGTATCTATTTGTTCACAAATTTGTAGGTGTATAATATTGTCATTATTCTTGCATTTTAATTGGCTTTTATATTTAGGAATTATAAACAAAGACCAACGGTTAACACGAGGTCAAATGTAAATAACAAAATAAGTCTATATGTCAAAGGTATGAAATCAAGTTATATCCAAGAAGTTAACTAAAAATAATATAATAAGGTTGAAAAGACTTGGTTACATAGCCAAAGTCAAATACGAAGAACAAAATAAGCCCATATAGATAAAGGGCTTAGCCAAAAAATAATGTAATAGTTTCGAAATGATTTTGGTTACATAACAGACACAAAAAAGTTCAACAAGCCATCCATTCAAAAATTAATGAGTCGCTAATTTTTTTGTTTTGCTTCAACTTCAATAGCGTTCTTCAGTTCATTGTACATTTCAAGTAGCAACCTAGTACCTGCTCTGATGTGAATGTTGTTCTCTAGCAACTAGAAAAATAAATAATAAATGATTTTAATAATTGGATGAGGGACTAATTGTTATTAACTAGAATAAATAGGTTTGTAAATTATTGTGAAGGATTTTTTTTCTTCCAAACCTCTCCTTGAATATTAGGTGTGTAACACTCGTCCATATCAATCCATTCAATCAACCAGACAGCGGCATTGTCACTTTGCATAAACGAACAACTGCAACTATTAGTTTACTTGTCTTTTTTTTATTTATTTATTAAAATGACTATTAACTAAATTTACGAAAATACAATTGACAATACCTATGACCGCAGTTTGGTATGCCTCCCGCTTCCATCATTGGCCACTCACTAAAAGCAATAGAGCTTCCAACAAAAGTGGTTCCGTAAACAGGAGAGCAAACCATTTGTTGCAAGGTTTTGCACTACATTTAAATAACAACAACAAAATTTCAATATTAAAGCATAAGTAATTGAACACAATAATTTGAGCTGAATATTATCAGCAATGAGGATAACTAACCAAAATAGACATAGTTGCTCTTCTACATGCAACACCATCCATTCGGCAAAATGAATCGAGATGATATATAATTCCAAGTTGCAAAGTTATCACTATCAAAAACCAATGATATGTTGTTGTTTTGATAGGAACGTATATCTGTTCATAATTTAGATTGTAGTCCATCAACAACAAAAATGGTCAAATAAAAATTCATTGATTAAAAGATAAATTTTATTTGATAACTCACATATTTTAAATTTGAATATGGATCCATCCAATCCCAGCAGTAACGATCAAGTAATTTAAAAATTGGTATTCCTAGAAAAACATCCTCCTACACAGAGATTTGAAAGTGACTATGATGTCAATATCTTGCATGCAATATAAAGTTAGTGAATATTTTATGGACACAAAATGCTAACTGCAAATGATGGTGGTAAATACCACACAACTCATCTATTATAGTTTTTTTGAACCCATATGGATCTTCTACAAATCAATGTCATGATCTATGACGTGTTAACAAAAATAAAATACAATTAATTGTTTTAATAAAAAAAACAACTTATAATAATTCCATAAAAAAAATGTACAAGACATTATCGTTGATAATCCTTCATAGAGCAAATGTGTCAAAATTTGGCTTATATCCTACAATTCCGTTGGAACTGGCCAACAGTTTTCTGTTTATTGGTAAAGACATATATGATTTAGAAATGCTTACAATTAAGTTTAACATATAAAATATTAAGTTAAAAAAAAAAAAATCTAACTTACTCTTTAACTTATAAGTAATGATTTGTGCTTCAACGAGATCTAGTTGCATGTCAAAAGTGACATGAAAGTTCCTTCGTATGCCCTACAACAATAACCAATACAAAATATCAACTCCATGGGAACAAAGAAATAACAATAGAAATTTATTAAATAATATTTTGAAAATCTAACCTTAGGTAGCACATTGGTTTGTTTCTTACCACCAGTTGCACTACGATTAACTAATTTCTTCCCCTTTGATGATGTAGAGCCGATGTTCATCTTTTTTGTTACTCTAATAGAAGATGAAGGGACATATGGTACTTGGTAAACATTTTCAACATCCACAACAACGTGTGGTGTTGGAGAAGGAGATTGAAATAGTTTGTTAGTTATTTGTTGTAAATCATCATTTTGCATGACTTTTTTCCTGACGACCTTTGAAAATTTCCAGTAAAAAATGACATTGCATTATGAAAATCGTTCGTGTTATTCAAACCTGTAGTATTTATCCATTCTTTTGGAAGTTGAGATTTTGGGAGTACTTGATTATTTTGAAAATTTATTTTACTAATGGTTTGATACAAACATTTGTTCATAATGTCATCATCTTTGTCGTCGGAAAATGTGAGATCAATGTTAATATTATCAAGTTCTCCAACATTGTTCAACTCTCTTTCCCCATCATTGTTATTTCATTTGCGTTTTCCCTTCACATCACCATGTTCAGGAAGTTCAACGCCATAACTTCAGCATCTTTACAAGTCTTCTGAACATGATTGGAATTCACGGTTTTGGTACCAATATCACTTGAACATATTACAACCTCTATCAACTTAATGGAACCATGAATGAGATCTATTGATGATTGTTGCTCGAAAACCATTTTTTTCACTTCATCAAAATGGTTAGCATAATGGTCAACAATAAAATTTTTGAATTCCTGAAAATATGGTCAAAAGGTTTATTTTAAATATGATATTTTTTATGAGTTATTACAACAATATTTAAAAAAAACATTAAAAAATAATTTATAGATTAAAACTTACAGCAATGTTGGTTAAAACTTAAAGCAGTGTTGACAGAGGAAGTGAGTTGGTGTAGAGCATGAACAATGTTTATTGGTGTCATACCATTTGTGATGGAGGTTTCTTCGTGGATAAAATTTGATTCTCTACAAATATGACAATAACACATTAATCACAATGTAAATTATATGAATAAAAAATAAATATATATTTTTTATGTAGAGCTTGCAAGTAAAAGAACTTACTCCACTAGTTTCTTGTGTTTGTGAATTTGGAGTTGCAACTTCATTTTTCTCCACAGTGGATGACCAACGTAACTTTTTCTCTGGGTTACAAGTTCAATATTATAGTGAAAATTTGATTTGTAAAATAGATATACCTTACTTTAATTTTTCCCTCTACAAGAGGGGGAAAGTTACTATATTTTGTTTTATTAACAATATATTATTATTATTAGTATACTAGTATGAAACTATCTTGTTACTTTCTGCATGGCTGAAATACAGATGTCATTTACGTGAATATGTAAAGTTGACTTTTAAGGTTGGTCACACACTAAGTGATGTTTTTATTTTTATTATTAAAAAAAATTAAGATCAAGACATTATCTAAGTTCAGTACATAGAATATCTTAAGGATCAATGAACACTTACAAAATACAAATACAAAATAATTTACATTTGTCTTCTATCGAACGTACTTAATGTGAAATACAATATCTATTTTTTATCATTAAACCAAACGTTTAAAAAAATACCGCTAAAACTTTAAAGTTCACTACTTTTGTTATACATTTTGTGATGGCCCTTTAAAAATTTAACTAAATGGAAATTATATTTAAAAAAATAGTGTAGTAATTGATTAGAGCATCATTCCTTAAATAAATTCTTATTTATTTTATGGATTACTCCATCAAATAAATTCCTATTTTTTATATATTAATATGTTCCTTTATTGAAAGAAATATTACTACAAATACTAAAAATTCTATTAAAAAAATTCTATTTTAAAAACTAGGTGATAGGTAATAGGCAATGATAAAATTCTATATCATATTGTTCAGTATTTTGGAAATGTTCTGAAGCAACAATATCAATTATAAGAAATGGGGGTTTGAATTATAATTGCCCCTTTTAAAAATTTCCTGTTTAAAACTAAACAATTTACTCAAGATTGATCTTGGTAATACGAAGAACAATCTTGGTTAGTGTAAAAACAGCAATATTGATTTTTTCAATGAACAAACTGATTGTAAAGCATGTAGTAAGTAAGGATAGAGATAGAGAGAGTACTCAAGCATATATCCTGGTTCACCCAACTTGGGCTACGTCCAGTCCTCACAAATTGTGAGATTTTCCACTAATTGCTCAAGGCAAGATTGTTCTTGGTTGTTACACAACTTTCGTAGATCAATCTTGATCTTTACACAACTTCCACCTTTCTACCTTAGAAAGGATTTCCAGATTTACCTTAGCCTATTCCAGTAAGGATTTCACAAATTACCTTTTACAACATAAAAGGATTTCTACACATTTCTCAAGCTATGATGATACACTAGCTTTGAGTTACAAAGTAATGATGATGAAGATGTTTAGAATCTGAATATTACTCAACTCTTGTTTGAGGAATAGATTCTGAAACTTAAGACTAGATTGTTACTGATTTCACCACAACACAAAGAAAAAGATTTGCAAGCAAGAGAATGATATTTGAGAGAGCTCGAATATGAATGTAAGATTGATGCTTTGCTTGGCACTTTGAGTTATGTTTTGTTCTTCATCTTGATGCTGTATTTATAAGCTCCAATGGAGGTTAGGACAGCTCACATAGCCATTGAAATGAAGCCAGCTGTCATATGACAGTAAGTGAGCTGAAGCAGGCCAAAAGCAAGAGTGAAGAAACTGAATCCAGGAGCGTTCTTGCAGTTCAGGATCGATCCTCAGATTAGTTAAGTGTGATCTGACTTTGTACTCGATCCAGTACTGTTTCTGAGGTTGCTTGTGTGCTTTTGAGTCAGTTGTGCAGTCTTGATTTGATAGTACAACTGTGATGTACTTTTACAGCATATACTTGTACTTGCGTTTGTACAAATTGAAGAATGATCTTGCTTCTTATATTCCTTCATGAGGCTTTGTCTTTGATTCTTCCAATTATGGACTGATTCTGTTTTAGGCTTTTCCTAGCTTATTCTTGATAAAGATATAAGATTGACAAAGCTTCTAGATTGTAATCTTCAGCTCATGATTGATCATTCTTGATTCTGAAGATCAATCTTCGTTCTGCAGAAGTCTGGCAGGATTGATCATTCTTGATTCTGAAGATCAATCTTCGTTTTGCAGAAGTCTGGCAGGATTGATCTTTGCACTGCTGTTTTTACTTGCTTTGATTTTAATGATATTTGATTTGAATTGCTTGGTACCTATCTTGTTTAACACACTCAAATACACAAGTTAAATACCAAAACACTTAGAATCATAATTATAATTCTTAATTAACATTTTGCTTAATTATCATCAAAACAATTAATTTAGAGATTTTGTCTTAACATGTTCAACTTTTCAGAGATGTTCAACTTAAAAGACTAGGTGATAGGCAGTAATAGTGACTACTCGTTCAACTTTATCAATATAGGCATCATTATATGTGATACGTCAGACTTCGAGAACAGTAAAACAAAACCTTTATATTCACGCTAACAATTATGTTACGCTACAATCACACGCGACGCTAACAATAATAATTTGAATTAATAAGAAACCAAATTTAAAAAAGATTAAACGTAATAAACATTCAATGAACCAAATAATCAACGTAATTAACACAATAATTAATATCTAAACCAATTTCAAAATAGCAGATAACCAACTCCAACCTAATAAACACCGTAATTAATAAAGTTTAAAATTAATTCCATCATCATACCAGTATGAATGATCTTTCTCCGCAAAGTGAACTGACAACAACCTATGAGTCATTTTCAAAGATAATGTTGTTAAATTTGTTGGAGATTGGACTCAACCAAATAACTCAAATAAAAACTTAAATTCACAATGAAGGACACAACTAGTAAAAACAAAAGAATTTTTCCTCTAACTCTATGAGCACTCAACCTTTGATGTAATTTGACACTCTTCTTCTTTTCTTCTTCTATAACTTCAAAGGCAAGTGCAGTAATTTGTGAATTAAATTGGTTTTCAATTTCATCAAACCCATCTTCATTTTCAATCAAAATAAACAAATTGCATGTAGTAGGCATCTGAGTTATTGTAACAAACCAACATTAATTTAAAAAATCACGTAAACATAACTTATAAAGTAAAACATTGTTATTCAAACAATACCATCCAAAAAAGGCATCTCCAGAATTGTTTTCCCAGCATTTAGACCATTGTTGCATGTGTACAATATTGTTCGTTCACCACAACAACATTGTCTACCTCTCTGATTCGATGATGCATATTGAGTAAAAGAGGTGGAGGTCGAACATCTGGTGTTCATTGATGCGTTGTTAGTGGCGGGTCTTCGCATTTGCATGTGTCTCGGTTGACACTTACAGAGAAGATGAAATTCATTTGATGGTATTTCAAATAACATTCAAAGTAGATGAGGTTGGTTCTAGAGATTTCAGCTTTTATTAGACGTTCCCATTCAGGGGTTACAATTAACTCTTGCAATGCAACCACACCAACTAATAAGCAGAATAATATTTGGGTTATATAATCGTTGTATTTTATGAGTAAAATTATTTTTATGAATAGAATTGTAATTGTTTGTTATCATCGCCAAAAATGTATATTTTTTTAAACGTTTGGTGTATCTGGAATTTTCTATTTCAGAAGTTTCGAATTGTTCGAAAGTTTCAAAAATTATGAAAAAAATGAAAAGTTGAAAAGGGCAAAATTGTATTTTCACGTTGATTAGGGAGGCAGGTTTAAGTGTGGGATGCATGGTAGAATCCTCTTTGGATTGAGTTGGTTTGGGTGACCGAGTTCATGAGTTAACCCGTCCTCGTGAATACCCCTATTGAAGAGTGTCATCTATTGTCGTCAAAATTTCAATAATTTTTAAGGATTGATCCACAATAATTCACTTGTGAATGTGGTCCGGTCCACGGTAATTCACTTGTGAATGTGATCCCCTATAGAATTCACCAAGATTAATGGTCCACCGTAGTATGTTGATTTTATTGAAGTTTTAAAATGTAGGTTTTCTAAATGTGGTATAAAACATACATGTAGTCAATCAATAAGAAAAAATAACTAGCAAATCTAATTTAGGACTCAAGAAAATTAAAAGTGGTTTTTAGTTTTCAAGAAAAATAAATCGAAATAATTTAGTCTCAACTTAAATAATTACAAGAGAGATACAATTAGGTCAATGATAATAATTGAAAAAGGGCAATTTAATCCATAATAAAAAAGACAAACCTAATTTAGTACTGCGAGTAAAATAAAAGTATTTTTTTAGTCTTTAAGAAAAATAAATCGAAACAATTTATTCTCAACTTAAACAATTACTAAAAAGATACAATTGGGGTTAGTGACAATAATTAAAAAGGGATAATTCAATCCATAACACAAAAGTTCTCTAAATAATTTATTCGTCAATTTAATCTCCTTAAGAATGATTGTAAAATGGCTATTTGTAGGAATCTTGCACAAGTTATGAAAAAAAACTTTTCATTTTATGTATTAGTGACAAATATTTATCTCATGTATGATTTTTACAATAAATTATAGGTGTTTTTTTACAAATAATAAATTATAGTTAGTGTAGTATAGTATAATTTGTTCACATTTTTATTTTAAAGATATTCAAAAGATATATTAATAATCAAATTTACGTTCACCTTTTAATTAATTATTATGTAAATGATCACCTTTTAACTGACAAATAATAAATATGTATCATGTATATATTATTATTATATAAATTCTGATACATGTAATTTTTAACATAGGATTAACATTAACGACTATTATTTTTATTGCAGTAAAATTTCTCTTTGGATATTTTATCTTTTTAATCTAAACATTGTGTATTTTGTCTAATACTATAACAAAAATTTAGATACTAAAGTTAGTTTGGTCAAGGAGTGGTAAAATAGTTTAGACATAATGGATTAGACTCGATCGTTATTTGAATCAAAAGTGGTGGAGTGTCGATGTCATTTTAAATGTTCTCTCTTTTTAAAATAAGGTGTGATATCTAATGGCAGAAAGCTCGAGTTCATATACGAAGTAGAATTGATGGAGGGACATTTGTATGAAGAACAAATGAAACAGGCAGTTTGAGATTGTGATAGTTATAAGAGTTAAATAAGTTTATATCACACTTAATAATTAAACTCAAACTATTCTTGGATTAAATAAGTTTTTCGTCAATATAAAACTTTAAATTTTCGATTTTAGTCTCTATAAAAAATTACATTTTTTTAGTAGCAGTTTTAGTTTGCGAAAGAACAAAACATGTTTAATTGTGCTTTAACTTTTAAACTTTTGAATTAATTTTTGCAAGCATATTTAAAACATTATAAAAAGCAAAAATTTAGAGTTTTTTAACGTGGGATAATTTAAATATGAATTTTTTTAAATGCCAAGAACTCAAGATAAAAGTAACAAAAATATGGACCTAAAAAACGAATTTTGATAACACTTTTTGTGGACAAACTTTTATAATGTTGTAAACATACATGCAAAAAAATCATTCAAAAATATTTGTTACGTTCCAAAGAGGGACTTAAATGCTTGAAGGATAATTTTGTAGGACTAAAATTCCAATTTTTTTTATAAGAGTTAAAAATGAAATTTTAAAATTTTATAGATATTAAAAAACTTATTTAACTCATTATTCTTTTAATAAATTGACATGAGAAAATAAACTTTGTAACCCCAATTGACCAACAACAAACACGTATCTCATGAATGATTAATATAGTAACTTCCAGTTATATATTATAATTTTTTGTTACATTAATAAATAATGTCCTATTAACTCGTGCATATTTTTCCTTTTTATTCTCACATCAAAAAGGGAGTATATTATAAACGTCTATAACTTCTTGCTCCATTTTTCTTTTAAAAAAAAAACTCCTTGTTCCACTAATTGAGGTTTGTTATACTAAAAATTCAAATTTTAAGATTTGAGTGTGATGAATAATTCGAATGGAGTTCGTTCATACATCAAATAGTTTGAGTCTACAGACAATATACTGAATGAAGATTAAAAAAGAAAAGTTTCAAAATGGTCAGAAATATATTCGAAAAGAAACAAGATGCTCGACTTCGAGAATAAGACGAATTGGTATAACAGTTGGAAAACTTGTAAAGAAAGTTTCAAGTTGGTTAAGGAAGTGTCAAGTTTACAAATATAACTGAGACACGTGTCATACTTGCGGGAGGGCGAACTCTTACTAGACACGTGTCATACTTACTACAAATACTGAGACGAAATTTCTATTTTAATGGGTTCATATTTATTCTAGAAATTGCATGTAAGATATAGCATCCGCTATCAGAGGATTATCAAATTTGTCTAACTATTCGATGAATATATGTACTTATATTCAATCAATAAATGCACGACTTTTACTTTCTCTTGTACTTAGTTATTTTGTGCAATTTGTTTCATTATACTTGTTTAGTGTATACTTTTGCATATTTGCCTTAATATTTACATGTTTATATTCATAAATTCAAACTTTGGTCAATAAATCTGTCAACGTAGAACCCTTCAAGGATCTAATTCGAGTCTTTGATTGATCATTGAGTTCATTTGTTGAAGTATTAAAATTTTCTATCAACAAATTGGCACGCCTAGTGGCACAAAGTTAGAGATAGTTTGTGTCAAAGTTCATTAGTTTTAGGCAATTAAGAAACGAAAAAGAAAGGGCTAATCCTAATAGAAAAAGGAATGCCAACTCTCAAAACAAAATAATAGTAATAACACTAATTCGAATAAGGATGATCAAGAGGTAAACATGCCACAGAATGTTGATCACATCGTGGTTAGAGAATTACCTTCCAACCCTGATATTAGTCAAATTAATCCTAGCACAAATTCACCTGCACCTATTCGAAGAACAAATCCTAGCATGCCTTTGTATGGACTTCTACCAGGTTTTGTTTCTCCATCATTAGTCACAAATTTCCCAGAGTCTTATGCAACCGGGAATTATGGAGTTCGAATAAACCATGTAGGGATTAGCAACACTATTTTCCTCCATGGGTTGAGTTCCAATCACATTCCATCTTCAATTCCTAACACTACTTTGCAGTCTTTTAAACCACAAATGGATGATAGTAATCATGAAATTATGAATATGATCACTCATCAAATTGCTACTGTTTTCAACCCCGTTATAGAGAGGACTAATGCAACTAATCAAATTTGGCTAGAAAAATGGGTCGAATTGCTGATGCATTCGGTGCCCCAAATGATGTTGATAATGGGGTAGTTAACCAAGAAATTCCTCAAGATGTTCCAAATGTTCAACCTATTCGAATAAACCATATAGACCCCAGGAATGTAAATATATTTAATAAGAATTACAATGCTGACAATGTGATTCACCAAATAAGACAAAATGTTGGGGGGAATTATGTATAGAACATGATTGATAGAGTATTGAATAGACATGGTTTTAATGTAGGTTATGCGAATATACCTTATTTTGTGTCTACATTTCCAAATATAGTGTTACAGTCAGAACTCCATCGAGGAATCAAATGGCCTAAGTTTACTAAGTTTTTTGGTGGGGCTGGGGAATCCACAGTTGAACATATGGCTATATACCAAATTGAATGTGGGGATCTTGCAAATGATGAAAATTTAAAGATGAAATGTTTTCTTAGTTCTCTAACCAAAAATTCACTCACATGGTTTACCACAATACCTCCAAATTCAGTTCCCAATTGGAATCACTTAGAAACCTTTTCCATGAGCAATTATTTAGGGGAGAAACTAAAGTCAGTGTTATAGAATTCGCCAATATTCTAAGGAATGACAGTGAATCTATCGATGATTACATTAGTTGATTTCGTCAAATGAAAACCAGATGTATGACCATGATCCCGAAATATGAGTTAGTTCATATGGCATCAATAGATTTGAACTATGTTGTTTGAAAGAAAATGGTTAGTCAGCAGCTAAGGGATGTGTCCCAACTAGCTGATAGCATTAGGCAGATAGAAAAGTTTAATCTCGAAAAAGAGAAACTTAAGAAACAGGAATGCGGTCCTTATAAAGACAAAGGGCCATATGTGGCCTTAGTAGATCAAGAGTACATAGAAGACGAGGATTCGAACAATTTTTGTGATAAAGGTGTTAATTTTATTAAACTAAAACCTGGCCCACCATATAAATGTTAAAATTTTAAACCTTGTATTTGGAAAGCTAATTCGAATTCCACAACCATTAGGAAAACACACGCATTTGATATTAACAAACTTGATCATATTTTTGACACCCTTTTAAAAGATCAACAAATATTGTTAAGCAAAGGCCATAAGATTCCACCTTCTAAATAAATTCGAGGGAGAAAATATAATAAAGTTCACTATACCTTTGGCCATCATACTAACTCTTGTGTTTGTTTCAGGGATACTATTCAAAAAGCGATTAAAGAAGGTCGTTTGGTATTCGAGGACAAACCAAATGCCACAATGAAAGTGGAACAAGATCCATTCCCAATTGTTGCAAACTAATTTGAACCCGATTCAAGCATTTGTATGGACGAAACGGGATTGATAGAAGAGGAAGATAATCTTATCTTTGTTGTTGAGCAATTTGAAGAAGAAACCTCAAACAAGATCTACCCTCGAACTGAAGAGTCTTTGGTGGAGTTCTTATAAAAGAAATGCAATGTTAATTAAGAGGTTATGTTGTGTCCTCGATGCAGCTTTGTGTTTGATAAGGTTGTAGCTAAAGCATTTGAGAGATCTGTGTTAATAATGATATACATGGAAAAGAGGAAGAAGAAGAGAGAAAACCTCTAGGGTTTCATAACATAGAATGAACCAACAAGGTTAATGAGGTTACAATGAGTATATATACAAGAGAATGGAAATGTCCAAAATACCCTTACTACTAATATATAATAACATTATCTAACATCTCCCCTCAAACTCAGGATGCATTAACATGGAGCATCGAGAGTTTGTCAACTAAAAAATGAAAACGTTTAATGGAATGCATCTTTGTGAACAAATCAGCAATCTGTAAGGAAGAAGAGACAAACGATAGAGTAATGGTTCCATGCTGAAGATGATGACGAGTAAGGACAATCAATCTCAATGTGTTTGGTGCGTTCATGAAAGACCGAGTTATGAGCAATTTGAATAGCACTCTTGTTATCGCAGTGCATCGGAGTTGGCTCAGAAAGAGAGATACCCGTATCAGACAAAAGCCAACGCAACCAAATTATTTCAGCAGTAGTGCATGCCATAGCACGATACTCAGCTTCTGTAGAAGAGCGAGAGACAATGTCCTGTTTCTTACTCTTCCAAGAAATAAGAGAGTCTCCAAGAAAGATACAAAACCCTGTGGTGGATTTATGATCTGTGGTGTCACTAGCCCAATCAACATTAGAATAAGCACGTAACTCTAATGAGGATGGCGATGGAAAGAGAATGCTTTGAAATTGAGTTCCTCGAAGATAACGAAGAATACGAAGAACTGCTGCCCAATGTACTGTCGTGGGAGAGACAACAAACTGACTAATAACATGAACAACATAAGCAATATCAGGTCTAGTAATCGTAAGATACACTAAGCTGCCAACCAAAATACGATACAAAGTGGGATCTGGTAAAGGAACACCATCCGAGGGAGCATATTTCACATTCAACTCAAGAGAAGTATCTGGTGCTCTTGTATCAGAAAGACGAGTCTGATCAAGAATGTTGGCAATGTACTTGGATTGAGAAAGGAGGTAGCCTCTAGGAGAGTAGGCAACTTCAATCCCCAAGAAATAGCGAAGAGTTCCCAAGTCCTTCATCTCAAACTGCTTGGCTAACTGCAATTTCGACTCATTGATTTCACTAACATCATCACCTGTAATAATCATATCATCAACATACAGAGAAAGTATAATGCGACCATAAGTAGTGGACCTTATAAACAATGCAGAATCATGTTCACTAGAGCGGAAACCGAGAGAAGTGATCATAGTAGAGAATTTCTCAAACCAAGCTCGATAAGCCTGTTTAAGACCATATAGAGCCTTTTTTAACTTACATACTTCCCCTTGATTATGAGAAACTCCTAGTGGAGGAACCATATAGACTTCTTCATGAAGTTTACCATTTAAAAAAGCATTTTTGACATCCAATTGAGAAATATGCCATTGACGAATAGATGCAACTGCAATAAGAGTATGAATAGTGGTCATCTTGGCTACAGGAGCAAAAGTTTCCTCATAATCCATACCATATTGTTGAGAGAATCCCTTAGCAACAAGACATGCTTTGTAGCGCTCAACTGCCCCATCAGATTTAGTTTTGATCTTGTATACCCAACGAGACCCAATAACACGTTTTCCAGGAGGAAGAGATACTAATTCCCAAGTATCGGTTTTGTGCAACGCAGAAAGTTCTTCTGCCATAGTCTGCTGCCATCGAGGATCAAGAATAGCCTCTTTATAGGCAGAGGGCTCAAACAAACTGTGAATAGAGGTTAAGAAAGAAGCAAACAAAGCTGAGTAAGTAGAATAGACAAAATCAGGTAACTGTGTAGACTTACATTGACGAAAGGGGTAACGAGGAGGATCAACAATCGCAGGAGGTGGTTGGACAGCCGGGGGGGACAAGAGGGATATCATCATGTGGAGTAGTAGTATTTGTCCTGCAATTCTCAACATTACAATCACTAGAAGCGTTATCATTAGGACCAAACGGATCGATATGAGTTAGTTCAGAACTCTTAGTAATCTGAGAATCAGAGGAAACAGAGTAAAAATGGATGTGCTCAAGAAAAACAACATTACGAGAAATATAAAGTTTTCTTGCATGAGGATCATAACAACGATAACCCTTTTGACCATCCCCATAACCAAGAAAAACACACATGGCTGAACGAGAAGACAACTTACTGCGCTCTACTTGAGGGCGAAGAACAAAACAAGTAGAACCAAATACTTTCAAAGAATAGTAATCAGGGATAGAAGCATACAATTTTTCAAAGGGAGACAAACCTGATATGACAGAGGATGGAATTATATTAATAGCATGAACAGCAGTAAGAACTGCTTCTCCCCAAAACTCATTAGAAACTGAAGCAGACAACAAAAGGGAACGAGCAGTTTCTATAATATGACGGTGTTTCCTTTCAGCAACTCCATTTTGTTGAGGAGTATCAGTACAAGATGTCTGGTGAAGGGTGCCATCATAAGCAAGTAATTCAGAGAATTTATTAGAGGTATATTCACCACCTAAATCACAATGAAAGCACTTTATAACAGCATTATGTTGAGTTTTGACCATAGAACGAAACATATGATAAATGTCAAAAAATTCAGGCCGATTTTTCATAAGATAAACCCAACAATAACGAGTGTAATCATCAATAAATGAAACATAATATCTAGATCCACCTTTGGTGAGAACCGGTGATGGACCCTAAACATCAGAGTGAACTAAATCAAAAGGCGCATATGAAACGAAAACACTTATACTAAACAGTAAAGCTAGAAATTTAGCAAGTTTACAACCACAACAATATGAAATATCACTGGTTTGTAACTTTCCAAAAGCTCCAGTAGAAGCCAAATATTTTAATCTAGAAGCAGAAACATGTCCTAGGTGAGAATGCCATAAATAAAAACTAGAAGACGAAGAATTCAAGCGAAAACTAGATAACAAGTCAGTAATAGTTGTTGAGGCTGCAGTGTCTGGGACTCGCAGGTCATCCAAAACATAAAGTCCCCCCTGTCTATGGCCTATCCCAATCAGCCTCTCGGAATGTGGATCCTGCACACAACAAGAAGTGGAAGAAAATATAACTGAATAACCGAAAACACATATTTGATTAACAGAAGCATGACTCAAAGTAAGATTAGGAATATAATAAACATTAGAAAGAGACAAGTTAGGTGTGGAGACATAACCAATTCCTGCTAATGGCATAGGAGTGCCATCAGCAGTCATAACCGACACAGACGATGCATGATTCACAGACACAAAAGATTTATCATCATATGTCATATGGTGAGATGCTCCAGAATCAAGAATCCATATGGAAGGAGATATACCTGTCATACTAGAGGAGTTCAAACCTTTAGAAGAGGTGGCAGATATGGCATGTGATTGAGTGGCAAAAAGTTTTTGAAGTTGTTCTTCAATATCAGATATTTGGGAAGCAGTCTCAAATGAGTACACAGAACCAGAACTAGAGCCAATGGTAGGAGGAGTAGAAGCAACAACATTGGACGATGGCCCCCTAAAATTCTTCTTATGTGCTCTCCCCAATATCGGACAATGTGCTTTCCAATGACCTTTTTCTTTGCAAAATGCACATTCAACATTACCAAGCCCAACCCTTCCTTGAGATTTTCCTTTTTTGAACAGGAGCAGCAAAAACAGATGGAGGAGTTGAGAGGATTCCCTTATCTGACACACCAGAATGAGTCTTAAGTCTGATTTCTTCTGCCAACAATTCACTAACTACTGATTCAACATTAGGAAGAGGGGAACGATGCAAAATACCCCCACGAAGGCCCTCAAAATCATCACGAGGAGCCATCAGAAACCAAACCAGACATTGCTCCTCTCTTTGATCAGTGTATGCTTTGACAGCTTTCAACTCAGGTGATTCCATAAGAGCTAATTGATCCCACAAATTTGTCATTGCCGAATAGAATTCCTGAATGGTCATATTGTTCTGCTTAAGGGCTCTAATATCACTTTCCAACTGATAACGTTTTGCAAAGTTAGACTGAACATACAAGCATTTCAAGTGATCCCAAATCTCTTTAGCAGTATCATATTTTGCTAGTTGTACTCCTATAGCCAACTCAACAGAATTATTAATCCAAGTAATAATTTTTGAATTACTAACATTCCATGTTTTCAGATCTTTTGCATATTTAGTTTCATCCCTTTTATCTATAGGCTTAACTGAAGTTCCATCAACAAAACCCCACATATCTTTTTCCAATCAAAAAATTTTTCATCACATAACTCCAAAAAGAGTAATTTTGTCCATTGAGGTGAACACTGGCAGCTTGAAGAGAATCCTCCTTAGCACCAGCCATAACAAGTAATGACAAGAAAATATGACAAACACAATCACTGCGACAAAATAAATTAGGGATAACCTGTTAATAGCAGAGTCAGCAAAGAACCAAACAACATCACGCCGGAAACAGAAGAGCAGAACCACGCCGGAAACAGAAGAGCAGAATCATGCCAGAAACAGAAAAGGAGAATCACACCTGAGACAGAAGAGCAGAATCGCGCTGGAAACAGAGAGGCAGAATCGCGCCGGAAACGGAGGAAGCAAATCGGTACCGGCCGCAAAACGGGTCGCACAAAACGTAAAATGAGTGTATATACATGGACCACTTTACAGTAGATCCCAAAATCAACCAAAGCTCTTTGATACCATGTTAACAATGATATACATGGAAAAGAGGAAGAAGAAGAGAGAAAACCTCTAGGGTTTCATAACATAGAATGAACCAATAAGGTTAATGAGGTTACAATGAGTATATATACAACAGAATAGAAATGTCCAAAATACCCTTACTACTAATATATAATAACATTATCTAACAATCTGATTGGAAGTATACCCTTGAGAAAAAAGAAAGCTAAAGAGCCAATTAACAGGGATGATGCTCAACCATATAGCGTTAGTTTTGGAAGTGAGCCAAGACGTTTTTATGAGAAGAAACCTAACATACCACCTCATGAAAAGAAGCAGTACTCTTCGCCTCAAATGAAGGAACCTTATGTGCATTCATATAGGAAAAAAAATGTATGTTCCTCCTCATAACATTCCCTTTGGCCAATGGTACAATGGCGTAAACAAACTTGTTAACAACAATCATGTGTTACCTTTTGGGACTCCACAAATGTTTGACAAATTCTTTCAATTGAGCTGCTCGTATCAACCTTTGAAGGAAACTAGTCTAAATTAGATAGTTAGAGGGACTAGTTCAAAACCTCCTTTGTATAGGCATCCAAGTTGGGCTAAAGAAGGAACAACTCGAACTCAAGTTCGAAAAGCCCAAAGAGCTCGAAAAGCGGTGTTCCATAGTCAAGAAAATCGAAGTAGCCATTTGAATGTCACTGTAAAATAGCAACAATATAACAAGTTGACTTATAAAAACACTACTGAAAAGACAATAGGAACTGCCACCAAGTTTATGGATGCTAAATTGGTAGAATATGAAGATGAAGAGGATCTAATCACTAATAGTTTTGAGACAAGGTTTGATTATGATATATATATATAAGACATATGAGGAGTTGTTATGATATCAATGTTGTCATTAGAATATGTTGACCATGTGCTTGGTTTAGATGCCTTGGAAGAACAATTTCAGAAGGATGTGTTACAACAAGGACCAAGTATGATAGCATATGTGTCAAAGCCATTATTGAAACCTATTTGGAACTTAGCAATTTTTTTTTGTCCCACGAAAAAGATGGAAAGTCATTTAAAACCCCTCTTTATTCAAGCAGAAGTTGACAAAGGGATCAAGATTCACAAAGTATTGATAGATGAAGAGGCCGCAGTGAACCTTATGACCAACACAGTTATGGAAAGACTTATAAAAACTGAAAAGAACCTCGTCCCTCAGGATATGTTGATCACATGTGATCAACATATAAGACCTCTAAATTTGACAGTGTGATTGCTTTAAACTTAAAAGTAGGTTATGGGATGAGGCCCATTATTTCCATGGTAGTTCCCTAGAAGGAAAACTACAATTTCTTTTTGGGAAAATAATGGTTACATGCAGTTGGGGCAGTTCCGTCAAATCTGCACCAAACATTAGTGATATGGGATGAGAATGGATATTTGGAATGTATAAAAGCAGGTGAATGTACTTTGAAATTAGGTGATAATGGAGTCTTTAATGCTGAGAAGATGTCGAAAATTCAAGAATGCTTAGGTTTGAAGTAGTTGATTAGTGTAGAAAGTATTTTACAACAAATGGTGAATTTGTGGAAATGATATCAAAACCTCATGTTAAAAACGACACGAACAAGCATAAGAAAAGGGAGATCCTAGCCATAATCCAGCCAACAAATGGATCCTAATATGAGTGCCTCGAGTTTTATAGCTCGAATTTGGGCCTTTGTGGCCGAAAATAAAGTGAAAACGGCTTTCAAAGCCACAAAAAAAGAGGTCGTTGTCATAGCCAATCTTGACAATGTAAAAACAATAAAAGCATCACATTCAAGAAACAATTTTCGAAAGACCCAATAAAAAGGCTCAATGCTCGAAAGAGATTCATGATGACATAGTGGAAGTTCCTTTAATGAATAAGATGTGTCACGACCTAAAATTTCGAGTGTTTCTCGAATTCATTGGAGTTGCCACTAAAGTTTATTTTAAAATAGAGAAAATATTGGGAAACCCTTAAAATAAAAATAAAATAAAATAAAAAAATGGTCTTTGAAACCAAATTTTGAGTTCGGGAGTCGAAAATGCATATTGAAGGTATTAGCACCCTATGACATCCGTTAAAATACGGTTACCTATAATTAATTGTGCAAAATTAATATTAACTTAAATATATTTATTTCTCCTTGTTATTAAATATGAATATCAATTATTTTTTATTAATGTGCTTGAGAAAAGTGTGATCTTGCTCCTACGTATCTCCCGGTGCGATGGAGAAATCAAAGCTACATAGTTCTTGGGTAGAAAATGCGGATGTGTTGATTGCTTTTAAAGAAATTGTGTTTTGTTGTTGAAAAGAAAAAAGTTTTGACGAAAGAAAATGAGCTTGTATGATTTGAATAATTATTTAAAAATACGAGTTTTAAAACTATCAAGTTGTACAACTTGTATCTTAAAAAAACTCAAGGACTAAAAAGATGTCACATCTAGTTAACCCGTTTAAGAATAGTTTTATTATTTTGGTTATAAAAATGAGCTTTAAAATCTCCAATTTGTACAACTTGTGTTATAACCGCTCAAAGATTAAAAAGATGTCACATCTAATTAACCACTTGAAAATAATTTTTGTATAATTATTTAAAAAATAAAAATGAGTTTTAAAACTGTCATGTTATCACAATTTATGTAACCTAATTTGAAGCAATATTTTACTAATTTTATTTTTTTTGAAAAAAAATTAAATAAATAATAATTTAATAAAGTAAAAACTGGAAGCATCATTTCATAACAGAAAGCAACAAGCGTTTTAGAACAGTAACGCATTGTTTTTAGGCAAGCAAGGCTACAGTAACGCATTGTTTCTGGGCAAGCATCGTTTCCAAACAGAAAGCAAGGATCGTTTCACAATTCAAGTTTCAATAAATCCTAACCCAACGATGCATCGTTTCAAAAACTAACCTAACAAAAATCTCATTTTTAATTCTAATATAAACTACATATAACTCATCCTTTCATTCTAAATGTGAAATCAGAAACCAACAAATACAAGTTTTCATCTTAAACAAATAAAATCTTTTATTTTAAAGGTGAAATCAGGACAAGTAAACCAAAGGAAATGCTGTAGTAAAGGGACATAACAACAAACATGAGAGTGACGCAGATCTGCGGTGGTTACTGGTGGAAGTTGAAATGACGTTGATGCCATCTGTTTCTCTCATTTTCTATTTTTTCTTTTGATTTTGAAATATATATGATTTTAAGGATGGAGTTGGGTTGTTTCTTCTCTGCTCAACTTCATCTTTGTTTTAGATTCTCTCATTTATAAAAAAAATTTCTTTTTTCTTTTCTTCTCTTTCTATTTTTTTTAATACTTCCTCTCTTTTTCTTTGTTGATTTTAGAAGCAAAGAAAAAAAAACTCTCTATTTTCTATCTTCTGAAAAATAAAACTCCTCCTCCCTCCTTTGAAACTGATTTTTGTCTCAATTTATAGACTACGTACAAAGATGAATCTTTGTGTCTATGAGGTAAATTGATGTCCAGTTTTTATATTGTTTTTGCAGAAATTATGGAACTATGTAGAGATGGAAAGGGAAAAGAGTGGTTGACCTTTTTTTGTGTGTGCATTTTGAATGAAGATCATATCTTTATTAGTCAAAGAGTAAAAAATAAGTAACATGAAAAGAAAGGAAAAAAGGCTTTGCCTCTGCAAAGAAGTAAGAAGAAGAATATATTTTTTTTATTTATTTATTTTACTTTATGTTATTTTTTGTGTAATGTAATGGGAGCACTTGTGTAAATATGGACTCAAAATTGGACTAAATCGTAAAAGGATGATTCACCTCCCTCGATTATAAATTTGATGTTGTAGACACCTCCCTCGATTATAAATTTGATGATTCCGCTTTGGGATTTGAGAATTTTTTGTCATAAGAGGTGGGCAAGCTTGAGGGTCAAGATCCTCTTGAAGAAGTAAATCTAGCAAAGGAGGGTGAAAAAGCAAAATCTACATATGTGAGTGATCAACTTTAAGAGGATTTAGAGAAAGAAATAATCAAGATTTTGCAGATAAAGCAAAATTCTGAGGTTTGTATATGAGATCATTTCAAAGATTAAATATGAGATTGAAAGGTTACTCGAGGCCAAGTTCATTCGAACTACCATGTATGTAGATTTGGATTTCTAATATAGTCCATACTATAAAAAAAGAATGGTTCCTTGAGAGTATGTATATATTTTATGGATTTAAACGTTGCAACTCCTAAAGATGAGTACTCTATGCCAATTGCTAACATGTAAGTAGATTTTGCATGTGGTAATGAAAGTTTAAGTTTAATAGATGGTTATTTAGGGTATAATCGAATTTTTATTGCTAAAGAAGATATTACGAAAATTGCATTTAGATGTCCTGGTTCACTTGGAACATTTGAATAGGCCATGATGCCATTAAGACTGAAAAATGCAGAAGTGACGTACCAAAGGGCAATGAATTTTGTTTCTCATATTTTTATTGGAGATTTTATACCGGTCAGAATCCAATCAAATGTCCTATTGATCTGACTATAGGGAAATTCCTTGGATTCTTCATTCAAGAAAAAGGAGTAGAAGTAGACTCCAACAAGACCAAAGCCATTCTTGAAATTTCACCATTAAATAACAAGAAGAAACTTCAATCATTCCTTGTCAAGGTGGATTATCTTCGAAGATTCAGTTTGAATCTTTCAGAAAGAACAAAAGTATTTACACATTTGCTGAAGTTAAAGAAAGATGAGGAATTTTGATGGGACGTAGAACATCTTGAGAATTTGAAGAAATAAAGAGGTACTTGACCATCCTCCAATTATGATGTCCCTATAAAAGGTAAACCATTGAAGTTATATGTATCCTCTTCGAAGGAAACGATTGGAATCTATTGGCTCAACAAGAATCGAATGGCAACGAGAGAGCCATTTATATTTAAGTAGGACTCTAGTTGATGCTAAAACTAGATACACTACTATTGAGAAGTTGCGTTTGGCTTTATATTATTCGTGTACTCAAGTGAAATACTATATAAAACTTTTTGAGGTCATCGTAACTTCTCATTATAACATAATGAAGCTCATGTTGTCCAAACCTATTTTGCATAATCCAATTGGTAAATGGGCTTTAACTAAATTTTCATTAACGAATGTTCCTTTGAAGGCAATGAAAGGCCAAGTAATTGTAGATTTTTTGGCTAATTATTCTACTAATTACGATAATCTTGAACAAGACTATATAGGTTTAGCCCAATGAAAATTATATTTTATTGTTCCTATTACAACAAAGGTAGCATAATTGGAATATTGATCGTATCTCCCAAGGTATATCCTACTTAGTTTATGCTCTAATTGCAGGTCTTGAATTGCTATTAGAATTCAAAGTAGATAGTGTGGAAGTTCCAATTTAATAAAGTATTATGAAATTTTTGTTCAATTATTGATGAAATTCGATGAAGCAATATCTGAAAATATCCCTCGAATTAAGAACTTTCAAGCAAGTGAATTGGCTCAAACCGCATCTGGTTATAAGATATTAAGAAAACATCTTCAGAAGATCATAGAAGTTCTAAGGGATATCACCGAATGTAATTTTGAGGTTATGAACATAGATGATATCGAACCTGGGGATTGGAGGATGGATATTATTTATTAATTGAAAAATTATGGTTCGAATCATGATAAGGAATTGAAGAACAAAGCTTTATTCTACACCATAATTGGAGATAAGTTGTACAAACTGATGGGGAATAAACACAAAAACACAATAACAAGTGATACACAGCGGATATAAAATTCCCCCAACTTGCAAGAATCTGTGAGGAGCAACAACAAATATATGGCAGCAAATTAATCAAAATAAAAGAGCGTAAAGAACACCGATATTTTAACGTGGAAAACCCCTCAATGCAAGGGTAAAAACCACGGGTCGTCCAGACCAAAGAAATAGCTCCACTATAATCAAATAAGGGTACAAGAGAGTCTCAAAAAGATGCACAAAGTTTGCCTACAACCAGCCAAAATAACAAAGCACTAAAGCTTACAAATGAAAAGCAAGAAGAAGAAAAAACACTCAAAAACCTGCTGTTGTGCGAGCACGATTCCTCCCTCTCCAGATGTTGTTGCCCCGATCCAACCGTTGAAAACGAAGCCCTGAATGTTGCGAACCTAATATCCAAAACTCAGCCTGATCCAACAGTTAACGAATGCACAATCCATGTTTTCTGAGACTGATTTAACAAAATCGGGAATAGGGTTTAACCTTCTCTTTTCTCTTTTGGTGATTGCCTTTCCTCTCAAAATAGTCTCTCTCTTTCAACCCTAATTAGACCACTCTCCACTTAAATAAGTGAGACACATGGACTACAATATTTGGTATTTTCTCCACATAGGAAGGGAGCTCAATACCCAACATATCTCCCCCTCACAACTATGTGGAGATAATCGCCAAACCGGCGATATCACAACAAGTTTCAAACTTCCCTCTTGGTAATGCTTTAGTCATCATATCAGAACCATTATAATCAGTATGAACTTTAGCCAACTCCAACAACTTAGCTTCCAAAACATCACATATCCAATGATACCTCACATTAATGTGTTTGGACCTGCTATCAAACGTTGAATTTTTACCAAGATGAATAGCACTTTGACTATCGACAAATAAAACATGTTTGTCTTGAATAAACCCAAGCTCCTGCAAGAATTTCTTCAACCAAATCAACTCTTTGCATGCTTCGGTAATGGCAATGAACTCTGCCTCAGTTGTAGACAATGCTACACATTTATGTAATCTCGACTGCCAAGCCACAGCTCCATCTGCAAATTTAATCATGTAGCCTGAAGTTGACTTTCTTGAGTCAATATCTCCAGCCATATCTGAGTCGGAGTACCCCGCCAAAATAGGTTTGTCACCTCCAAAACAAAGACTCATACATGCAGTACCACGAAGATACCTCAAAATCCATTTTACAGCATTCCAATGCTCTCTACCTGGATTTGACAAAAATCTACTGACTGTACCAACAGCATGCACAATATCTGGTCTTGTACACACCATTGCATACATCAAACTACCCACAGTAGAAGCATAAGGAACTCGTTCCATGTATCTTTTCTCATCTTCACTAGAAGGACTTTGTTTAGAACTCAACTTAAAATGAGCAGCAAGAGGAGTACTTACAGGCTTAGAGTTTTCCATTTGAAACCTTTGAAACACTCTCTCAATATAGTGTTCTTGTGACATCCAAAGTTTCTTCTCTTTTCTGTTACGCATGATTCTTATGCCAAGAATCTGTTTAGCTGCTCCCATGTCTTTCATGGCAAAGGACTCGCCCAACTGCTTCTTTAACCTGTCAATCTTGGAAATATTTTTCTCAACAATAAGTATGTCATCAACATATAATAACAGGATAATGAAATCATCGTTAGAAAATTTTCTAACAAATACACAATGGTCAGAAGTAGTCTTCATGTATCCTTGGTCACACATAACAGACTCAAACTTTTTGTACCACTGCCTTGGAGCTTGCTTCAAACCGTATAGACTCTTTCTTAGTCTACACACATAGTCTTCCTTGCCTTCAACAAGAAAACCATCCAGTTGCTTCATGTAAATCTCTTCCTCCAAATCACCATGAAGGAAAGCCGTTTTTACATCCATTTGCTCTACCTCTAAGTCAAGAGTAGCTGCCAAACCCAACACGGTTCTAATTGATGACATTTTTACAACAGGTGAGAAAATCTCATTAAAATCACCACCCTTTCTTTGACGGAAACCTTTCACCACTAATTTGGCTTTATACCTCGGAGACTTTGAGTTACTCTCAAGTTTCACTCTATAGATCCACCTGTTTTCCAAAACCCTTTTGCCTTTTGGCAATTTCACCAAATCATAAGTGTGATTATCATGCAAGGATTTCATCTCATCATGCATTACATCCAACCACTTTTGACTTTCTTCACTTTCCATGGCCTCTCGACAACACTCAGGTTCCCCTTCATCAGTCAAATTCACATACTCATCAGAAACATACCTTGTAGATGGTTGTCTCTGCCTCTTAGACCTCCTGAGTTGGGTTAGAGATGATTAAGAAACATCACTAAGATTCTCATCGTGTGAACACTCATGATCTTCACTAGTTGGAATATTTACTTCATCTCTAAGTCGATGATCATCAACACAATCATGTGGCTCATCATTCTGAACATTACCATCGTTAGTATCCAAATCAGGAACAAGTGACCAAACTGGATCACCATCAGCTAAGGCGTTATCTCTCTCAGGTGTAGTCTTCTCCACCTTATCAATGTCTTCAATAGTTTGGTCGTCCATGAACACTACATCACGACTTCTAATAACCTTTTTGTTTATAGGATCGTATAACTTGTAGCCAAATTCATCCTCACCATAACTAATGAAGATACATTGCTTTGACTTTGCATCCAACTTGGATCTTCCATCCTTCGGAACATGCACAAAAGCCTTGCAACCAAAGACTCTCAAGTGATCATACTTGACATTCTTCCAAACCATACCTTGTTTGGTACCTCACTATTCAAAGCGACAGTAGGAGTAAGATTAATAACATGCACCACCGTGTACAGTGCCTCACCCCAATAATGTTTAGGCAACTTAGCTTCATCGAGCATACACCTCACTCTCTCAACAAGTGTTCGATTCATCCTCTCTGCTAAACCATTCAGCTGAGGAGTTTTAGGAGGAGTCTTTTCATGTGCTATATCCTACTGTTTGCAATAGACATCAAAGGGTCCCCAATACTCACCACCGTTGTTAGTACGAACACGTTTCAGCTTCTTGCTTGTCTTCCTCTCAACCAAAGCATGAAATTGTTTGAATTTCTCCAACACTTGGTCTTTTTTCTTCAGAACATAAACCCATAGTTTCCTGGAACAGTCATCAATAAAAGTAACAAAATAAAGTGCACCACTAAAAGATTTTACCTTTAAAGGGCCACAGACGTCAGAATGCACCAACTGAAGCAACTATGACTTTGTAGTAGGAGGATGCCTTTTGAAGGATACTCTAGTTTGTTTACCAATTATGCAGTGAGAACATTTCTCCAAATCTACATTCTTCAATCTTGGAAGCACATCCTTTCTAGCTAAGCAATTTAACCCCTTTTCACTGATATGGCTAAGCCTTCGGTGCCACAAAGATGATTCTATATCGACGACATTCACACTGTCTATTGCAACTAAAGCTTTTGTCCAATACAGTTTACTAATTTTCTCCCCTCTAGCCACAACCAAGTTACCTTTACTGAGTTTCCACTTTCCAGAAGCAAAATGATTACCAAAACCACTTTCATCAAGCATATGCATAGAGATCAAATTGAAGCGAACATCTGGAGCATGTTTGACTCCTTTAAGCAACAATTGCATTACCATGTTGGTTTGCAAGCATACATCACCAACACCAATTACCTTAGATACAACATCATTACCTATCTTCAAAACTCCAAAATCACCTGAAGTATAAGATATGAAGAACTACTTCCTCGGTGTAACTTGTAGTGTAGCACCACTATCAATTATCCACATGCTCTCATCAGATACAAGATTAATTTACTCATAATCACGGAAAATAACAAGATCATCACTAGTAGCAGTAGTAACACGGTCATCATCACTATCATCATCACGACCCCTTTGTTTCTACTTACCCTTCTTGCCTTTGTTCTCCTTTTTCCATAGAAAACAATTCTTCTATATGTGCCATGTTCTATGACAATAATGACATTCCCCATTTTTGTATCTAGACTTGGACTTGCTTCTGCTATTTTCTCTACCACCCTTCGGTTCTTTTTTCTGACTTCTCCCCCTATTTCAGTGACAAGAACTTCAGATTGGAATGAAGAACCCTGTGCCTTCCTTCTCATCTCCTCATTCAAAACACCTCCATCCTTCAAGCAAGTCAAATAACCCTTTAACCAAGAGCTCTAATACAACTCTGATGGGGAATAAACACAGAAACACAATAACAAGTAATACGCAGCAGATATAAAATTCCCCCAACTTGCAAGAATCCGTGAGGAGCAACAACAAATATATGGCAGCAAATTAATCAAAATAAAAGAGCGTAAAGAACACCAATATTTTAACGTGGAAAACCCCTCAATGCAAGGGTAAAAACCACGGGTCGTCCAGACCAAAGAAATAGCTCCACTATAATCAAATAAGGGTACAAGAGAGTCTCAAAAAGATGCACAAAGTGTGCCTACAACCAGCCAAAATAACAAAGCACTAAAGCTTACAAATGAAAAGCAAGAAGAAGAAAAAACACTCAAAAATCTTATGATGTGCGAGCACGATTCCTCCCTCTCCAGACGTCTTTTCGCCGATCCAACCGTTGAAAACGAATCCCTGAATGTTACGAACCTACTGTTCAAACATCAGCCCGATCCAACGGTTAACAAATGTGCAATCGATGTTTTTCTGAGACTGATTTCACAAAATCGGAAATAGGGTTTACTCTTCTCTTTTCTCTTTTGGTGATTGTCTTTCCTCTCAAAATAGTCTCTCTCTTTTAACCCTAATTATACCACTCTCCACTTAAATAAGTGAGACACATGGACTACAATATTTGGGCTTTTCTCCACATAGGAAGGGAGCCCAATACCCAACAAAAACAACTATCTAATGGTACTTTGGAAATGTGTTTAGCTTAAACTGAAGCACACATAGCTTTGGATGAAGTACATGAATACATTTGTGGAGCTCACAAGATAGGGAAAAATGAAATGGGTTTTGAAAAGACAAAAATTATTTTGGCATACAATGGGCAAAGATTGATTTTAGTTTACCAAAGAATGTGAAGAATGTCAAAAGCATGCATGTGTCCAACACGTACCAGTAGATGAACTACATTCAATCATTAAACCTTATCCATTTTGAGGATATGATTTAGACTTTATTGGCCAGATATATCTAGCCTCCTTGAAAGGACACAAGTATACGTATTAGTGGTCGTCAACTATTATTCTAAGTGGGTAGTAGCAATTCTATTAAACGAAGTCGAACAAAAAGACATGATAGATTTTATTGACGATTGTATTGTTTGTTGTTCTAAAATTCCTCAAACCTTGACTACAGATAGAGGGACTATGTTTCTAGGTAAAAAATGGTGAGATATGTTGAATCTGGTGTTGGAAACAAGTTGGTTTTACATATAGAGTTTTGATGTTAACAAAAGTATTTTGTGAAAACAATATATTTGACTTCAAAGAGTATGAAAGAAGATTCATGTTTTTGAAGAAAATCTAAAATAAGATTTGATTCCAATTTATAATTGAAGAAAATCTAAAATAAAGATTTGATTCAAATTTATAATTTAAGAAAATCTAAAATAAGATTTGATACAAATTTATAATTGATGAAAATCTAAAATAAGATTTGATTCAAATTTATAATTGAAGAAAATCTTTGACCAAGTTGAAAAGAAGATATGGTCAAGATTTGATTAAGATTTGAAGAAGATTTAGTGAAGATTTGAAGAATATTTGATCAACATTTAATGAAGATTTGAAGAATATTTGATCTACATTTAATGAAGATTTGAAGAAGATTTGAAGAATATTTGATATGAAGAATTTACAAAATCAATCTACACAAAATTGGAACAAAATCATTCTGAAGAATTTACAAAGTCAATCTACACAAAATAGGAACAGAATCATCATGAAGAATTTACAAAGTCAATCTACACAAAATAGGAACAGAATCAATTTGAAGAATTTACAAACTCAATCTAAACAAGATACAATTCAGAATTAAATAAGGACTAAATTGAAGCCCAAATTTTCACTATAAATAGACACTCAAGGCTGAAGGAGAAAAGCATCGAAAAGCAGAAAAGAGTAACTCAAGCTCAAAGTTCTCAATTCATCTTAGAGTTCAAAGAGAGAAACACTTGTTCAGGTTAGAAATATTTTTTAGTGTTCTTTTCTTAAAGTGTGAGAGTTATTATTATTATCAGCTTTGTTAGAAGCAACTACTCAAGTTTCAATATCTTGTATCCAACCCGATAGTGGTTTAGTTCCTTCTTCAATCTGGGTTCGTCAGGTTGTTAGGAGAAGACTTGGCTTGTAGGGTCAAGGTGGTGTTGTTCCTCAGAAGTCTGGGGTTGTCAGGCTGTTTGGGAAGACTGGCTTGGAGGGTCAGGTGCTTTGTAATTCTAGGTTTTTGAATTAGTGGATTAAAGCCTTCTGAATGAGGGGACTGGATGTAGCCAAGTTAGTGGTGAACCAGGATAATTCTACGCATCAAATTATTTATGCTTTCATTGATTGCTGCTTCTAAATTCGATTGCTTCTACTCCAAGTAAGTCACCAAAACCAAACTAATTTTTAATTATTTATAAATTATCATAAAGGTATCAACTTTGTCCAAACACAATTCAACCCCCCTTCTCGTGTTCGCACCTTCAGGTTAGTTCCTCAAAAGTCTGGGGTGTCAGGCTGTTTGGGAAGACTGGCTTGGAGGGTCAGGTGCTTTGTAATTCAAGGTTTTTGAATTAGTGGATTAAAGCCTTCTGAATGAGGGGACTGGATGTAGCCAAGTTAGTGGTGAACCAGGATAATTCTACGCGTCAAATTATTTATGCTTTCATTGATTGCTGCTTCTAAATTCGATTGCTTCTACTCCAAGTAAGTCACCAAAACCAAACTAATTTTTAATTATTTATAAATTATCATAAAGGTATCAACTTTGTGCAAACACAATTCAACCCCCCTTCTCGTGTTCGCACCTTCAATTGGCATCAGAGCTCGGTCTCAAGGCTGAACACTTTACAGTGTTTGAGAAAAGATCCAAGGGTTTAATATGTCTGGATTCAGTGAAGAAGCTGTTGGAGGAAATATCAACAGACCACCTCTGTTTGATGGAGAACGTTTTGAGTATTGGAAAGACAGGCTGAGAAGTTTCTATATTTCACAAGATCCTGAACTTTGGGACTTGGTGGAAGATGGTTATATTGCTCCGAAGAATAAAGATGGTATTGAAATTCCAAGAAAGGAGATGAATGCTGATCAGAAGAAGATGTACAAGATGCATCATAAGTCCAGAACATTCATGATAAATGCAATCACCTTCAAGGAGTTTGACAAGTGCACCAACAAAGAAACAGCAAAGAGTATTTATGATAGTCCGATTCTAACCTATGAAGGAAGCAAGCAAGTTCAAGAAGCAAAAACAACCTCCTAGTCGAAAGATGTGGCACAACAGAAAGAAGAAATTTCCCCAAAGATATTCCAAGCAATCCAACAAAGGAAATGATGATAAAAGCATCATCTGCTATGGATGCAATGAACCTGGACATATCAAGTTAGAATGTCCAAATATGGAGAAAGCAAAAAAGGAAAGATTCCAAACCCAAGAAGAAGAGTATGATAGCTACATGGGATATATATGAGGAATCCTCTAATGATGAACAAGAAGATTTGGGTATGATGGCTCATACCAACTCTACCTCTGTATCCAACACAGATTCTAACTCTGGAAGTGAATCAACAGATGAAGAAACTGAGGTATTTTCTGAATTTACTCGATCTGATTTAATTACTGCTATAAATGATTTTTTAACTATTAATCACAAATTGTCTTTAAAACTGAAAACACTTAGGAAAGAAAATACTAATCTAATTGAAAATGTTAATGTTTTAAAGAATCAAAGTACTGAATTTAAAATAGAAAACAAAAATTTGAAAACTAATATTACTGAACTTAATATAGAGAATGCAAATCTGAAAACTGATATTACTAAATTTAAGACAGATAATGCAACTCTGAAAACTGATATTATTGAACTTAAAACAGAAAATGCACATTTGAAAACTGATATTGTTGAACATAAGGCTGAAAATCTAACTCTGAAAAGTAATTATAGTTCAACATCAATTGAAAATACCATATGCAACTCTGTTAAGCATGAAGAAGTATTTCAAGATTTTATTGATAATGGTATGGAAAGAAGCAAGTATGCATCTATGATTTATGGAGTTAGTAGGAATGGTAAAAGAGGAATAGGATTTCAAGAAAAAGTAATTGAATCTAAGTTTATTCCCTCTGATGATTTATGTATTATTTGCTATAAGAAAGGTCACACTAAAACATCTTGTCCTATG